>BGPR01000060.1:264984-380917 GCA_013235015.1 Araneus ventricosus
AAAAACATTTTCTAGAATAAATAAAGCAGCTTATAAAACACCAAATCAATTAAAGATAGTTTTACAAATTTTTATTAGTAATTAGTTTTTATTAGTTATTACTGCTTTAAACGATATGTTAAGATATTGCCTTTTTTATCTATTGTATTGATGATGTTCAAAAAGAAAAGTCAGCAATAAAACATATGTTACTGTTCAAAAGATTGATATAATTTTTAAAGTGATTGGTCCCTTGAATTTCCTGTTAAAATAAAGTTAGTTTATAATTCGGATTTATTTAAGTTAATTCGAATTGAAAAATAGAAGTCGTAAAAAAAAATGTTTTAATTTTGGTTTTTTAGTTTTAGTTATATTAATGTCCCGTTTTGAAGCACGAGGGCTATTTTGGGACGGACATCGTAATTTTGAGACATGAGGAGATGGCGAGGGCGGCACCTGAGCTGGCATCCCCTCTCCAAATTCCCACACCAAACCAGTGGGAGGGCGTTCGGCCACTTACGTATGATTTAGCGTTCAAAATGCCCACATGCAGCGCGGATCATTAGTGGAACCGGGTTTCAAGCCTGGAACTTTCCGTCCCCCTCCTTACCATACTAGGCCAACTCGGACCCGCTTTTTATTTTGGAATTGTTTTCCTTATTTAACTATATTCAAACCTTGTGTCCTAAGTGATCGCAAGTGAATGATTTTTAAGGCCTTTAAAATTCGCTCGAGTACTTTATTGCTGTGCATGTATACAATAAAAAAAGAAAAGAAAAAAATTCTAACTTTTTAAAGCATCTTGTGAATTACACTTTTTATTTTGAAATTTATTTTACCAACTGTTGCATTAGAATGTCGTATACTGTTGGTTTATTCAAATTACTTTCTTATTTATTGAAATTATTATTTTTGAAACTATTAAAATTTAAATTATTATCTCTATATCCATTATAACTTCTTATTGTTCACTTATTAACTGTGTAATCTTTATTAAAATATTTACTTATTGAAAATAAAACTTCACAGCCATTTTTTGTTTTCAAATTCATTTTTTTAAAACTTTTCATCTTTTAAGCATAGTCTGGAAAAAGTATTACCTTTTTGTTTTTTTCACAAAATCAAAATCTTTTTTCAGCAAATATACAGAAGGTTACACTTGTGTCCAAAAGTAATGCACAATTCGTAAGATGCTAAAAAATTGGAGTTAATACTGATACTATGACCTGCAATCAGTTGCTGAGAATCGTGACATATACTATCGTCGGAACTCACATTTTAAAGTGAAGATTCGGTCATAAAGGCAATTAGAGACCAGAAAGTGATGAAGACGGAAAAGGATTTTGCCCGTTTCACAGAAAGCTGATAACGAGATGAAACATTCGTCAATGGTTATATTTACTGTACATAATATTTACATGCATTTTCGTAAACACAGCACAAATATTCGGGAAGATATAAAGGCTTCTTAAAAAATTCCAAATTTTCCCGCATGTTTTTTGTTTATAACATAGAGGGTTTTTCTTCAAATTACACGGAACTTACAGGACTCTGAACAATATGTTACAGAAGTATTGTATTAAAATTTGAAGTAAATACGTTAAATATTAGAGGAAATGTCAGTATTTGTCCTAAATAATTTTTTTACTGTGCACGTGCGTGATTTAGCGTAATTTTTCTTTCATCACTTCAAAGCCAGATACATATAGCAACTTATAAAAATAACAGATGAATACCGCTAAAACATAAAATCGAAAGAGATTGACATTTCAGTGAGGTGAATTTAAATTTCTCTTTGAGAGAAGCTAAGTGACGAGGGATTCTTACACAAACTAATATTTTCGAAACGTGAATCTTCGAATAGTTATCATTGAAATGCAATTTAAATTATGTGTTTAATTTAGAAGTATACACTAGTATTCAGGATATTCGACCTTTATACAATTCAATAATACTGATCGAAAATTCAAGTTTAAAAAATATCAATTTGTGCAAGAACTCTCATCATTTTGTTTCTCTTAGAGAGCAAAAGCAATCCAGTTATTGCAATGCCGATATCTTTCTGAATACAAATGGTACTCAACTGGAATTTTTTATATAAGTTGCCCTATGTGTATGGCTCTGAAATTATGATAGAAAAATAACGATACATTTCGCACTTGAGCAGTAAAAAATTATTTATTACAAATGCTCATAATTTTTTGCAATATTCAAGGTATTTACTTCACATTTTCATACAATGCCTCTTTAACATATTGTCACGTATTCTATAAGTTTCATACAATTTGGTTTTTAACTCTGCAAGTTACAAGTAAAAAGTTACACTTTTATATCTTCCCGAATACTTGTGCTATGTTTACGACAATGCATGTACATATTAAACGCATCAAACACAACAATTGATGAAAGTTTCATCTCGTTATCAGCTTTTGGTGAAACGAGAAGAGTCGAAATCTAAAATTCTCTTAAATAAGGTTAATAATTTCTGGAACGCTCATTTCGTTTCATCTTGGAAAAATATGTCCTGAAAAAAATAAATGAAAAGTCACACAAATCATTTCAAATCATCTTCAAATCTTTTAAGTTATGATTTTTTTTCTAAGTGGCTTATGGGAAGTGCAACGCTTCGTAAAATAAAACATGTTTTATAGATGATTCGACAGAATGAAAATAATTATCAGAACGATACCCAACATTTTCATCAATTAGCGATTTTTTCTCTCTAATGTTGCTGTGATGGTACTGAAGCTGAATTACGGGAGACGTTGAAAGCAAAAATCAAACAAGTCAATAGTTTAGCCAATAAAAGTCTATTTAAAAGACTATGTGTAGTTTCGATTTTTAAACATTCTTTATTAAATATAAAATCATAGCAATAACAAAAAGAAGATATTCAACGAAAACATTTCATTTTTCTTTTCAAAAATTACCGTTACATTCGGAAGAAATTTTTTTATAAAATATAACGAACATCAGGGAAAAGTATTTATATTTCGTCGAAAAGAGTAACACACTGACGTAATCAATAAGATAAAACACGAGAATATCACTGTGACAAACATAAAGAATAGAGTTTGGCAGGGGAGTGTTAAGTGCTCGAAAACTACTTCGATTTGTAAGCCATATTTTATTTCTGTTGTTTTTTGTATCATTATTCTGAAAGAAGTTTGAACTATTCTTGGGACCGATCCTGAAATTTTTTATTATCACAAGAACGATTTATCTAGTCATTTTTGTTTTGTCATATATTTTTAGAGTATATTTTGATGATTATGTTGTTTTATAAAAAAGATAAATATGCTATCCTTAAAATTTATAAAGTATAAATTTTGTTTCATACTTAGAAAACGAAACGATAGATATGATGAAGCATTTAAGCTTTTTTTCCTTATTTAGGATTGTTTGTTTTATTTACAAAGTAAAATTACACCAGTCTTGAAATTCTAAGTGTAAAAATAAAAGTTTTTGGAACTTGACATGTAAATCTTATATATGTGCAGTTAACTACATTATCGAAAGTTATTTCACAAAATTACTGTAATTCTAAAAGTTTTTATTCTGAAATATACGACTGTTATTTTCTACAACAAATTCAGAGCAATCAATATGTTTATACAAAATTATTCACCTTCAAGGGTTTTTTAAGAATTTTAATTAAATGTAAATCTGTAAAAATATTTTTTATTCCCTTTTTATTTTATCTAATCCAATACTTTTCTGTATGATTTAAGAACATTGTCAATGCCTATATTTAAAAAAGGTCTATATTTAAGATATTTTCTTGTGTGTAGAAAAAAAATTAAACAGATGATATATTAGAAAAGGCGGTCTAAAATCTAGAGATCAACTTTATGGGCATATACATTATTTATTTTATGGGCTTTTATATTATTTATTCATAATAATGGACCATTCTTTCGATTTGTACTCTTTTCAGGAAATATTTTGCTCCTCAAACTAACAGAATGATCACAAGATGGCGCCACATATTAAACATTTCAAGTACAAAATTTTCTCTCTCTCTCTCTCTGAGATAATTTTATATATTCTCCATGGATGCTTAATAAGTCTCCAATAACCTATTGTTACTAAGATATTAAAAATGTAAAAATAGTAGCAGAAGTTTAATCAATTTATAGAAGTTATCTATGTAAAATGTGAAATATTTTGTGAATGTAAAACACATATTATTATTCTCAGGGTTGGCTTTTAACCGATAAAACCAATTGCTCCCAACTCGGTTCCTTTTCTAAGGGGCCCTGCACCAAAATGCTATCCAGAGCAGACAGGGCACGTGCCACGGATGCCATTACCACTTCCATCGGGTATAAAACAGAGCTGATTTAAGAGAGCTACATTTTTTTTTACTCTGTCGTACACGAAGTATGCCAAGGGAAAATATTGCTAAATTCGATCATGAGATTCCACGTTATAGACCTCCCTGAGTACGAAGAAAATATGTTTGGAATTATGTCCGTCTGACAGTAAACACCATAGCTAAAAAGCGGAACGAGCTACACAGATGAAATTTGGCATGTAGTCATAACACCAAAATTGTAGATTTCCACCATATTTAGGACAAATCCGTCTACTTTAACTCTGTCTGTTTGTCAACCGCCGCCCGTGTGCATGTGTATACGATGAATCAACAACGCAACGAGTTTGATAGATGAAACTCTGTTTTTATCATCAGAATAGTAATTCTCTTTCAAATTTTGAACCAAAACCATCAAAAGGTTGTCGGTCTATCGGTTTAGCTATTCTTGGGTATGTGATAATGCGATTCTTGGGTCTGTTTTATATTTCAGAAACGTAGCAAGCTAGATAAACGAAATTTGGTGTGTTGTCTTCTCAACAAAATTGTAAATCTGTATTAAATTTTGTTGTAAAAATCAGATAAAGTGAGACATCCAAAATGTATACTCTGTTCTCTTCTCTATAGTGGAAAGTACAAAACGCGTCATACTGTGTTAGGATACGAGAAAGTCGAAAAGAGAACATTCTCCCTTGTGTTTTTCTCAATTCAAATTCTGAGATTCTTAGAAACTAAAAAAATTATTGACTAAAATTGTTTTCAATTAGAAAATCCTTTTTCTAAGACAGGTCCCGATTGTTATGAATATAAAGCACATATTGCTCATCTTGGGGTTCATTTTCTCAATTTAAGTGTATTGAAAATCCCATCAGAACTACTACGCAGCATGGTTGGTTGGATGCTATATCTCTGTTAAATATAGAAATATTTCAAATATAAATAAAGTGAGAATATATAAAAATAAACATTATGTTGCATCTCACTGTAAGTTTTACTTAATTTCGATAAATAAAATTTTATTTTATTATTTATTACTTTTAAATTTGGAGTTACATGTATATGGAGGCATAAAAACCTTTGAAGTACTTAGAGACTAACTCTTTCACCACAAGATATTGTACGATATTTACCCGACATTGTTCGTTTTCTGAATGCGTACAATATCGTGAAGATATCATAATAACATTGTAGAGCAACTAGTGTTATTATGGAAGGGTCTTCATCCGACCCTGATTTTCGGTGCAACATTAGATGTGGAAACTTCAAAAGGCAAAATTTCAACAGAAATCTATCCGGATGGTTTATGTATAGTGCGTCTTATTGCTCAGTCTGGAAACTATGGGGCCGACAAAGATACCAAGCCAGATTCAAATTAATCGAACACTATTAGCAAAAATAAATTGTGCGATATTTTTTCAGTGTAGTTCCATATTCTAAATACTGAACAATATCGTGAAGATATCATAGCAATATTGTTGACCATCTTGTGCTATTTTAATCCTTCTTATATATTACAATCTTATTTAAAATTTTAGATTTCTGACTGCAATTACGGCAGTTTCAACATCCCTTACGATTAGTATTTCTCTTTCTAGAGATACTTTATTCTTCCTTAATACAATTGGCTTCTAGCGTTAATATGAAAACAGTAGTGCAATATTCTCGAATATTAGGCTATCCAGAGATCCAGAAATGAAGTTAATTCACGTCCTTATTACAGCAAGATAATGTACGATATCTCCACGACGTCATTAGATATTCTGAGTGTCGTACAATATTAAGTTATTTATTGTTTCTAAACCAAAACATCAGATTTAAAAAGATATTTTGAGAATCCATCTATCCATAATCTATTGGTTAATTGAATTTAGCAGTTTTTTTTATTTCAGTAGCATCGTTATTTAATAAGGGATAGCATCAATATTTATAAAAGTATAACGCAGGATGCAATTCGAGGCTTACTAAAATTTCAAAAATTTGATTCATCATTGACCGGCCTAATACAATTGTCTTCATTTGTCATTAAATTCCGCTGAAGATAAATAATTTGAAAAGAATACGGATCCTGTCTAAGTTGGGTTTTTTTTTTGATAATTTTCACGATCATAAATTATTGCAATGACATTTTGTAAACAGGATCCAAAAATATATTTCTTCAAAGGATATAAAAATGTTTATAAATCCTATCAAAATTGTTGAAATCTATGAATTATCAAACACGGCAAACGAACTTCTATAAGTGAGATGTTTTATCTTTTTTATGTGATAGGAATGAAGTATCCGGGTTGTGTGTTTTTCACTTGAATGATAAATAAAGGAACAAAATCAAGGAACAAACAATCAAAGTTACTTTCGTATTTTAAAGTTGAGTTAATATGAGCGTCACTTAAATATTTGACAGATGCGTCAGTATATTGGAAGGTACTTAATATTTGGCAGATGAGTCAATTTGATTAAAGGAACTTACATGTTTGGAAGATGAGTTAATATGATATAAAAGAATTAGCCTTAAACGTCTAAAATGAAACTTACAGCATTATTGCAATGCTAAAAACAAATTTTTAAAATTACGCTGGGAATGTAACAAAAATATTTTATTCAAATATAATAAAAAGTATCCAAAACATTTAGGCCTTGACGAAGAAGTCTGTCATCAATAAGTGAAATATAAATTGATTAATACTGTTTGGTGCAATAATTCGAAGTTTCTAAGTTTGTATTTAATAAAATTCTTGCTTTTCAATTCATGTATTTTTATGGCATGGTGTTGCATTTCAAAAGTAGACTGAGAAAATGTATGTTACCTGTACTCAAAGTATAATGAAGGTTAAATAGTGGAGCATTCTGCTTTGAGATACTAAATTAATTGAGAAGCTGCAAAATAACCATCACAAGGATTGAATTTTATGCAATATTTTAGTGATTCATGAGTTGATGGTTTGGAATTTTCTTCCAAAAACTATGTCTACGTGGCAGGTGTTACAACATAAAAGATTGAACAAAGACTAAATATAAACTATTGAAAAAATTTAAATAATGGAACATTTCTTGTACTCTTGAAATATGAAATGAAAGTAGAAACTGAAAAACCGTGTTAAGAATGCGTTGCAATATTTGTTTATGACACATGGATTTTTTTAGGAGGAGGGTTGTTTTTCCTTTCGACAGAATCGAATGTTAGAATTACAGTGAAAAATATTCCATTTTTCTGGGTGATAAATCAGAAGTTTCTCTTACAAAAGCGTTATTTGACGTAGAAATTGAAAATTTTCACGAAAGAAAAAAAATTAAATTTCAGAACACATTTTATGGAAAAAATTAATAAATTTTATAGTTTAATAAGAATAACTCTCTTTTACCAGTGGTGATGTTTAGCGCACGTTTCTTAGCTAAGTAAGTCACGAAGGAATTTATCTCTAAATAGTGAAGTTACTGCTTGTTTAGTTTTCGGAAAATTAAGCTTTATTTCGAAGAGCCAAAAGCATCTATACATATATATACACTCTCTATGGTTTCCTAAGTTATCTCTCCGTTCTAAATTAAGTTACAAAATATACGTTCAAGTATCGAGTTGTACTTAAATTTCTTACTTAATGTACTCAAAACTAACTTTTTTCAATTTATTTTGCATTGATTTAGGTGACAACTTTTGAGTTTAAAGGAAAACAATCAATTAATTTGAAATTGATTTTATCTTGAAAACTTCTCACAAAGTTATTTGTTAGTGCTTTTCCTAAAATTTTTTGAAGAGATTAAATTACATCAAAAATATGTTTTTTCATTATCTTGTCATTTTCTCGCCTGAAGTTTTAAGAACAAAAGCTTCAGGTAAAGAGGTAACAGAAGTCTGGATGCATGATTTGGTATAGAAATTTTCTAAAACATTACAGATTTACTTAAATCTTAATTATTATTTTCCTACATATTTCGTGTGCGTTTTCAATACGGTGCTTTTTCTGTAAAGCTATGTATTATAGTGAAGAGAATCGAGTATACATTTCGAACCTCTTTCTTTTGGCTTGATGCAGTTTTATAACTTTGATGTCAAGACCACATTCCAAAGTTCATCTATCTAGTTTGTTGTGGCTTTGAATTTTCGCGTTAACATACCCTAGAACAGACAGATCAACAGAGAGTCAACCCTTTGACGGAATTGGTCCAAAATTTGATAAATATTGTAAATGGATATATTTCAAATTGATGGATTTTTCCAAAATTTGCAATTTTGATGTAAAGACCACAGGCTTAATTTCACCCTTCTAGCTATTGCGTTTCTAAGTTACCGTGTTCACAGAAAGACAGACATAATTCTAAAAATTGTTTTTATCGAACTGAAACGTTGAGATTCATCAAAATCACGAACTCGAATTCTTTTACAATTGCAGGCTTTCTCTTTCTATACCTTGAAGGCAGTGGTGGCCTAGTGGCAAGACCTCGGGGCCGAAGGCTCTAGGTTCGAAATCCGAATCCACTGAAGATCCGCGTTAAATCATCCGTAGGGGGCTCTCGCTAGTGTGGTGTGAAAGCTTGGAGAGGGGGCTGCCAGATGAGGTGTCGTCCTCTTCATCTGTCCGCTGTTTAAAATTACTAGGTCTGTCACAAAATAGCCATCGTGTTGCTTCAAAACGGGACTTTAATATAACTAAACTAAACTTTTTATACGAGAAAGTAAAAATAATCAAATATTTTTACTTTCCATGATCGGCACTAACTATAACAAAGCATATATCGTCCAGTGTGGTTTCATTGGAATTGTACTTTATATAAGCATTTGTTACTTCCAGAGGGTATAGCAAGAATAAATGGCGCGTGGGGGAACTATTAGTTTTTTTCTCTCCCTTTCTAATCATATTTTCTTGTAAAAAGTGCATTAAATGCTGTAATATTTTGTCTTCACGACATGCCTTACAACTGGCACTCAAGGTATCTTCTCTCTGTTAATTCCAAATGTGATCAATTTATTTAATAAAAATACTTGTTATATATTTATTAATTATGCATTATTTAATAAAGCTGCTGCGTATTAAAAATAAATCTTTACTGACAATTTTATTTAAAAAAATATTGTCGCTTTCTCTAACTCTACTCATTTTCGGACACAGTGTTTTTCTTAATTCGCATTTTTGCATGAATCGAATTTTTATTTTGGTTTCGAGAGCTTAGAATTAACCAAGTTCCAAATGTATTTACTTCTTTAATGAAATCTATTTTCTTTTCTTTTAAGCGTTAGAAGTTGAAAATTGAGATTAAATTGAATAACTATCTCATATCACTGTAATAATGCTTCTCTACATGGATTTTGATAAATACCCAAAAGATATATAGGGTGTGCCACAAAAGTGGAACAAGCATTTATTTCCTTAAATATTCCACCTTGACATATATTTCCATTAACAGAATTTCATGAGATAAAGTGGGAATTTGTGTGAAAACACTTTGGCTTCTGTGGAAGTTGAAAATAAAAGGTTCAGAAAATTAAATTTTTACACGTTCCCCATAGAGTAAAAGTGTCAATGAGTAAACTGTTCCTCTTACACTTATCTATGAATAAACTAAGTTTCACGATTTTAAATTCAAAGGGGATTTTAACAAATTTATATGGAGACTTTCATCGCAGAAATGTAAATTTATTCAACATAGAAAACTGCGAAACGCAAATATTTATCTATTACACATCAACGAATCATCATGGATTAAAGAAAATTTGCCAATTTTGCGTATTGTTACTCACTTTCATTGGTAGATAGTTGCAAATATCGACTTGATAAAGAATGGAAGGAAAACTTGAGAAAATGAAAATTTAAGGCATAGCAGGAAAATAGCCTAATATTGAACAGGAATATTAAATTACTTGCTCTCAGCAAGTTTTTAATATGCGCATTACTAAGCTTTGCCTAATACGTGTTATTAAGCTTCATCTAAAGCCTGTGGCGACTTGTCTTTTAGGGTTGTAGAGTTGCAGAACTCACTAAAATTATGTTAAAGATTCGTATTTTCGTTTTTTTTTTCTTATTTGCTTACTTCTCCATTCTGAGAATTCGATTATTAACGAAAAAGAAGATAAAAACGAAAAAGTTGAAAACGAGAAAAGAAGAAAGAAAGTGAATGGAAAAGTAAGGCAGACACAGGATGGAGCTCCATACCAAATAGTTTTGGAAAGCACCGTAATTCGCTCATTGTGCAGAACTAAGTGATATAATGGGCAAAGGTGAATAGCTACACTTTATGTCTTTGAACTTATCCAAAACAGGATTTTAGGATGCTCCTGTTTTGCCAACTAATGCTCTTTTTTTCTTTCCTTTTTTCTCCTTCAATCTCACTCTTGTTTCGTCTTCGCAATCTTGATTTATTTTTCTTTGATTTCTCTTTCATTGGTTGTTTTTAGGTTTCGGATTCCCTCTCATGTTGTCTAAACTGATACTTGGCTGGTTACTACGTATTCGTTTTCTGTTGTTAGAAGTCACTAACCAAAAAAAGATACGAAGGTAATTTTCTAAATTACTGCTACAAGTTTGGGTTGTTTAAGGTAAAGCCATTTTATAAAAATTGTATTTCAGTTGTATTTTAGTAATATTTTTATACCACTGTTTGTTTTTGATACAATGAACTGTCACTGCTTTGGATATTTTTCGAAGTTCATAAGAGGAACTATTGTAAATATTTCAATTAATGTATTTTTTGACAATTTTTTAAATTTAACAAGAGTTGGCAAATACATTGTTATTTCCTGTTTCTGCACTTTAAATAACTTTTTGAAATATGTATATTATCCCTAAAATCTACGTCGAAAGACTGGATCAAACAGCAGTGAGAGGTATGGAAAAGTGATTTAAGGCAATAAATTATCTTCTTATATCTCTGTAATTTATGCAGATAGAAGCATGGAACTTTGCATGTGAATAGAGGAATGGAAGGAAAATATTTTACTTTTTCACATTTTTGCACTACGGGGGCCATAAAAAATTTAATTTTTGTAACTTTATATTTTCAATCGCTTTAGAAGTGGAAGTATTTTCATACAAATTCTTACCTTATTTGAAGAAACTTTGTAATTGGAAGTATATGTCTAGGATCGATATTTAAGGAAATAAGCTCTTGTTCGTCTTTTTGGGACACCCTGTGTTTCGAGGACTTTTTTGCTTATTATTTTGATTGTCAAAACACCAAAATTGATCCTTTACTTCAAAAAAAATGTTACGCTACTTACTTGTTTTTCCACTTTTGATTTTCCTCTTCATGTTGAAATTTTTTTAAGGAAAACTGCTTGCATCGTATCAAACTGTTATTGACAATCTTATATAGCTAGTAACTTATCATATAAACTTTTCTTAATAAGTAATATTATATTTTCACTGAGTCCATTGTGTATCTTGTTCAGTTGCTTAGTGCATTTTTAAAAAACTTATGAAATGAAGCACAGTATTAGTCCTTTTTTACACTTTCCAAGGGATCAGAGGAATTATGGTATAAGCCAGAAAAAAGTGTATATCTTGAGTAAACAGATGAAAATCTTTGGAAATCTGAAGAGACTGACAAAAAGTGTTGTAAATGAAGGGGCAATGTTAAAGATGGGAAACTAAATGCAGGGTACTGTACTGTAAAAGAACTGCATTTTGTGAAATAATTCTTAGAAAATAAATTTTTGTAGAAGAATATAATTTTATGAATTAAACACCGTACAAGACATCGAGAATGAATAAGACGTAGATATATAATGGAAAATCAAATGTAGGTAATGTGTCTTCGGAGGTTGATTTCAGTTCCTCTTTTTTTCGCAAGACATTCAGCTGATTTGATCATATACTTTCTCACATGATTAAATTTTCTTCAAAAGTCAACCTTTGTTTTCCATCTGATTCCTCTTCTCTCGCTGCTTCTCCATGGGGAGCTCTGCAAAAGAGTAAAGAAAGGAAAAATATATAAGAATGAAGTTTATGATCTAATTTTGATAAATAATACCATGGATGAAAGAGCAAAGTTGTGTATGCTATAATATATAAAAATTATTATAGTAGTTGTGTATGTTATAATATATTTTTATAAAAAATATATAAGGATGCAATTTATGGCTTAATTTTGGTATGAAAATTAATACCATGAATGGGGAGAACAAATTTGTATAAGTTACTCATGGAAAATTCATTAGCAATCATTCTGAGTAGGTGTCGAATTATCTCAGCGAATATTTGAGTTGTGTATCGTGTACTGTATTAATGTTACATTGCACTTTCATTTTTTATTTAGTGCTTTCTGAAACTGCAGCTGAAAATTCGTTGAAAGACAATGATTTTTAACCTGATTTCATCAGATAAGTAAGCGGGTTCTCTCTTTCTTGGTGGCATAATAATGGTGTGATGTTGAGTTATCCCCACTCCAATGACTGAATGTACCTCCTACTGGAGGGGTTGGGCATCGGCCAGTGATAGCTATTAGGACTCCGACCTCAGTTTCCAATTGCTGTCGTGACCACCGTTCTTCTCTTGACCCCGAATGCCTAGGCATGTCACGGGTAACTTCTTTATGGCTATGGCCTATCTTTTTTAACTATTCGTTAAATCCAGGCTATCCTCTGAAAATCTCAATTAATTATCTTAACAATTCCTCCTCTTGATTCTTGAACAAGTGATATTTTCTCTTTGTTTTTGACACGTAATATTGTCGCTTTGTTTCCGAATGCTGTCGTAATGACCTTCATTCAGGTGACCCCAAGTGAGAAGACAGGTCGGGGGTAAGTCGTTTAATGTTACCCCAATTTCAGTAAATGTTAAAAAGGATAAGATGGAGATCAAATTCTGTTCTAATCAGCTGTTTGGAATTAAAGTAGGTTGTTATATGCTTTATAACCAGTTTCCTTTGAAGATAAAATTTACCTCATCTCTTAATTACAGGTCCCTGTCCAGGTATTTTCATATGGGAGAAACAGTTTTTGACATCCTATTTCGCATTTTAAAAAAATTGTTGCCACTTCAGAATTGAAAAATAGATACAGTGCAACCCCGGTTAACCGAACTAAAGGGGAGGGGGGCTGTTTCGGATAACGATTTTTGTGGTTAAGCCATGAGCATTAATTAATGTTTTGTATCTAATTACAGTATGTGATTATGAAATGTTTTGAGTGTCAAACGAATTCAAATCTCTCTTCGTGGGCTATACTTATGTTCTTTATTAATGTTAACCCTCCGTCGGGCACAATATTCGCACCGTCGAATTCGAGCGAAATGCGCTTGAGAGGTACAGGTAAACAATACCATAATTAATATTGTTAGAACCCATTAATTTTGTTTTTGGCATTCTAAAACTAATCACTGCCTTTCTTGGGGAGGCTTAAAAGACACAAGTGGGAATATCGTTGCGAAAAAGTCTCGCCTTTGAGATTATTTTTACGCAATACAGTAATTTGGATTTGCTATTTCAAAGGCATTTCGGGTAACCCAGGTTTCTGTTAACCAGAGTTTGGTTAACCGGCGTTTCACTGTTTGTAAAAGAAGCATTTGAAAATGATAAAAAATAGCATAAAAGTCCAGTTTAAACAATGTATTCACTTAATTTAACCTGTCAACCTTGGGCGTGTTTTTATACATATAAAATCGTAGGCAAGTCTTAAACGCTATTTATACATATCTGTCTAAATGTCAAGAAATTTTTAATAATATTTGCTAACTTCGGTTCAAAGATTTTTGAACTTTTGCTCTGATGTGAGTAGCCTCCCTCCAAAATGTATGGTCTAATTGAGACCCTGTTTAGAAGTCACCCAAGGCAACGGGGTTAATAAAATGTTTTGAGCCAACGTGATTTTTTCTGGGAAATTTTATATGAATATATAATCCTGATGAAGTACTTCTTGCAATATTATTTCCTAGAATTATTGCAGAAAACGGTTATGGATTTCCTCTATTCTTCTTCCCACGTAGAATGTTTTCAGAAATTCCTACTTTAAATTGATTTTCATTCTGAAGTTTGTTTAGTTTAAACATATAGCTTTAAACTTACCTATATTCGTTAGCTCAACAACTTCAGCCATCAGCCTTTTACGCCTTCGTTTCTTATTAAACAACTTATTGACTTACCTTTATCTTTCATCGTATTGTCTTTTAGCTTACTTACATTTATGAATTCACCCTTTTCATTTACAAACATTAAAATCAGTTGATATTTATGCTCAAGTTCAAGGCCCGATTTTAATTGCTTTATTAGAATCCGGATTTAAATTTACATGAGGACATTTGAACTAAGATTTGACAATAAATGTGATTCCTGAGAGGGAAAATTACTCTCAAAAATTCCAAACAACCCCGGTTTGATGATGTTTTAATAGAAACAGATTGAGCTTGAATCAAACCAATTTATACGTCCTGTCATAGAAGAAGAAGGAAAAAAAAACATCTTCGTACAACAAAACTGAAATTCTGCCGCCACGTATGATGCATTGCATATTGCATTCATGAAATATAAAATATCCTTCACCCTTTCAGGAGAGCATTTTGATTTGGTTTTCTTCATGAAAGCGAAGTTAATTCGTGTATTAAAAAAATTCCATAAGATAAAACTCTAGAACTCGTGATGCCATCTATTATACGCTGTATCTATTAGATATTAAAAAGTCTATGTTTCTCTGTCATCTATGTCTTTAGTCCTTAGTCCATAAGACCACCGCCTGCCTAAGAAAGTGCTGTGAAAGATGTAGTTTCGTAAGAAACCACTGCCCCTAAAAGGTTACAATGGTGTGTAAAATTGGAGAATGAAGTTCCGCTTTTGATATGCCTTTATATAAGACTTAGAGTTCGTTGGAAATTAAAGTAAGTAACTATACGTGCAATATTTTAAATGAGAGACGGTTTTGCGATGTATGTAAATGTGGATTTTTAGTTTTAAAATGGTGAACGAAATTTTCATTTTTAGAAAGTACATAAAATATTTATCTGAAACGCAGTGGTTTATTTGGAACTGAGATGTGAGTTCATACTTTTATTACAAGGAATTGGTCTTTATGATATTTTTTTAATATGAAAAGCAGAGTAAGTCCAGTTGAAATATTTGACTGAAAAGGAAACAAGCTACAACTTAATCCTATGACCTGATAGCATAACTCAGCGATTCTCAAAATAATGAGTTATGCCAATGTAATCTAATGAGTTATGCTTATCGGAAATGAGTACATGTATGTGTGTTGTACTTGGCTTATACTTATCCTTGCACGATTTTCGTAAGTAGAAAACGTCTCTTATAAATTTAAGTCTTTATCTTTGAAATCTCTTGATTGTATTAATCTAACTCTATTAAAAGACAGATAAAAATAGGATGATACTTAATTTGTATTACTCGAATCTTGCGCGCTGATAAAAGTGCTGAGAATGCATGCTTTAGAAAGTATATGGAATTAAGAAAATATACTCAATTCTCTTGTAACTTTTTTCTAGTTTTTTAATAAGTTATTTTTAACTAGATATCGAATAGTATATATTTTTAGACATATCTTATGGTATATTTCTTTAAAGAAAGCAGGTAAACTATCATCATTTAAACTTCAAAAGCCCGATTTTTAAATAATGACTTTAAAATGTTTCTTGACTTTCATTTCTTGAATAAAACATGGGAAAAATTCTTTAAAAAAAATCCTATTTTGTTTTAAGTATTGTTGATGGCTAAAAAAAGTTTTTTACCAACTGACAACAATGGACTTTATTTCAGAAAAAAATTTCCTTGATAAAATTCTATTATATTAAACACAGATGAATTTTAATAACCAATAATACGGATAAGGAATTTCCTTCAACATTTGTAGAATAAAATATGATATTCTCAAGCGTAGAAACAAAGCAAAAAAAGATGCAGCCTAAGTGAAAAACATCAATTTATTTTAATTTTTTATCAGCATTTAGACTGCTGTCTATATGTTCTACTGTGATTTTATAAAATTTTCAATATGTATCTTGTATATTGGTAACAATAGGCATTGGAGTTTCAGTCTTATTCTCAAGATCTTAGAAGACAAAATTAGGTATGTTGCTTAAGCGCAATACTGGGCATCTAAGGGTTAAAATTACTGAGCTTTCTATTATAACAGTGACCAATGCGAGTGGAAATCGACAAAAAATAAAACAATAAAATAAAAAATAATAATTCTCAATGGCCAAAAATGTTAAATACTCATAGTCCATTAATTGTTCTTTCATTAAAAACTATATCACAAGTAATCATTACTAGAACAATAAACTTCACTTTTTAAAAAGGTTAGAAACATTTGAAAAATTATGTATGCCTAATTTCTTTTTTGTAGCATTCTGATTTTAAAACCAAATAAAATTTTTAGGAATATGCAATTAGTTAAATTTGTTGGAAATAATCTGAAACCTTCTTTTACTTTTATAAATTTTTACAAGATGTTGAATTGATTAATTTAATTAATTAGAAATAAAAATAAAGCACTTTAAAAGCACTTCAAAATACACATATTCGTGAAGAGCTGATAGAATAATCCTATCTGAAATACAATTCTAATCACATCTATAATACACTATATAATCAAAAGTATGCGGGCACTGTCGGATTTACACCTTTTTTCGAATTTCTCCAGAAAGGCTGCCCGAACTGCCCTTGAAATTCGACCATGTAATGAATAAGCTTGAACTCACATTTTACAATAAAGATTCGGGCACGAGGGCATTTAGGGGACCGACCAGAAATTGATGAATAAGAAAATGATTGGGGCTTAAACCGTTTCACAGAAAAGTTACATTGACTTTCAACTATCATCAATGATTTTGTTTGCTATGCGTAATACTTGCAAGCACTTTGGTAAGGATAGCATATATATTCGGGAAGAAATAAAAGTTTCTTAAAAAGTCCCAGATTTTCCCGCATGTTTTTGTCTAATAACATGCAGAATTTTCAGCCAAATTATACGAAACTTGCGGAATACTTGACAATATGTTAGAGAAGCATTTTATTTAAATTTGACTTAAATACTGCTGATATTAGAGGAAATATGAGTGTTTGTAATAAATACTTCTTTACGGCTCATGTGCGAGACGTAGAGTTATTTTTCTTTCATAACTTTAAAGCCAGATATATAGGGCAACTCACACAAAAACTCCAGGTAAATAACATTAAGATTTAGAAAGATATCGACATTTAAATAAGAAGAATTTCTTCTCATCAGAAAATTATGAGGGTTTTTCCACAATTTGATGTTTTTTAAACTTGAATCTTCGGAAATTTATCGTCGGACTGCAATTTAAATTATGTATTTTATTTATAAGTATGCCTGGATGCCTGGGTATTCAGCAAATTCAATCTTTATTCCAAAATTCAAGTTTAAAAAACATCAATTTGTGTAAAAGTCTTTATCATTTTACTTATCTTAGAAAGAAGAAGAAATTCTGCTCATTGCAATGCCGATATCTTTTAAAATCTTAATTGTATTCAACAGGAATTTTTACATATGTTGCACTATATATGCGGCTTTGAAGTTATGACAGAAAAATTTAGGTACGTCTTGCATATAGTAAAAAAATTATTTACTACTAATCCTCATATTTCCTATAATATTGAAAGTATTCACTTCAAATTTTAATACAATGCTTCTCTAATATATTCGTAGTATTCTGTAAGTTTTGTACAATTTGGTTGAAAATTCTGCATGTTATAAGCAGAAATCATCAAAAGATCTTTTTCAGATTTATCTTCCAGAATAAACGTGCTATTATTACAAAAATGCACACAAGCTATGTGCCTATTAAACATAACCATTGATTAAAGTTGCGAATCACTACCAGCTTTCTGTAATCCGAGGTGTGCCGAAATCTGTTTTCGTGTTCATCACTTTCTGGTCGGTCGTCCTAAATGCCCTCGTGACCGAATCTTCACTGTAAAATGTGAGTTTAAGTCTATTCATCACATGGTCGAAGTTCAAGTACAGTTCCTCCAGCCTTTCTGGAGAAATTCGAAAAAATATGTAAATCCAAAAGTGTCCGGATATTTTTATCACAAAGTATATGTTTTAATTTTTGATGAATGTTCAGTTTTCTTCTTATTTTATTGCCTATGGTTTAATTTCCTTATTCAATATTTTCTGTAGCTCACTCTTCCGCTTTTGTGGCCACTGCGATGGTCTAGTGGTAAGGTCTCGCTTCGGGGCCGGAAGGCTCCAGGCACAAAAGCCGATTCCTCTAAAGATCTGCTGTGTATCCAACAAGCTCCAAATGACCAGACATTCTCCCCCCCCCCCCGAAAAAAAAGAAAGGAAAAGCAACATCTAAAAAACGAACACTAATACGAAATAATAGTGTAAATTTCTGTGCTGTATATAGTGTAAATATCTGTTTTTCTTGCCTTAAATAAAATTCCCTTGTTTTGCCCATCAAACCGTTCAGTGACTGGACTGGTCACGGGTAAGGGGTTAACAGACGGCGTTCTGTTCTGATTATGTAGCCTGTTGTACGCTAAATCGTACGTAGTGGCAGGAAATTTAAAGAGGGAGTGCCAGCTCAGGTATCTTCCTCGTCATCTGACAATGCTTCAAAATTATGAAGTCTACCACAAAATAGCCCTAGTGTAGCTCCAAAACTGGGCGCTTATATAACTAAATTAAACTTTTCAATTTTTGTTTTGACCCTGAGATTTTGTATAAAGATTTTTTCTACTATTTAATATACTAATTAAAACATTTTATAATGTCTTTTTTACTTTTATTTTTTACTTTTTAATCTTTCACTTATAAGCCAATGTTATAAATATCGTGGAATCGGACAAACATTTTTTTTTTCAAATTCACTGTCAGGCTACAGCACTCGTATGGAATCAAAATTTATCTAAGACTAATCGAGTAGCTCATAATTTAGTTTTGAGATTATAAAACTAGCGTACTGCCGTAGAAAATTACACATGTATACAAAATTTCAGAATTCTAACACATAGGATGTGAGGGATTTCAAATTTCTATCTTTACAAATGTGAAACAAGTTAAATAAAAAATATTAATGAAATGAGCACCTCTATCCAGTTTGGCAGAGAGCATAATAATTTTGAATAATGGAAATTCTACGTACAGGTACTGACCTCGAAGCTCTCTAGCTTCTAGTTCGTTTTTTACAGCATTTCGTATAAAAGATGAGTCCATTAGTTCTTCTGCATTCAACTCTCCATTCCCGTCTCTATCGTTGTCATTTACCATTTTAATGACAAAATGAAGCTCTGTCGCAACTCGGCGCTGAAACAAAACAGAGAAAACGTGAAGTTAACTTGAAAGGAGAAATGGTGACGAAGATGCAGACCTCATTAGCTCAAAACGCCCTACAACATTGCTGCGGCGTTTTCTCGATATTGTGCTGCATTCAAAATATCGAACAAAATCGTGCAGATATCGTACAATATCTTGTGCTAATAAAGTAAACGGTATTGAAGACTTGACTCGATTAAAAAACGCAATATTTCTAGTCAGTATTCCGATTCAAAACCAAATAATGCCTACATTGACAATATCTTTTCGGGCTTCGAGTACCTTTTAAACAACTATAATTCAAAGATCTTGTCAGTTCTCAGTACATCACCTTTTATAAATCAAGTATAAAACTATTTTGAAATTCCGTTAATTTGCACATTGTTTATTTTATTAGTTATGAAAAAGAATCCTTGTGTACGTACGTATACACAAATGAGAAAGATTAAGAAGTTCGTGCTGCCATCTAGAATACACTACTGTAGTTCAATGTCTGTGCTTTTGTGCTAATTGAATTTCTTTTACATAGAGGTTATAGGCACATTTTCTGAAAGATTTAAATCAGGCTTTGAGATAAAATTATTGAATTTTAAACTATTGTTCTAATTACTGGTGTTCTTAAATAAAATTTGATATCTTAATTTTTTGCTAAATTTTCTGAATTTAATATTTAGCATCGTAGCCCCTTTTAATTTTACAGGTAGCTTTCCCCTCTCTTTTTAGACAACTTGCCGCAGATAATTAATAGTTTAAGGTCTACAATTGTTCAATCCTGTTTTCAATGACCCAAAAGCGCAAGTTCCATGCATAATAAATCTGCTGATACAGCAGGAATATGAGTTAAAAGTCTCGTTCCGTTTCTTCCAAGAATTTAACAGTGGATTTGGATGTATGGTTGCTTGCTTTGTTTTGACGAAGTTTTACAGCTTGATGGATGTATAATGAAAGAGGGGATATTTCTTCCTTCAATATTGGCAATAAAGCATTATTTTGATAGTTTGAGGGATTAATTTTTACATCTTTTCATCTCTCCTTTTCTTTAATCTTTCGTTACATGCAAAACCAGCAACAACCACAAATACATTACTGAAAGATTCTTTAGATTCTGTGAGCAGTGTTTTCTTCTCCGTCACGATTATAAATAGATCTTCTTCAATCGCTCAGAAGCATCAAAGATTCAATAAAACTTCCAACACATTTAAATTTGTCAGCAAAAAAGTTTCTGAAATAGAAATCTGCATCGAGTTTTACGTTTAGTCACATATCAAAAAGAAAGACGATGAAGACCACAGTTTTTAGACTAAAATCACTACTTATTATTGTCTGTAAGGATTGAGAAATTTAATGATTTTGCATCATTATTTTAAAATTAAATATCATACCATACAAACATATGCAAAAAATATTTTCTGATACGTTTTTGCAATTTTTTTTCAGTAGATTTCGAATTTTTAAGTGTTTATCCTTTGTTATTAGCAATTATACTTATTCTGCCTTTAAATATACCGATTTCATGGCCTTTTTGGATAACAGAATAGTAACATTTCTATTCGGAATTAACGAAGACATAGCTTTTCTCCAATGTTTATTTACAAACGTCATTTTATAATTGAAGAAAACTTTGAAATAATAGATAATTTCAAGTCTTAGCAAATAATTACTGGAAAAATAAAGATGTTTTAAACCATAGCCTATATATTCCATTAAAAACGTAAGGGAAGTCAGTATGCTATAACGTTCAAAAATTCGATTTTTTTTTTATTTTTATATATTTGAAATCTTCATTTCAAGACCTTTCCGACAATATAAGTCTTTTGCTCGAATTCATATTAGAAGCAAGTTAAAATAAACTTCAAAAAATGTAAACAGACTTTTAAATGACGTGCCACGCCCATTTTGACAGATGAAAATGTAAACATTGGACCTTTAACCCAATGCTGCATTTGCAAAGCCTTAAATTTTATTTTTTATTTGAGTGCGAGCAAGCGGCAGTTTGTTGCATTCTTTCTTGCTTTGTTTACATATTTTAGCATTCTTTCCTTTCAAATCAATGTGTGAAATACTTTCAAAACACGATTTTTGTTGAAAACCGCCGAGTTCGGAAGTTATAATTAATCGTTTTTGTGCTTTTTTCAATCGTATTATTAATTTTTATTTCTTTTCAGTCATTTATTAGAATATTGAATTATGCCTCGTTCCACCAGAATTTTCAAACAGAGTTAAGGTAAGAATTATAAAATTGTGTTCCCAAATCAATATTCGTGCAAATTGAAGCACTTTTCCTTGGTGTGTATGATGCTGTATGCACTTTTAATGAGGGAAATTCAGCAAAGTTGCAAGTTCTTAAAAATTTCGGCATACAACCTGGAGAATATACTTTCCTGGGAACCAGGGATGTTTTGATAAGGTAAGATTTATCTCTTTAAATTGTATAATCTCAGAAAGGTATTTTTAAAACTGTATAAACATTTCTCTCAAAAACTGCGTAACATATACTCTTTAAATTTTTACCACCTTTTCTATACATATAAATGTAAATACTGAGCAAACTCTTTTCTATATTCTTATGCATTTTTTAATCTTTTCCTTTCATCTTTGTCTTATATACCTTTTTGATTCCTCCTTCTTATTAATTACAGAGAAAAGACATATTTTGACTTCTAAACGACATACAACCTCCATACGATAATGTTACGTTGAATAAATTAATGTACATTTTCTAATGCTCTACTACAGATACAAGTTTTAATTTTTTTATACAGTTTATGTAGACATTTATCTTTATACTGGGAAAAATCTTACATTAATATAGCCTTTTTAAAAAAAATTAACTGAATGTCACTATAAATTTTTCAAAAATTGTCGTTTTGCAACACGCGATCAGCACTATTAAGAAATATTTTTGAATTGATTCTTTTGATGAGGCAATGTTTTTACCTCCTTGAATTATCTCAAAATGATATTTTTGAAACTGCGAGTATCTTTTTCTCAAAATTTACTTTATATATGATTTTGGAAATTTTTACCACCTATTCTTTACATATAAATATGCTGAGCAAAAGTTTTTATATTATTTCTGTAGTTTCGTTAGTACTTGAGTTAGGGCGATTGAGCCGATTATGTTTCTTCTTCGAAGAAATTTATTTAAAAAATCAAGAAATTAGAACTTTTAAAATGGTTTACATGTCGGTATGGTATACATGTGGCTAGTGGTTCCAGTTATTACTTCCAAATTTCGTATGTTTTTCGGTGCGTATTTTTTGACATGCGACACTTTTATATAGCAGAGACGATATTTATCAATCATAAGTTATTTCAAGAAATGAAAATTGAATTACAACTCATATAAAATTCTATGAATTAAGAAACATAGAATTATTTCGTGTGTTATGATTCCTAGAAAAGTATGTATAAAACTCACCACTAAATTTGGAAGAAGAGATGGCATCTGTGGCATCTGATCTGATCTTCCTAACCTAGGAATGCTATTTGTTGTCTTTGTGAAAAACTGAGGTTCTGTTTCCCTCGCCATTATTAGTAGATAGACGCAGAAGCAGAAGAATATTTCAAAAGCTATAAAAATTAAGCACAAATTTGTATGAAAGAACAATGATTTTACAAGCATTATCGTAAATAATATTTTATTCACTCCCAATTCAATATTTTTATTAATTCCAGTTATTTTCTTAGTCTTTAAATTGAAATTCTTTTAAAACTGATCAGTAACAAATGTGAATACACAAAATAATACATTTTTTAACTTTGAAAGACTCCAAATTTTCTTTCTATAACACTATAACGACGGTTCGGGCGGTTTCAGGTGCTGATCAGATATGTTTCTTTTAATAACGTGGAAAGCCAGCTTCGGCATTTGGCTTCTATTGAGGCTGAAGTAGAATTCAAAGATGAAAGCAGTGATCGGCATTTTTACTACCCGACTCACTGTCCATTACTGGTTGCACTAAACTGAGAAGGGATACCTCGACATTAACGGAAAGGGTTGTGTTTACAAAAAGGAAATGTCCCATTCATGTCTCATGCTTCCAAAACGTTTCTGTGTTAAAGGGGTTGAAGGTCAATCTCACGCCGTTGACAAAAGTTAAAACAGTAAGTTAAATATCAGAAAATTTAATAGTTTATGCCCTTACCAAAACTTTGATTAGTTTGTTGATTTTTTTAGCGTTTGGAAGTTTGATATTACAAACTTCGAGCATTCAATAGAGAAATAATTCAATAAAGCATTCAATCGAGCATTCAATAAAGAAATTAGAGCGGATTTTAGCGAAATCAAAACCTGCGTAATTTTGTCTTTTAGGACCAGGGAACTAACTTGCTGTGGACACCATAAAAACAATTTACGTGATAAGAAACTAAAAATATCTAATTAAACTTGTGAGAAAACCAAGAATAGTTCTTGGAATCATTAGAATATATTCTCATGATAAAAAAAATAATATAAAAATATTTTAAGTCATCGATTTCAAAGCAATTTTTAAACCTTCCCCTTAATGAGTTAATTCCTTTATTCATTAACAATAATAATTTAAATAATCTTTACACAAATAATCACATACTGTAAATTTTCCTCAAAAGAAATTTCATATTGTAGTAACTTATAGAAGTTTCCTGTTCGCAATAAACCTATATATGATTTTGAAATCTTTTTGCTTCAGAGCTGTGTTCTATAAAGCGCAAGTTCATAGAAATCAAACTTATCAGGATAATCTTAAACCTGACAAGCTTCAACTTGATATCAACACATATTTCTCCTAAATCTTGTTGCAGGAACCAAAGCAATTATTTCCACATCATTATTCTATCAGTATTGGACAGCTTTTTTAAACATAAGCATTATAGCATAGCAAATACATGAAATAATACGTATATAAAACAATTCTCTAAATCTTGTTACAAGACGCGAAAGAAATTTTTCCTTAACAATCATTTATCAAGATTGGACTATTATTTTAGCTATATGCGATATAGTGCAGAAGTTATACGAAATGATTCATGTATAATAAACGTAATCAAGTTAAGAGATTCAATTTTATGTTTAGCAAAAGTCCCCAATAGACTATATACTTCAGGAAAGCAACGTTTGAAATAGTAAATGAAAACTTTCAACTCACCTCTCATGTTAAAAAAAGGAAATTCTACAAATCTAACAAAATTTACGGGGTACAATTCACTCACAGTCTGTAAGGGAGAAGGACAAATATAGTAAATGAAAATTCGTAAGTTTTCTTCAGTTCAAGTAATGGTCGAATGATGCGGGTTCTGTGGAATTAAGCACTTGTCTCCGATCGCTTATAGTGGCTTAGATGAACAGCCCAGATGTTTCTGAAATCCAGACATGAAGAAGGTTAATCAGATGAAAGCAATTTATCAACATATATTGAGGCAGGTGAAAACAGACTTGATGAAATCAGATGAAAGACTAGCGTTAAACGATTGAAGGCCTTGTAGCAAAAGATATTTCATCAGGTCACTGAACATTTAACTGAAAGAGGGTGGATACTTATTATTCACATAGATTCATTTATGTTTGCGGTTGAAAACATTGCTCTAAGAGTAAAAATATTAAATATTAGCTTTAACTAATAATTTATCTAACAAGAAACGATATTTTATGCAATAGAACTTGGCTAATTCGAACGATTTTAATTCGAATTTGTCAGTAATTCGAATTATTCTGTAGTCCTTGAATTTCGTATTAACATAGTGTTAAATTATTGTCTATAATTCGAACGAAGGCCTTGTAGCAAAAGATACTTAATCAGGTCACTGAACATTTAATTGAAAGAGGGTGTATACTTATTATTCACATAGATTCAATTTTGTTTGATGATGAAAATGTTGCTCAAAGAGTAAAAATTTTAAATTTTAACTTTATCTAATAATTTATCTAACAAGAAAAGTATTTTTATGCAATAGAACTTGGCTAATTCGAAAGTTTTAAATTCAAATTTGGCATTAATTCGAATTTTTCTGTAATCCTTGAATTTCGTATTAACGTAATATTTAAATGTCGTCTTTAATTAGAATTTATTTTGGACAATTTGGAGTCAAAACTAAAAATTGTAAAAAAATTGGTTTTAATTATGAATTGTTATCGTTAATTGAACACGAGGCGTGTTTTTTTAAAGTATGCTGAAGTATGTAAGACTGAACTACCCTCTACCACGTGACTTTCCATCAAGACTGGACTTGTTCTTCCAGAGGGCGTTTCGGGTTACGTTGGAAATGAAACTGAAACTCTTGAAATGAAACTGAAACTTACGCCATTACTGTGCTATTCTAATCCTTTCTTCTAGCTTCATGTGCCTGTGTTAGTTCTGTGTTGAGATGCTTATGTGTAATTCAGCCAATATAAGCTTTCTTAATATGAAAGCATGATTCAGCGTGGTTTTCCATAGTGTTCGGATTCATTCTAATGGATTACAAAGTTTATTGCAGATGTGGTTCATGCTCTCCCCGGGTCGAAAGGAAAGGTAGGATTATTTTGATGTTCAATTTATTTTGAATAATTCTTACCAATTCTGAATGAAAATAAGATTAATTTCTTGACAAGGTTAGTACCGTTTTGAAATTCGGGCGTTGCATGCGTGTTGAGTACCTTCATCTGTTGGCTAGTCACGGACGCCATTACGGAAGAATTCGACCGTGTTTACGTCTATTTGTGAGTATTTAAAATCCCTCAGTCAATTGAAAATCCAGCCCACTGTGAAATTCGCTCTGTCATTCTAGTCCAGTCAACGAAAGGTTAATGAAAAAAACATTAAATCATATAGCCTTAAAAATTGGTACACATGTTCATGAAGGGCTTTTGATGGACATACTGAAAGTCCTTGGTCCTTGGGGGTGAGCTCGCGGCGCCATCTTGGATTTCATCCCCCTTTTTTTAGTTTTTCCTGAATATTTCGAAACCTATTCTGTATTCAAATTACAAATGATATAACAAATTAAAGAGTAAAATTCACTACAAATACACAATTTTATTTTCTTTCAGATTTAATAGTTTCCCAGATAATGGGAAACTATAAAAGGTTGCAACAAAGGTTGCCGACATCTTGGATTTCCTACCCCTTTTTTAGTTTTTCTTGAATATCTCGAAAACTATTCAATATTCAAATTACATGTGATATAGCAAATTAAAGAGCGTACCATTCCACTACAAATAAATGCTTTGAGTTTTCTTCAAGCTTTAATAGTTTTTGAGATAATTTGTCTCAAAGTGGTTGAATTTGTAAACATTCTTAGTTAATTTAAGCTAAAAAATCTTGGTTAAAGTCAATTTCCCTATAAACTCATGCTTTTATTTTTCTTTTAGCTTTAATAGTTTCTGAGATAATGAATTTCAAAATTTGATACCATCTTGGATTCTATCTCCCCTTTTTTAGTTTTTTTTAAGTATCTCGAAAACTATTTGATTTTCAAATTACATGTACAGTAGAGTCTCCCTACAACGAAGGCTCCTATAACGAAATTTTTAATCGGATTGCTAAATAACGTTCAAAATATTCTCCATATAACGAAGTGGTTGTCTCCCTATAACGAATTTTTTCAGACCTTTATCTTTCCGATTTTTGTAATTTTTGAAGAAAGTTGCTAATGTCTGTGCAAACAAATCGCTCACACAAAGTTTCTGGAACCACTCGCATTGTTCATTCCAGCGATAACACATAACAATAGAATGCTATGTGAAGGGTAATGCAGTTGTGGGGACCTGGGTTTCTACAGAGGGAGCAACATTTTTACGGGTCAAGACTCCAAGAATCGGGGTGGAGCGGGGGTGGAAACAGCAAACGGATGTGACAATACGCATTTTATGTTTATCCGTACTAGTACATATTATTCTCTAAATTGGTGAATTGTCTTCACTTTTGAGCATTTTATTTATACAATAAAAATTAGTATAATTTTAACAAATTTATAATAAATATTATTTCATTTTTAATTGAAAGTCATATTTAAATATTTTTGAACTTACTTACTTAACTTACTTACTAAAAGCTTTGTAACATTTACTTAAATAACTGCAAAAATCTCTTAATCTCCGTACAACGAAATTTTCTCTATAGCGAATTTTTCAACTGGAACCAAGCGATTTCGTTATAGGGAGATTCCACTGTAATTCCGCAAATTAATGATCGTAAAATTCCCAACAAATACATGCTTTTATTTTTTTTCTAGCTGTAATAGTTTCTGAGATATTTAAGAAAAACTAAAAAAGGGGAGGATAAAATCCAAGATGGTATCAAATTTTGAAAATCATTATCTCAGAAACTATTAAAGCTAAAACAAAAATAAAAGTATGCGTTTATAGGGAAATTTACTCTCTTTAATTTGCTGATTACATGTAATTTGAAAATTGAATAGATTTCGAGATATTCAAGAAAAACTAAAAAAGGGATGAAATATAAGATGGCGGTAAACTTTGAGACCCATTAACTCGGAAACTGTTAAAGCTAGAAGAACACTAAAAACATGTATTTGTAGGGAATGTTACGCTATTTAATTTGTTAAATCTATCAATTGTAATTTGAAAACCGTATAGTTTTCGAGATATTCAGGAAAAACTAAAAACTAAATCCAAGATGGCACCGCGAGCTCATCCCCCAGGACCCGGGAGTTTTAGTATGTTCATTATAAGCCCCTCACGAACACGTGTACCAATTTTTAAAACTATATGATTTAGTATTTTTTTCACCCCCATTTTTGACCTTCGTTGGCTGGACTAATCCAAAAGATATGAAAGCGGCTTAAATTTATCGGCAGATCAGTGAAGTGTATGGAGAAAACATTATGAGTGAAGGAATGGTAAGAAAATGGGTTAGAGCATGTAAAGATAGCCGCAAGAATGTGCATGATGACGAACGAAGTGCGAGACCTTCTGTCGTTACTGAAGAATTGGTACAGAAGGTTGATGGAAAAGTTCGAGATCAGATTCCTTACGACTTCATCTTTATCTAATGAGTTTCCTCAAGTTCCAAGAAGTTTTCTTTACAGAATTGTGACAGAACACTTACGAACGCCACGACGATCATGATGATCTCAAAACGGCCGTGTTGCATTGGTTATCAAATCAAGCGGCAGATTTCTATGTGGATGGAATTCAAAAGGTGGTTGTATGATACGACAAATGCCTTAATATTTGTGGAAATTATGTTGAAAAGTAGATTAAAGTACAGGCTTTCATGTAAAAATAAAATTGATAAAATAGTACACTTGTGTGTTTTTAATTTCAAAACGGTACTTACTTAAAAAACAAGCCTCGTACTTTCTTTCTTATTGTGTCCTCGGTGATCATGAGTGAATATCATTTTAAGGTCTTTAATTCACTTGAGGTTTTTACTGTTGTGCAATGCATTCAATTAAAAAAACAATGAAAAATGTCTCGCTTTTTTTACTGTCTTTGGGCACGTTATTGTGAATTGCTTCTTATTTTGAAACTTTAATGTTCACGTTGTATTTAAAATGCGGCATACTGTTTGGTTATCAAAATCTCTTATTTAATCCTTCAGCACACATCACCTTTTTGGAACGTTAGCACACGCTCAGTGCCATTTTGACCCCAAATTGTGAGACACTTACTCTTTATTTTATTGGCAATTTGTACAAAAATAAAATATGGTCAAAGTATAAGAACTTTTTTTTGGTAAAAATAATTTTTATTTAAGACACAAATGCGATTTTTAATAAGAAAAAAGAAAGTTGAACTTATATCCTTTTTTCCTCCTTTTCTGTATTCTTTTCTTCTCCGTTGCGCACGTTCGTACGCTTCCATAACCATAACTTTAAATAACATGAAACGTTAGCACACGCACGGGTCAATTTGACTCCAACGCCCCGAGTGAAGAGTGAGAAACCTCGATTCACCAGTTTTGGCCTTCTTATCCTCTTCTTCTAGCTCCTCTATGAAGGTTAAGGAAGTAACAGGGGCAAGTGTTTAGAAATTCTTAGAAATTTTAACAAAAGAGAAAGAGCTGACGGGTAAAAGAAATTATTATTTTAAAAATAAATTAAAAAGTCTTTAATTTTGCTTATTATCATTTTATTTATTAAAATGATTTAATATTTATTTATTAGTTGTGCATTACTTAATAAACTGTTTTCAAATTAAAATAAATCTTTACTGCCATTTTGTAGTTTAGATATTGTTGCTTTCTTTCGTCGTGCTCATTTTTAAACTCAGTTTTCTTTCATTCTAATTTTTGTATAAATCGAATTATTAGTTTAGTTCAGCCAGCTTCGTTTTAACCAACTTCAGCTGTGTCCAAAAAGTATATGTTCAATTTGTAGGAAAGACGTGCATATATTGGATTTTAAGTAAATTCTTGTTAATAAAATTAAACTTTTTTCAAAGTAATTTTCATTTTATAACAAGGAATGTTAACTAATGCAATTTTTATTGTAACTACTGCACTAAGATCAGGTTCGCGGTAATTCTGAATTAGACAAAATACAATTATGAGAAATACTTTAAGCACCGTTATTAAAATACGGAGTCTATTCTATATCTTTTTGGAAATTATACTACAAAATACTTGTAATATCAAACGAAATATTTGATTTATCGCGTGGCAACATAAAACTGTATTTTATACTGCACTTACATTTTTACTGAAATATTTTAGTTCTGAAGCTTTCCGAAATGGAGCTAAAGCTATAAATGTGCTTTCATATTGTATTTTAGAAATTTTTTTTGTCTCTCTTTTCTAAACTGTATATCAGACTTTGCTTTTTTTAAGGGTGCTTCTTATTTCTTGCCCCTGCTGCATGAGGGGGTACTTCTTATAATTTTATTTTGTTTCTTTTCTTCTGTTTTTTAAAAATTTTATTTACAATTTATTACATTTTATTAACTTTTCATTTTTTGCTCATTTTTATATATGTTTATTTTTGATTCTGTATATTTGTATTTATTTATTATTTATGCTTATAATTATTTATTACCTTTGTTGTTTGTATTTTATTGCATTTATATTGACATCGGTATTTTGTATTGTATTACTTATATTGTATTATATTACTTATATTGTTTTGTATTGTATTACCCAATTTTTTGTATTGTATTTTATCAAGCTAATATTTGTGTTGAAATTTTTCTTCCCGCCGACTCGTGACATGCTTTGCACCCTTTGGGTAAGCAGGGTCGGTGTGGCAAATAAAAGAAAATGTGCTTTCATTGTAAACAAACCAATTCCTAGAATTTATATATTCGGGGGTAATTCATTGCTGTTTATAATACTCTATGAATTATTTCTTAAAAGAATACAGCATTAGGGAGACCCTAATAAATACAAAGCAAAGGTAAATGTTAATAATAGAATGAGGTTAAATGTTGTCGGAAGGCAACATTATGAATTTTTTTCCCTTAATAGATACTTCCAACATTTCTACATATCTACATTTACTTTTTGTAAAATAAAAACCTTTCTTTATATTCAAACGCTATCTAAAACTTAAAAACTGAAATAGCTAATTTAGGATTCCTATTTATAGAAATATCGGAGAATAAATTTTACCAACAAAAGATGCTGCACATTTAAACTAAAAACTCGAAGTCATTTATCTGCTGTTATGGACACACTTGCATTAAAATGTTAAAAGCATTCAAGCATTCGAAAAGGAAAACAAGTCGAAGTCATGGCTTGATGAAGTAATGTGGGACATTCATCATCGATCTGTTCCAATCCATTTGGAGGGCTTCTGCAGACCGTTTCCATTTTCAGCCCATAAAATTTGGTGGGTCATTCACAGATCGGACTGTACCAGCCTCACCTACGGGCAACCAGATACCCTAGGGTACTGTGTCTCCTCCTCCCCCGCTATCAAAACGGGTCCCCCGCCTTGCTTTACATTGAATGATTCCCACTCCTCTCACCCACTTTGTGGTTTTCTCTTTTGTGAGAGAGGCTGGGTCCCCTTAACGTACTATCGTATTTCAGTTTCATGGCCTAGTGGGCCGAATGAAAATCGAACCTGGATGGAATTCCAACTTTTTTCTCGGTCTACTCGATTTTTCATCTGTTTCTTACATTGACGAAGGGTTTGGCATCCTATGTTCCAAAAGAAGTGGTGTGGCCTAATGATGAATGTCCCGCTTAAGGCGTGGAAGATGGTAATCATATTGCCTGGGAGAAAAAGGTCACGCACAAAAATCTCCAAAAATCTTCACTGAAAATTACTTGGAAAATTAAGAGAGAGTTAATGCTGTTAATTGAATCTTCTATGTTAAGTAAGTTAAAGTGCATAGAAGTTTTCCTGGTTTTTCCTGCTGCACAATTTGGTTAGTTTACTTTTAAAAGTTCTCTAGAAAAGTTATTCCTCTTAAACATCTTTTGAGACTGATTGTCTTCTTCATTTTGATTCTGTGTGGCTAAACAGAGGTTGCGGACTTTAGTTCTTGATATGACTATTTGTACACGTCGATTTAGTTTAAGCTTGTAGTGACTAAGTGAGATCAGAAAAAATCTAGATTTTAAGAATAATAGTTCATATTTAAAAGATCTAACATCACGAAGTAAACAAAAAATCTTTTATTTAAGGAAACAAATTTAAGCTATGGATGTTTTGTAAAAATAAAAATGAAACAAACCGTGTAATAAATTTCTGAAAATATCCATCCATTTAAACGAAGTAAAACGATAAAAAAAAATAATGAATTTGAGACTATCTATTTTTTTCTTCAAATCAGCCCAGTGTGAAAACATTTTCAACGTATTTTTCATTATTACAAATTAATTTATGAAAAAAACCCCATTTCTCTGGTCATTTCTGTTTTCAACTCCGTATAGATTCTCTTCTTTAACCCTTCTTTGCATGATTTTTTCTTTATTGGTGAAATAAATCAAGGTGATATAATTCATGTTCAAAATTAAAGGAAAAATGGTTAAAAAAATCTTAGTATATATTTATAGTATAAATTTAGCAAAAAACAATATGATGGAAATTTCCATCATCATGCAAAGTTAGATTAAACGCAAACTTTTTCAGAAATTGCTCTAAAAATAACAGAAACACATGTTACAAACCTTTCATCCACATCACTTTTTTAGCAATAGAAACTCAAATATAATAAAACAAAATTAAAAACGAAATCATACGTTTATTGCAACTACAACAAACAGCGGAATGACAACTTCAAGCTCGTTTTACTGATAGTGCCACTTGCTTATTTTTGACAGCTATGTTTTTTTTTATGCAATGGACATTAAAAAGGTATCCAGACACGATCAACTTAAAGTGAACTTGCTCTTTTATATAATTTTTGGGCATTCAATGTTATGATGGAAATTTCCACCATCATGCAAAGAAGGGTTAATCCGTAATCTATTCGTTAAACCATAAAAAGTTCTTTATGGATTACTCATTTGCTTTGAATTTAATAACTAAATAAATTCTAAGCTGTTGGCATGTGTCAGTTTGGAATGGATTCTAACGTTGGTGGAAACATATTCCATCTGTATCATCTTTCCTATTTACGTCATTCGCTTTTTAAGATTACACTAATTTGTGACATTTATAGGCATTTTAATTTCGTATCATTGACGTGAGAAAACAATCAGCTGTTTATTTTTTTGCCTTCAAAGGAAGTATGGGCTGACTTTTGTAGTAAGAAATTCCAATAATATATCTGTCATTTTCTTCTTTTTCCAGTGGCGGCGACTCGAGAAGTGGGCCCCCTATTTTTTGCGGAAAAAATCAATTTTTTACTTCATTTTAGCTGTCTAAAATTAGGAGTTATAAAATACAAACAATAGTGTCCGGGAGAGCTGGCTAATTTCGTAACGAATTTTTTTAATTTTGTTGCCTACACCCTAAACTCCGGGATACTTTTAGGTGTCTATAAATCCCCACCCCCCACTTTTGCCACCCAATCGCCTCCACTGATTTTCTCGTATAGGAAATAAACAAAGAGCAAGTATTGGGAATTTTTTTAAAAAACGTTTTTGAGACCATACCTGTCTGTCTGTGAGTATGATAACTCAAAACTGCAACAAGTTAGAAGGATTAAATTTGGGAAGTGGTCTTTGCACCACAACTGCAGATTTCTATCAGATTTTGGAGGAAATCCGTCTACGGAAAGTCTGTTTATAGTTCGCGTGCATGTGAATACGACAAGTCAAAAATTCATTGATGAAATTTGACACATTGATTTTATCATGAGATTGTTGATAGATATAAAATTTCTGACAAAATCGGCCAAAGGAAAAAGGTCCAAATGAGTACTCGATTCTTCTCACTGATCGCCGAGCCTGTGAGAATGGACTGTGGCGTAGCGAAAATAGTAGTTCTTTATGGGCGACACCATCTTTTCTGTCAATGTGCCAGTCCACGAAGGCAGAGGTGTCCGTCTGTAACAAATGTACCATTAAGCTTATAGTAATGGTGCGGGGACAAGTTACGCCCTACCAATGACGGGTCATACCTCTATCTGAGGGATCTTCGCATGAGTCGCTCGTAATGGGGGCTATAATGTGGGGGCCACAGTGCCCGATAAATTGTCGCGGAGGCCGGTTCATAGATGTTTTCCCTTCGCGCTACGGCTGGACGGAAGTTACTCCTTTGTGATTACCATGAACCTTAACACAAAACGCGCCACAATGTGCTCGTAATAGTGAAAGTCGAGGGGAGAATACTCCTGCTGGTTTATATAATCGACAAATCGCTTCCATGGGTAACACAATTTAATATGACTAATTTAGGTCTCGTTTTAAAGCTATAAAGCGAGGAACATTTTAAACTGAACTATGATTAGAATCAGTTAAGAAGTTTAACCTTCTATCATAATTTAGTTTTATAACACTATACTCATGGGGAATAATCACTTTGGTTTGGTCTAACTGACTTTTGGAGTTCCATTTTCTGAGGAGAGAGAATTGTTATAATGCTGAAGTTTTCTTTCTTGGCTGTTTCCGTCTTGTGTTGGTGTGTTTGTTTGGGTGTGTGTGTTTTATGTGCTTCGATTTAGATTGACTTTTTAAAATTATTGTTTGGTATTTTTTTATCTATTGCTGTTTCTACACCCTGACAGTTGATGTATTGTTTTTGAATTTATTTCTATGTATATTTATCCACCAGTGTTCGGTGTAGAATGTAAACTTTTTTTAACTCTATAAAAAATCTTCCCCTCTGGGCCATGTAAGGCCTTAAGCCAATTTTGACAGGCTGGTTCGGAGTGGGTAGTGAATGAATGAATGGGGAATAATCAGTGGTTTGAAAAAGAGATCTTAGTGTTATGAAATGCTTCTGATGAGATTGGATGAAACATTACATGAAAACCTTTGAAGAAACTTCATTGATTAATTAATTAATGATTAATAAAGTAACTGACAATTGTACACTTAAGTAATAAGTCAACTTCTGTTCGCTTCTTTACCCTCCAGAAATTAAAAAGAACGTTTAATAAAATAATTAATTAGCATTTCTTGACGATTTAGTGTTAACATATTCAGTTACATTGACGCAGCTAATATATTTTATAATTTTGTCGTAGAATTTTTTTTGTTCGAATATTTTTTTGAAATGGAGGAACACTTTCAGACGGAATAAGCAGATCAAAGTGACTTTTGGGTATGAGAAAATTTACAAAACCTTCTCGATTACTGAACAACAACTAAGTGAATGTTATTCAATAATTTTTACATGTGATGGCGGATTTTCTAATCATATCCAACGGCGTATTAAGCATTCAAAACATATAAATATCCTATTGAAATTGATAAGATTCTCTCTTTTGTTTTACTTTGAAATTTTAAAAATTATTTAATAATTTTGTGAAATATTTTATTTTACCGAATGAGAGATATGCATTAACCTGATTTTTGGAACCCAAGTCAGCTTGAACTTAAAAATTCACCTCCCTTTTTTCGATCAGAGACTCACCACTCCGAGATCAGTTAGGAATGTAAAAATAACGAACATGGAAGAAAAAGTCCTAAAAATATTGGACGAGTGAAATGAAAAGACTGATATAATCTTCCATTAAACTGCCGAAAAATGCAATGTTTTGAGGCACGCTTGTGAGCAAAAATAATTTTAAAATCTTTATATTTGAATTAAATTTTTCATCTCGGTGATTGACTCAGCCATGTCTGAACTGTAAATGACATCTTATTAAAAAGAGTTAAAATTTAACGCTTAAGTTGATTTTGATTGATTATTTAATTCAACAAATGGAATCAATCAAAAACCAAAAGATTAATGAAGAAATTGCCTCCAAGTACAGAATGATTCAACAAATGGAATCAATCAAAAACCAAAAGATTAATGAAGAAATCGCCTCCAAGTACAGGAATTCTAAGGATTAGTTTATTTACATTGAAAGCGCATTTCTAGCTTTTTTTCTGCAGATACTTTTGCTGGCATCTCTTGTTATTCGTCATGTAACCCCGACCTGGATGGGGTTACATGTGCACTACTTGAAGAATAACTTTTTTATTTTTATTATATTATGTTTTTTAATAAATTTTAATTATTTTTCTTCATTATATTTTTTATGTTTATCTTTATCTATATATATTTATTTATTACCTATTGATTCTTATTATTATGCATATCATTTATGTTTATATATTTTATAATTTGTTATTCATAATCTTTCACCCAACCTGGATGCAGTGTGCCAGTTTAAAATTTCTGTGCACCTTTTATTTCTCACCCCTGGCTTGTGGGGTTTAATGCGTTTCATGTTTACTTTCCACCCAAGATGGGTGTGGAATGTATCTTTCGAAATTTTTCTTCGTCTCGAAACGTGTCACGCTTTACACTCTTAGGATGAGCTGGGTTGCATTGATAATAAAAAAATAAATAAGATATCAATTATTCAGCGAGTAGAAATGCTTTAAAATTATTAGTTTTTTTATAAAATAATCAAAATAGACTTTTTCGAAAAGGATATAAAAGATCGCGTTGTGAAAACAGCACAAGCAGTAGTTTTACGCACTTTAGCATTACTAAAGCGATTCGAACAAATCGACCGTGCACATAATTAACGTTTACATAAGTAAATGTATTAATAAAGATGTCTTGCAACTAATAAGTATTTCACACGGACTTATATGTGATATCCATAAAAAGCACTTTACAGGTATAAAGATAACTCTTCAATTTTCTCGAACTTATAAAAATGGAAATATGAAAAATAAAGAACAAATAAGCTCCAATATCAAATTGTTGTGAAGGAATTATAAATTTATAATTTCTAGACAGAAAAAAATGTTTAGCCGAAGTGAATTTGAAGCTCAGCTTTTTATGCAATAACTATTGCATCTTTGCACTTGTTTCGCTAAAGAAAAAATTTAAAATCCTTGATTTTTGTTTTTATTTTCTCTAATAGATGGCGCTGTTATTCCAGTAGAACAATGAATGAATCTTCCTCTATATGGCGTATGTTTAAAGCATTGTTATCGTGTTACAGGTAAATTTTGTTCACGAAAGAAAAGTTTCTTCTTTTACTTCAAGATATTAAGTTCATATTTTGTTGTAACAAAGTATTTTGGTTCTGAATTTACAAGCATCATTGTGCTGAAAACGTTTGCAAACAATGTCGACATTAATGTCGGTTTTGAAGTCTCATCCAATAACTGGGGCTTTCTTTTCTGAGTTATTTTATTTCATTATCTTTCTAATGATTTTATAATATTTTTTAAAAACTTGAATTTCAAGCAAAATATTTAATCGACTGAGAATGGATAATTTCTTATTTGACTACGAAGATTTATATGCAAATATTTAACACTCGACAAGCAAATGTTGTGAAATTTTTTCAAAAACTCAAAATAATAACTGTCATAATAAATACAAAATGATTTATTACCGCAGTTTAGTCTGAAAATTATTACTGTTTTATAATTATTAGTCACAAATAAAAATAACTGGAAACTTAAACAGGTGGCATTAAATTTTGAATCATAAACCTGAAAGCACAAATACTGGCACATTTTCTAACCTCTTTCTTTTATTTTACTAAACTATCACTGAAACAGTTAGAATTTCCATGATAATCTTGAATTTTATTTATACATTATTTACAGCACAACAGCCATGGTTTAAAAAAACTGATGTGCTAAGAACAGATCAAGTTTGCAACGTAATGCTGATAATATTTAATCTTTCCAGAAAAATTATCCGTTTTTATCATTACTTATAGTCAAAAATAAATAAATAAATAAACAAATAAAAAATAACTAAATAAATAAATAACTTAGAAATTCTACTAAAAGAATTTATTTCGAGTCATTTGGTAAGTCATAAAAGTATTTGTAATGAGTCACCGCAAGGAAAAATACGTATTGTATATTCTTATGGTTTATTAAAACACAGTCTTATGCGAGTTCTTCAGATTGGTGCTGTTTGATGCTAATAGACAATCCTTTATGAAAATTAAATAAAGAAGACATTTAGATAAGATTGTCAAATATTTTTTTTTTCTTTTGAAAATAAACACTGGTGTTTATTACACGAAAGGAAAATTTCACACTTATTAAAACATTGACAGTTTTCAAGTTAAAATAAGCAGTGTATTTTTAATATCTCGAACATAATATAAAGCGTTCTTATATTATTGTTTTAATTGAGTTTATTAATTATAGTATCCAACCGGTGGCCACCACAAGCTGGAGGATGAGAAATTTCTTACTCATTATACAAGTTCATGCCTCCCCTGGGATAGAGATATGACAGAGAGTCTGGTGAACGGTCTCGTCGCCGATGACGAGACGTACCTCTTTGTGAGGAGTCTGTATATGGGCTGCTCAGAATAGGAGCTATTTTGCGCAGTTCACAGTACCCATATTATTATTACGGCTGTCTTGTCATTCAAGTTGTACCGATTGGCTTAGTGCTGGGGCGGAGCATTTCTCCATAATAATTAATGATATAATATAAAATGAGTTTGTAGAAGAATTACGGATTTTTCTAACTAATAATGTTGAAATTAAATTCTTATAGGTATTTCTACTTCAGACGCTATAATAAGATCGATTTTAGAAATTAAATATAGTGAGTAAAATTTTGTTAAATATATATATATATATATATATATATATATATATATATATATATATATTCAAATTTTTAGTCACAGTAATTTATTATCATTGCTGTTTAAAAATCTTAATGTTGCTGTGATTCTTCTGTCGAAATATGGAACTCATGAAATTCTAATTTGTGATGCCTTAAAACGGTGTAGAAATAATTTAATATGTCTTAAAATAGCGTAAAAATAATTTAATATGCTTTAAAATAGTGTAGGAATAATATTTTATACTCGGAACGAAGTAATGAATGAATTCAGATGAATTTATAATTTAAATATCCTCAAGGAATTTTATTACATTCACTGATAATTATTTTAGAGAGCGTAAGTTATTTTTTAATTTAATCATAAACTCCAAGTGGAAAATCATTCCCAAATTCCAATATAATGCTGCAACGTCAGAAGTAGGAGTAAAAGACTTTTGAAAATCTCATCCATTTGTGTAAGATGATATTCAACTAAACTCATAACATTCGTTTAAACTCATGACGCGCTTTATTTTGTTTATTTATTTGACACAAAAAATCTGCAGATAAATTCTCTCCAGATTTCTATAAAACGCCATAATGTTGAATCTAGGGGAAGAAAACATTTGAAACTCTTAGCGCTTAAAGCAAATGTGCATGTTTCGAATTTTGTGGTAGTTACCACAGCAGTTTGATTATTTAAAGGAGTTTATTTATTTTTAATTATACAGTCAATAAATCCCTTTGGAATTTGTGTGCGATGTTGTAACTACAGAAATATGAAAAGTTTGATTTTCATATACTCATCAGTTCTAGAAGATTATATGCGACTAAAACTCCTAAAATTTCGATTAAATCCCTGAAACATCTTTTGTTCAATTGTATAAAATTACATTTTTCACAAAATTTGAATTTATTTATTTAATTTTTTAACTCGCAGTTTCACCAGAGTCTTTTAAATTTTATTTAGAGACTATGTAGTTGAAAATATTTGTGATTGTTTTTGAAATATTAACATCATTCCGTCAAAAATTAAACAACTCTTTTCTTTAGGTTCCGTCTTCCATCACTAAATAGCTGATTTAAAAGAAAAATTTATACCGAACAAAATCATATAAGATAAATAATTTGATATACAAATTTAAAAATTTAATTTCAATGTCATTTGACACCATTTCACGGGCTTTGTATTATCTCCATCTAATCTTCTGACGATGCAAAGGAAAAGTTCTATAATAAAACTTAAAATTAAATTAAAGCAGATAAAAAATTGGGTACGAACCTGCAGAATCGAGAGGAAATTAAGTGCTTTGATATAGGTTATTTCAGAAACAGATTTATGTTGTTCTGACAGAAAAAAACATCTGTTATAAACTGAAGAATTCACCCACTACTGTGCAGATGACATCTTTTACTTTCGAAAAATAGTAATATTCTGAGTTTATAAAATGTTTCAGTAATTCACCGTTTTAAGAACATATTTCACCAAGAAATATTTTTTCTGAGATATTATTACTGTTTTAAAAGAATTATTATTACTTTTTTTTAGAAAATTTTAACTTTTGCGTGGTAAGATTTGCGATACGATAATTATGTTACGAAGAATCGTTCGAGATTCTGATAAAACAAATTAATCGAAATTTTTAAAAAATATTTAAAATTTTAAGGAAAGTTATATAAAGATTTAGGAACTGAACGGAAGATAGATACAAATGCTTACGTTTATACTATACTTATTTGTTTTTTATTCCTGCTTTTATGTTTCCGACTATAGATTTTATGTTATGGGTAAAAATCTCATTTTAGCATAATAATTTTACACTTTCTTAAGTCTGGTTTCTTAATTTCTCGAACTCTAAATAGACACTGAAAATTGTATGACTTCTTTATGTAATCTCAAAACAAGTTCATTAGACTTCTCCATAAATTTGATGATTCAAGATATAAAATCAGGTTCAAAAGAAGAAGATCTTAAATTTCATACTCTCACTTAGTGTTTTTCTCTGACATGGATATGAATGACTATGTTTTAATACATTTAAATAGATATTTAAAACTTCGGTTGCATACTCAGATCACAGTTCCATTAAGCTCACGATTCGAAATACTCATGAGAAAGAGGGAATTATACCACTTTTGCTGAATCATACGAACTTGAGATATCATAATAGTAACGCGAGAGTGAGTTTCTACTAGGAAGTAAGCAAAGGAGAAATATCATACAAATGAACTGTCAACAGGATTAGATGACCCACATCTGCATTACATTTTAGAAAATTTCTTAGCAACCTGACCGATGGCCGTGGCACCAAAATTCTGTTAAAAACCACCTTTGGTCCATCAGTATTTTTTTGAGCGATGCCAGTTAAATTGGTAGTTAGATTTGAACGTTACATATCGCAGGGGGAAGTATGCAAAGGAGGAGTGTCATACTAAAGAATTGTTTGCAGGGGAAATTGAACCACATCTGCATTACATTTGGGAAAGTCTCTTGGCAACCTGGCTGGTGGCCATGCCGCCGATATTCTGGTAACGCCCGCCTTTGGTCCACCAGTTTTTTCGAGCAAAGCCGGTTAAATTGGTAGTTAGATTTGAACGTTAGATATCGCAGGGGGAATGCCATTGATTGCAGGGGACATTGACCCACACCTGCATTACATTTGAGAAAATCTCTTAGCAACCTGGCCGATGGCCATGGCGCCAAAATAAAGTGGTTCCGTCAGAAAATTTCGCCAGATTTTTCGAGCGATGCCTGTTGATTGGATTGGATTTGGAAATTGTGATTATATTTCAACGTTAGCTATTCGTCATCTACCTAAGGCCAACGTGAAACCAATGCTGTCAATTCCATCAGTTAGCATATTTCGGTGGCAGTACATTTAATTTTGAAATAGAATTCACATTTATCATATTTTTGTTGGATAATTTAAAATGTAATACAGCCTTTTTTGAAGTTTTAGAGATACCCGCAGCAGGTAAACGGCTGAAAAAAAGATTTATTTCCAAATCTTTGAAAAGGAATTCAGTGACAATAAAAATAACACATTATAAACTTATTTCAACCTAAAAATAAGGAAAATTGCTGAAAGTTAAGTAAAATAATATTTTTTTCACTAAATTAAGATTAGGTGGAATTTAATAATTCTTAAAGAGTATTCTTTCCAAGAATATCCCAATACGATATAAATTGAAGGGCTTAATTCAGGTACTTATATTTATATTTTGCTTTCGTGTACGTGAATTTAACAATATAGAATGTACAGTAGGAATTTAAGTTCCTGGTAAGGCAAGCAAGGTAAATTTTAAATAAATAATTTACGAATGCAATGGAATCGAAAGTCAGCTCAAATTTTAAAAAAATAAATTAAAGCAATATTCAGGCAATTTAAATACATATAATCATGAGAAAAACATAAAATAAAATTTGAAATAAATTCATCACACTAGTGAAAGAAAAACAGTGCATTTTGAATAAGCCATAAGAGGTTGTAACTAAGATTCACGCTTGATAAGAAAAATATGCCAAAACTATAATAAAACTTAAAAGAGTATTTGAAATTTTCACTAATAAATAAGATAAATTTAAATAAGTTTCTGTAAAACATGGATATACCTAAATTATATCAAGATCATAATGGAAATGTTTGAAAATCATTTGAATCCTTTTCAATCTTATGAAATCAACATTTAAAAACAAACGCTTTTGCGCTTGAAATAAATTTCTGCATAAAAATGCAATATAAAATTTAACAATAAATATTTGCTCCCCCCCCCCTCTTTCAAACAATAATCTCACAAAATGAAGATCTGAATCTTTTGGAAGACAACCAAGTTCGAGTTTTAAAAACAAATACTTACTTTTTACTATAAAACTCGGTTGCAAAGGTAAAACAAAGATAAGCAACTAAAACATTTCTACAGTTTTGAAAAACAAAGTCATCTAAAAATCGCGTTATACTAAATCGGAAATTTATAAAAATCAACTATTAAAGGCAAATTGTCGAAAACCTATATCTGGAAGAAAACAAAAAATAAAGTTTATAAATTCTTAAACTATATTAAGGGTATACCGAAATGAAGATTTCGATCAGTTAGAAAATTCTAAGCTCATCTCTTAGAAAAATAATAACATGCCTAAAATGGAATTTCATTCCGTAAACGCAAGATGAATTTCACCAATTCTTAAATTACATCAAGATTATCTCGAAGAACTAAATTATAAACTCCGGAAGATGAAAATTTAAATTACAATATCTGTTGAAAAACACAACAACATTTATAAGTTCCTAAATTCCGGAAAAAGTACTAAGTATTATTAGCAACAAGTTGGGTACTTACTTAAACGATGAAGGAACATGCAATGAAGCTACAAGAGAACCATAAATAAACTTCGAATCTGCAAAAATAAACTCCCGTTCTAGAGGAGTAGAGGAGATGAACTCTTTCGTTTTCAGGCTGAATGTCAATGTAATATCCCCAATGAGAAAATGGGAATTTATAGTCGTGCATCTTAAACTCTTCCTGGAACTCTTCATGCTATTTCACGTAGGGGGAGTTAGAATCGCTTTATGTGACCTAAAAACCTAATAATTAGTCTCCCTAAAGTTTTGGGTGGGAGATGTGACCTAATTTTACATCCGATGGAAGTGAAACTTACTGATAAATATTCCTATCCAGTTCAAGGTAGAAAACCTCGGAATAATACTGTTTTCTCTGCTATCGAAGATACGAAAATATTGATCGAAAAGCCACGAGCATGACACCGAAATCCTAGAGTGAAAAGCAGTTAGCTGCTTTCATATAAGAACGTAATGACCAAAAATTGGTCTAACTAATTACTGTCTAGACTCTAGAAATTTTGGTGTTTAATTGCTTTGAAAAATATTTAACTTTAATAATCGTTAAATGAGTTGTATTCTTTCTATGCACAAACGATTTAAGCGTTTTATTACAACTTCTGAAGAAAAGAGAAATAAACTATTTCTGTTTTGAAAAATTGCTAGTCAAAGGGATTATGAAATCGTTCAGATCTTTTTTGACAAACTTGGAGTGAAGAATGTTATAACTATTTGCTCTAAGACTGTAAAATATTATGTTGATTTGAAATTTTAGATGGGCAAATGGATGCTTTCATTTTATTTTTAACGCTTTTTTTGACTTATCAAGTTTAGTAAGAATTATTTATTTAATTGATATTTATTTAAATGTAATTGATAATATAATTGTTATTTATAAAATTCCTTTTTTTGAACATTAACTTTGTTATAAGTCATATTATGAAACAATCTTGAGTTTCTGAAAGTAAATGTAAAATATATAAATATTCCGTCCGTATACCTATTCGTCACAGATTCATAACCGAATATTTCAAAAGTTTTTTAATGGTTTTCACATTTGATGTGTGTGAATCCCATAAATACGTGAAATCCAATCAGTTCCCTTAAATAATTCGTTATTATTATAAATTCATTAATTACAATATCATATATTATATTAACATATATTAAACAAAATATTTTGAACTTCTCTTCCTATGAGTGAAGAATTGTGCCCAAATTTCTCTCTTCGGTTTTAAGTTACTCTAAAATTTGATTTGCTTGCATATTATAAAAAGGCCTTTTTCCAAATATATTTCGAAACTCCATTTAATTAACTGGATAGATAGAACTTTCTTTTTCAGCAACCACACTTTTTTATCTATTTAACTTCAGATTTCTTCGTTGAATGTAGTAGTAATGCGCATAATGAAAGAAAAAACACAAGCTCGAAGGAAAGAAAATGCCCAGTGAGTTCCAAACATTCAAAGTAGTTAACTATATGTTAATATGTGTCAATATCAGTAGTAGAAATAGGAAAATTTATCATTATAAGGAAATAATTTAATCAAATATTAATATCCACAATAATATTAAACATGAAGGCTTGGAAAACTCTCTTTCTAATCTTTATATTTATTTTAGAATTTCAATAAAATCCCCTATGCATGAATGCTATTTTATAGCTTTTTATTTTTTAAAATTCATTTTAATATGTTTCACAGAACCTTTAAAAGGGACGTTCTTCTTTAAAACGACTTCTTGCTACCTTTAAAACAATATTTGAATAAAAAACTAAGATAAAAATTAAAATTATTATAATTTTTCATACTTCGAGTTTTTTTATTTTCTTGAAAAATTAATATTTTATATCCCCTTTTCTCATTGTCAGGGAGAAATAAAAGTCATATAAACTTTTATACATTTAAATTTTATACCAGAAACTTTCGTATTTTAATACAGCTTAAAGCGTATAACGCTGTCAACCTGTTTTAAAATAAAGGGGTAAATGTAATCAGGATTTAAAAGTCTGGAATATGATCTGATGGTAAATTAGCGAACTAGAACCATCTTAAGAGGGAAATTAAATTCTCTTAAATATATTTTTTAAGAAAATCTGACGAGTGTTACTTCTCGTTTATTTTATTTTTAAATTCTTATCAGAATTTTTTGATTGTTATTGCAGATTTGAGGAGGTATTTGAATACACTTCTCAGGGTATAAATAAAAACGAATATTTCTCATTTCTATTAAGTAGAATCAATAAAAATTACACGTAAATTTTAAACGAATTCTTCACTGATTCTGCACTTTAAAGTGACGCATGAAATGACTGACAGTCATCTCTTTAATTTAATGCAATACAAAATGACAAAATGAATGTAACCACAATATTTACTCACGGTAAGAATTTCATTTACCCCGTAATATATCCAGAGATTTATTAAAGCCCCAAAACACGAGATGCACTCGCTATAGATACCGTTGAATTGAATAATATGTACGTCCACGTTAAAATGTTAACCAAAAACGAAGATATGAAATAGAGCACTTCCTCATCCCTTTGCATACAATGTCAGCCATCTGTGGCCAATCACATAAGCCTCATAGAAACTGCCCAAAACTAATTTTGTATTCTGGTCACTGCAACGCACTGTAATAATAGAAGTCAAACGTACACGGCTCAAATTGCGGGAGTTACTAGCATTAAATACGGTTCTCAATTTTAATATTTCACTGAAAATGGCCGCATGACACTCTACTGATCATAACCATTCAGGAAGAAGTCATTCCCCTGCCTGTATGACAGTTACGTGTGCGGCTTCAATTTAAATTATATTACGTCATGGGGATTTGAATTTTTAATGTTAAATACAGCACTGAATCGATTCCGAATAGAAATAAGTTATTATTCGTGTGTATAAGCGTTTTAAAATTTAGGTTGGACGTAAACGAAATCTGTAACATAAATCAACCCCCACAGAAAGCCATATGGTAGTGAAAAATTTAAAAATGAAATGTTTCCTTAAATATCATTAATTACAAAGGGCTTCTGCAAGATTTTATGCCAAATGCTACTCATCTGAATAGAAAATTTAATTATTCATTATTATTAGGATTCTCTTCTACTGGTAATTTGTGTCTCATCTCGCTCTAAATAGATCTTTATCCCCGCTGAATGGCCATGGTAATTTGTTTAAATCTTCGGCACGTACTCTTCCATGCATAAGAAATTATTTCTTCAATTTGCGTGTGTACATAATGGTTTAAATTTATTATTAATACGGCGTTAAATTTGATTTCAAGAGAATACAATTATGCTTCTTTGTGGTTAAGGTAGAAACTTAATGTGTGTCTCTGTCGTATTACTACTGCTGTAATTCCATGCGAGTGTTCACTTAATTTCCAAAACAAAGTATTAATTTACTATTTTGTTGGCCAATGAATGTCATACCAAGTGATTCAATTACCTTTCAAACGGATTTAGAAACTTTGAGGTATTTCATGATTCGCTCTTCCATGTAACTCAACATTCTTGTGTGCTTCCCAAGATGCACTATGGCAGAAATTTCTTGCATCTTCATGCATACTCGTATATTATCAGTTTCTACTTTTAACCTCTAGGACTCGGCATGCAGATCGAAGGAAAATATATCCCTAGTTCGGCTATCACTTTAGAGGCGGAGGAGAATTTCTTTCCCTACTAGAAAGATCAGTTGCCATTGACACTCCATGCAATTAGTCTGTTAGTCAGTTCTGTTTTACGATGGGGTGAGGGTATGGCGCGCCAGTTTTGCGGGTAGATGATGTTGATTCAGTGTCAGAAAGGTATCTGATTTTGCTACATATGTTTTTTTTCTAAATTCTTCCTCCCACTTTATGCTGAATGAATTTCTCGCTTTGAAACATTATTTTGTTTTATAATTATTATGCATTTTGCAATATGCAAGATTTCTTTTTTTAAAGTAAATTCTAAATTAAAATAGATTTTCACTGGAATCAGAAGTACAGCATTTCAGATACTAAGAGAGTAAAATGTGATCTAAATGGGATGCGGATGATACCCTGAGATAAGAGTTTAATTCGTTCCAACCTTGCTCTTATGTCAATTTGCCTGTATCTCGTAAAGCAATTTTTCCCCATTGAAATTATGTTATACGGTTCAGGCCAAAATACCTCTAATTGTTTTTTGTTACGTTTTTGAATAAGAAAATACTGTTTTATAAATGACAAACAAAAACAGCAAAAACAGAGTACTTTTTTTTTGGGCTCATTAAGACCTAATCCCTGGTATGATAAGTTGAATACTTGACATTTGTTCTGCTGGATTTTTGTTGGTTCGAGTCTCTATGCGGAAGCAAAGGGAAAGGAGTGGGAGCTTCACTGGCTGACTGTCGTGCTGGATAGTAGTAATGGCAGTGTAGAGACGGTTCTTCTATCAGGAACCATTACTAGCGACGTCTGCTGGTGGAACATCAAGTAGCTTGAAGAACACGGCAGCGTTATGAACAGGAAGGGTAGAAGTGGTATGCTTTACAGAATTGCTTGCTTGAATTTTGTTAAATGAATATATAATTACTATTGAGTGCAAAGCAGGGGAGGGTAGTGATGATAATGCTACCTGGACATCATTTTAAAGATGGAAAGGATATTTTACAGAAGAATTTTTCGCGGTCTTTTGCTTTTAATGTTGGGGGTATTTATCAATTTGCTGGATGGCTTCATTATCTATATTTTCTATATTGTTGTAAAAGAATTGACTGAGATCACTAATGAAGTCTTTTAAACTGGGAAGTTTAATGGCTTTTCTGATGTCTTCATTGCGCATGTACCATCCAGCTTTACCATTTGCCTAATAATGTTATTTTCTAACACTTCTAGTTTATTAATGTTGGATTTTGCCGCGGATCCCCAAATTGGACATCCGTATGTTATGAATTGGCCTTAGAATCGCAGTGTAGATGAAATTTGTTTGTATTTTCTTTTCATATCAGAGTCTCTAGCAATTAGTGGGTAGAGTTTTCTGGTGACATTTCTGAACTTGGTTTTAATTGAGGATATGTGGCTTTGCCAGGTTAATTTGTTGTCTAGGAGTATGCTAAATATTTAGCTTGCTGAGACCAAGGAATAATTTTTGTTTTAATTTTTTGATAACCGGCATGTTTTTCTCGCCTTAGCGAAGTAAACTTCTTCAGTTTTGCTGACATTTAATGCTATTTTCCATTTTACAAACCAATCATCCTAGTTTTTTTAGAAGGTGCTGGTTGATTATAAATGACAAATATTGTATAAAAACATAATAAAAAAGAAGAATGTAATGCAAAAAACTGGTTTTATAAAGTACTTGCATACCTTGAATTTTTATTTTGGTCACACAAATGCCAACACACACAGCAAATACTTCTCTATAACTTCATGTGCCACTGCTTTTCACTACTAGTCTTTGCCTTTTCATGGATTAAAAAAAAACTGTCTCAAGGAGGTTTATTTCTTCTCCCTTGCAGAAAATGAAATGACTTGGTAAGTGTCGTATCAACTCCGATACGACCAGTTGCTTTTCCGGGATGTTTCTATTCCACGAACTGTAAAACTCTGTTCCAAGATCTCTTTTTTATCTCACTTATAGAGATAGGCTATCCTCCACCTCTGGCTCTTCCTCAAAACCAATTTCTTGCAGAACCCCCCCAGGAATGCTGCTGCGGCTGTAACTCTTGTATTACTCGGTCGTCCAGTTCCACAAGTGCTCCTCGGTGAAACTCTTTCACGTCTCTCATCAATCCTGGTAAGGAATTTTCCAAAAGACACAATCTCCTCAGTGGCACCTCGAGGATCGAATCCTTCGAAGGTCCTTTCATTACAATTTCAAGCCAAGCTTCTTCCATGCAGTCAAGCTCCTCGTTGTAACACTCAGCCAGGCTGATCAGTCGTGCAAGGACATACAGTGTTAAAGTGGTCTTCGAAATTACTCTCTAAGGGGTGAGGTTTGTGTTCTCATTGTCACCTGAAAGCAAGCACCAGAACCAGGTGCTTGGTGTACAACTTTTAAAATTAGAAAGCACCTGCTGATCATGGGCTGCAGGATAGGTAGTGTTAGGTGGTAGATGAAATTAGCTGGCTTGAACTCTTTGAGGATGTCATCTTCGAAGTTCAGTGGAATTAACAGGAGCATTATCCAAGAACGAGAGAAGGGCTTGCATGGAATTTAAGTTGTTTTCTGTAGATATTTCTTAATGGGGAAGGGCCAAAAACCAGGTTTACCCCTGCAAAAGAACTGCCTGGTGACCCATGCCTTCGGATTTGCCTCCACATAACTTGCAGTTTTTCTTTTAAAATCTTATGTGACTTAAGGCTCTGGGGTTTTTCCGAATGGTATACAAGCAGAGCTTTGTACTTGCAGTCGCCGCTCGCATTGTGGCACACAGTGCAGGGATTGATCCATCCTTCATGGGTTTATTGGCCTGGTTATCTTCTCTTCTACCGTTATGTATAAGTCCTTTTTTGGCATCTTCTTCCAGAAAAGCCCTGTTTCGTCACAGTTGAAGACTGCTGGGGATGTATCCATTGGCTTCAATCCAGTTCGGAAAAGTTTTGAGATAATCGTCAGCTGCTTCGCATCCGAACTTGCTGCCTCGCCTTGCCTCACAACGGTGAATGCCGGTTCTTTTCTAAAGTTGTCAAACCAGCCTCAGCTGGCTTTAAACGAGTCTTCAATGCCGTCCGTGGAAGTGCGCGTGGTATGATTCAGCAAAACACCGTAAATCGCTCAAACCTTCTCGCATGTGATGCCTATGTTAAGGTATCGCCTTTAAGCTGCTTCTTCGTCACCCAAACCATCAACGTTTCTCCATCCTTTCATGGAGAGAGCTCCCGGGCAAAGAAATTAGTGCGCCCTTAGCTGGCGTTATACCCTTTATCGACTCCTTCTGTTTAAGCACAGTGCATGTGTTGAAGTACTACGCCCGTACTGCCTCGCCATCCTTCTCGCACCTTCTCATTTTTTTCTACTGATTTCACGCGCAATTCAATGAGCATCCATCTTCTTCTGAGCGCTGAAGCCTTTCCACTCACTTTCTTCGGACCCATGGTTATAGAAAATGTGATAAAGTAATATATCTATATATGTAAATGCACCAAAAAAAAGCGCAAAACCCTAAACTTAGCAAAGATGCTTCGACAGCGAATTAAACTAGCACACTGGAATACGTGGGATAATGCACGAGGCGCAGGCACGCAGTAAACTGGGTGGGCCGTGTGCGGCGTCGTAGCCGTTCCTCGTTTCTCGATGTCGCTCGTATTTCAAAACAAACTTCGCTGCTCGACGGCGCTCACCGTATCTCAAATAACTCCGTATGTCTGGGCCTCGTATCTCGGTACCACTGTATTTCATATCATCATATTTGAAAAAGGGCTTATATTTATAATTTTTATTTGCAATTTTATTTTCATTTCCACAAGATTACTTGATATAACTTCTGAAAAAAAATGATATGATATCAATTGTTTAAATATAAGAAAAACATTATACAAAGATTAATAATACAGTAAGGAAATCTTTATTTGTGTTAAAATAGTTTTAGAATTTTTTTATGATCAGTTCTTAATCCATTAACTTTTTTCAAATTCCTTAGAAACAATGCCAAATAATTATTCAGTCTTTAAATATTTAAAAAAATTAACATAGCAAAGTTATATATTGCATTAATTAACATTTAAAGGAAATAGGCAATAAAGCCTTATATAATACATAAACCATACCTTTTCAAAAGTGTATATATTAAAGAACATTTAATATGTCAAATGTGAACTTAAATGCTTGTGTAATCTCATAATTACATTTCTCAGAGATTACATTGATTAGATCGTGGACTTTTTATAATTTCGGTGCTTACTTACTTAGTGTAGCAATAGAATTATATGATCGATTTACAGATCTCCCAAGTATGTACTTACTCTATAAAGGTTGAGATTAAGCACACAATCACTTCTACAATGAGAATAATATTGCCCACAAATTATCAAGTGATCCGACAAAACATGCAACAGGAGAACAAAATTTGAGGGTAAAATATATAGAAATTTTTCCCTAAATGATATACTTCCCAAATTGAAACCTTGTTTAGTGTATAAAGAAATAAATATCCGTAAAATCTTTTGAGTTCAAATGAGCAAGTGTTGACGAAAGATAATGAAACATTTCAGAAGGAAGGAAGGAGGAAATAACATTTTTTAACTTAAATTAATACGTTTGAAAGCTACTGCCCCAGATAGCAATTTTAGTTTGCAGCAAGCACTTACAAATTTATCTTGACAGAAGCGTGCAAAGCTTGCCACCAAATTTGTCATGACGGAAGTGCAAGCTTGCAGCAAGTTAACAGAAAGCTTCGAGTCACTTACGGAACGAACTTGCGGCAAACCTGCCACAAGCTTGTCGTGCAAACTCACATTGTAAATTATAGCAAACAGGTACGAACTTTAGCCGGGATGAGACTCGCGACCAGCGATTGAGTGGACAGACGATGATACCACTCACCGACCAGTTCGGCTACGACAGGAGGAAGATAGATTTCGCTAATACATCGTTCGCTTCTGATTCATCATACGATTTATTTTAAACTTTTCTTGATTCCTTAATTTTTTTGGAGTTGAAGAATATGATTTGAGTCAAAGAGAGCGATTTTCGCTAATAACAACGTTTTGCTGAAGTAGAATAAATTATGAAATTAGAGTTCAAAAGTAATTGGAAATTCAAAATGGGAGTTAAAATGTATAAGTTTATTTTCAACAAACATTGACTGTTTTCAGTTTAATTTTTTGTTCCTCAACATAATTTCAACATTAAGAAAAAAGGCGATGGATTTTCTTTTAAAGTGCGAGCGTTTAAGTAAAAAAAAGAATGGAAAATGTTTCATAAATTTTTTTATAAAAAGTTAGTTTTTTACAAATTATCATTGAGTTTATTAGATTGTAAAGAAGGACGGTCTGGAATGCTATTAAAATCGGATGTTTTTTTTTTTTTTTTTTTTTTAAACGGAGACTAAATAATTATCTCTTGTGCTGTCTTTAGGAAGCCTTGTTACATACTTGCTGCAAGTTTGATTTCGTACAGGGAGGTGGCGCGTTATTGCACATCGAACTTGCAACCGTCGTTGACAAGCGAGGGTGCGCTATTTACAGCAGAACTTGTTAAGTTTGTTTCAAGTTTGAGCGATCAAATTTTGCCATTGACGAATCAAAATCAAACTTGCTGAAACTTACGTGTATCGGTGAATAAAGCCAAAGTTCATAAACAAAGGCAAAACATTTAACTGATTTCTTATATTCGAAATAAAAATAATTATAACATTTTTACTGGGTTGAATGCATTTCTGAATCTACTGCTTGTTAAAATTATTAATATAAATAAGTTTTGTCCCTAAATCAAACTGAAACTTATTTAAAACGAGAAAAATTCTGTTTCTAGCAGCCCTTTTAAACATCTGTCTTTAAAATGCAAAACGTGTTCTACTTTTCAAAGCTTTGGGCTCTTAAAGAGTCTTTTTTTCTGTTATTGATATTATCTTTCCAAATACTTTTCTGATTCTACTCTCTGAATCACTTATCATAAATTTTCTTCATCCAAATTCTTCATCACTGTCCAATCCCCCCATATCGATGAGATATTTTTGAGGCATTCTAAAAATCTAAGAAACAAACACGAGAAAAGAAAATTTCCACTTTTATCGACAGCGTAAAATTATCGAATGGAGTATTTTAAAGAATTTTGGAATTTGTTGTCTTTAAACATCGCCAAGAGCTTTCAACTGATAACATTGGAGAAAAATATCTCCACCCAACTACGTACAATAGAACTCACGTTCTTGAATGGGTCGGGAAACTCCTTCCAGGAGAAAGGGGGAAAGAACTGTCACTCGATTGCTCGATACAACACTTGTACCACAGCCGAGGTAAAAGGAAACACAATTCCCGGTAGAGCGTATGTACCGCCGATTGGAAAAGGTTAAGTTCATGACATAAAATGTTTACTTAATCTGAACACCTTCAACCATCTGAAAGATTACATATCTTAACCTTTAGATAGCGGATAGCTGAACGCTCAACATATCCTTTTTCAAAGAGTCTTGGCTTGAAACGGCAAGTTCTTTCTTCCCTCTTCATGTCATTCGAAGATTTGACCTGTGGCTCTCCTCGACTGGTTGCCTTTAGATTATCATTTCTTGTATCCTTAACAATAAATATCCATTGATTAAAAGCCTATAACCTTCACATAATGAGCTATAAAACGGGACACATGTATTTCACATATAATTATCAGTTTCTTCTGTTAAGCTTACAATATTTAATGTTTACTCAGTTTGAAACCTTCAAACACCTAACCGGTTTATATTTTGATATTCAGATAATGGTAGGTAAACTTTTAAAATATTCTTTTGAAATAGAAATTCATGGCGTCAAACAAGGTAGTTTTTTCTTCCCTTTTCAAGTCATAGGGAGATTTAATCTGTGGTTCCCTTCTTCAGCGAGTATTTCCAATTCTTGTTTCATTAACAGTAAATACTCATTCATCAACAATAATTATAGCCTTCCCACGCTGATGGTAAGTGGGTAGATAAGTAAAACTATCTACATTGTGATTAGAGGATAGACAGATGTGTTCTACGTGGAAAGAGAAATTCCAATTATTTATTTCTGTCAATTCGCCTGCAGTGGAAATTATTCTACTTCTACATGATCTTTACCGCCTGTAAAGGAAAGGTGAGTAATCTGAAATTTCTAGTTAATAATCAGAATTATCACTGCTGAAAGGTACTATGCCAATACAACTCTTTTCTTAAATAAACAATTCAGTATGTGTAAGTTTTCTACATTCAGATTTACAGATATTATATATTGTTTTCAGTTTGTATTCTTTCAATCAGCTCATAATTTACATTTTTTAAAAATCTCAAATTACTTGGTTTTGCTTGATTTGTACAATTGCCATTTGGTACTACTTGGATGAAATTCCTTTCTTGCCTAAATATTTCTAGATAAATCTCAGACATTTCTTCAGTTTATTCAATTTAGCTTTTGACAACATATTTGTTCCATCTCATCATCAAAATATCCTAATTATGTTTATTTTGTAATCTCAAATTTTGTATCTCTCAATTAAACTCCCAGGAAAAATTTTCATTATGCTATTCGTTCCAAATTATGTAAAGAAATACTTACTTCGACGGAAAAATTTATTTTATTGCGTAATTGTTTATTTTGTAAATCTAGAATAATTCAATAGTATTAACAAGCAAAAATAAGAATTAGAGATGCTCGTCTTTAATTGTATACAATATCAAAACAAACTTAATATTCTTTGTAATTATTAATTGGCAAGTAAGCAATTGCTAAGAACTTTAAGAAAATCAATTGCTATTTAAGAAAATCAATTGCTATTTAAAGTTTTAAATTCTTCAATAATATTGTTTTTGATGCATAGGTGATTTTGGGGTTAAAAAATACTTATATGTAAAAACATTTCGTAAAAAGAAAAATGTTAAAGTGTGCTATCATGAACAACACAATGAGATGAGAGCTATTAAAAAAATGTTATACTTTTTCATCATCATATAAACGCATTTCATGATTTTATTTGGCTTATTTCATACGAAAAACCTTTAATTTATAGGTTATGGATGAATTCTCAAAATAACTTTTGAAAACGAGTAGGAAAATACTTGACTTGGTCTCAAGTCATTCAAGATCTAGGGGGCCGCGGTGTCCTAGTGGTAAAGTCTCGGCTTCGGGGCCGAAGGGTTTCCAGGCTCGAAACCCGATTCCACCGAAGATCAGTCTTGTACTGAACCTGTTGCACGTTAAGTGATACATATGATGTCAAATGGCCGCTCTCTGGTGTGGTGCGGAAGTTTTGAGAGAGAGTGCCAGCTCAGGTGTCATCCTCGTCATCTGACCGCGGTTCAAAATGACGAGGTCCGCCCCAAAATAGCCCGCGTGTTGCTTCAGTACAGGACGTTAATGTAACTAAACTCAAGATCTGTGCTTCCTTTGGACCACCTGTCAAATCCCCAATCATTCTGTGGAAATGAATTTATTCTACATGGAGCGATAGAATAGGACAGGAGAGAAAATCAATCTGCATAGTGATTAGAGGACAAGCAGATTAGCTGTGAGAGGAAATTAAATTAGAATGGTTTAGTGATACAAGATCTGTACCAGCGCACACAGAGAGGAAAAAATTCCACTGGTACAACACTTATACAACCAGAAAGGAAAGACTAAGTAAAAAGATGCTTGCGACAAATTTTCACAGCTTTCTTTATTTCTCTCATTCACATAACAGACATTAGTGGATGAAGTTTGCGTTGCCTTGCATGAATTAAGCTTTTCTTTAGGGCCGCTTCAGATGCTATAATTGCAGATATTTTCCCTTTTGCATATGGGCTTTTACAACACAAAACCATTCGAGTTTAACTTTCCTTGTGTAGATAATCTGCGAGGATTATAATCACCCTAAAGATTTACTTCTCTGTCCTAGTATATCACCATTCTTTTATTATTCTTATCATTTATTATCCTTTCTTTATTGTCGATACAGATGTTATATCAGTAGATATTTTTTCCTTTGCGTACGAGCTTTCACAGCATTAAATCATCCGAGTTTAATTCTCCTCGTGTAGATTATCTGTGGTGTCTCTAATAGACTTGTAGATTAACTGCCCTACCATGCGGTATCACCACATCTATGATGGCTAGATGGATTGTTAGTGAGCGACGACAAGAATCGTCATTCTGCAGGTTGTCAAAAAATGGCTGATCTTATTCCCATGAATTGAAAAGAGGGGTAAGCACTTTGCTGTTTCGAAGAAGGATGTTTGAGATGATTCAACTGAATGTCGCAGAAAAATGTTGAAACCACGTGTGGTGGCTAGATTGATTGCTAAGAGCGAAGACAAGAATAAAGTTTATGGGCGGTCAAAGCGAGCGGCACTTATCTTCCCATGAAAACAGAGGAAATAACCTTATTACATCTTTCTCGAAGTTCCTGTTCGTAGAAGAATATTTGAGATTTCGTCTAGCCGTAATCTAATGCTTATTCTCCTTGTTTCATGGTTGTGGCTCCTTATTCCTGTTAGGAAATATTTCGACTGACCACATTTCGTTTCTTTTACTGAAACCGTAATATGATGTGAAAATTTCTGAATTTGCTATGGAATTCAATAATTTATTTTTTGGCTTGGAGCAGCGCATTTGAGCTTAAACTAAAGTAAAGAAATATTATCTGGTTCTTTTTTAATTTTTTTCAAAGAGCCAACATGCTTAATTCTCCGGATGACGAAATGAATAGAAACAGAATATATATTTGTTAAACTTAACTGAAAATTATTAAAATAGAAAAAATTTAATAATCAAATTCGCCGATTGTGTCATATATTGGTTTTATCGTTTTGGAAAAATCTTGAAATAATTTTACCATTTGATAGTTCTTTATTTTAATAAATTTTCTTCACTCTGCATTTTGGGAATCCACAATTAATATTTATACAAAGAAAAACAGTATTGTTTTGATAGCAAAATTTCAGTTTCATGTCAAAATTAAAACTTAAAGCTATATTTAAACTGGAATCATGAGATCAACCTTTATTATAATATTTTTTAAAAAGAATATGCAGACTTACTGTTGTTAATTAATTTCTTTAATTAATAAATTATTAGGTTCTGTTGAGTTCTAATAAATTAATTCAAATGTTAAATCTTAAAGAATTGTTGTCGCTTAGCCTTGAATGAAAAATTGAAATAATGAATAAACCTCAAATTCTTCATATTTCCCAAACAAAATCAAAATTTTAACATTTATAATAATAATAATTGGCAAATAAATTAATCACTTGCTTTAGATAGTTTAAATTTTAGTTATTGGCGCAACATTTAATTAGTGAACCTCTTATTTCAAATTAAGGTATCATTATTTCAGGATTTAATATACAAGACTTACAGTCTAAAAAATAAGTAAAGGCGTTTTTGAGTTGTTTCACTGTTCGGAAGCTCAATAATTGCCAACATTTCGAATTGAAATACCTAGCGATTAAACTTATCTTTAATTAAGCAATATAATGTGGTACTTCAAAAGTTCTTTTTTTATTTAAAGATCATTAAACGATAAGATTAGTAACTATCTTTTTAACTTTAAATAAAAAATGCTAAGCAGATTTCAACGTAAGTTAATTTTTTAGTTTTATTTAGAACGTGTTTATATCATATAAAGCATCGTATAGTGGTTGAAGTCGTTATGTAATCCTGAAGTTTAGTGAATCCTCATATTATATCTGCAGAAGAAAATGATTTCAATTTGAGTTCTAATGCGTCCTATGTTATTTCCAAGATTTCCAATAATGTTAAAATTCAATGAATCCTCAGATTACATCATCAGAAAACAATATGAGACTGTTTCAGCTAGAATTATGATGTAAGATATGTGATTTTCAAGTTTTTCTATTATTTAAGATATCATAAGAAAAAAAGTTTAGTAAATAACTGTCTTAACTATAAAGGAATATGCTAAATCAGATTTCAGCAAGGATTTTATTTCGTTTCAAATACATCATTAATATGTAATAGAAAACTTTTTGTAAGTGATGGCTCGCGGTCATGTTTCGTCAAACCCTTTCTTTCTCTGTCACTTTCATTTCATCTGAAAAATAAAAAAATAATATCCAAAATTATCTCACGCATTATTTCACGCAAATTTCTTGATAAAAGTGGGTTAAATTTAATAGGATATACACTTCAGTTTCCGAATAATCATTGCTCAGATTTCTGCCTAATTGGAACAATTATGCTTCATTAAGATCTCGACATTTCGCAACACATGTAATGAAATAAAAAAAATGCTAATATTTTTCACAGCGGATAAAAATTAACAGCCAATTAAATATGTACAGCAATCATTTCACAAATGGGTTCTATTCTCAAATTCACATTTGATATATTTAAGAATACTCTTGTTGAGTCTCGATATTACGTGCTAAAGATTAAATGACTTTTTTTAGAAATTATAATTTTTCTAACGAAAAATTTTATACTTGGAAAATGAAAGATTTAGAAATTCTTTAAAGTCACGTATTTCTATCTAAACACAAAAAGGAATTGCAAAATATACCTCCAAGTAATCAAAATTTCACACTTGCGACTTTGTGAATGTTGGCTTATTCTTCAGAACATACTTCTCATGTTACAAACAAATAAAAAAACCCCTCATGTTTCGAACTGAATTCAATTATATCTACTTAAAGAAATTTTACACCTTTTTGTCGAAAAGAGATTCTATTAAGGTTTATACATGACGATACAAAAGTCCAAAGCGACTTTTAAAAATCAATAAATCTCAAACGAATAAAGATGCTGGCTACGTCGACAGGCTGGAAATAAAACCAAATTGTTTTTGGATTAAATCTGCTTCGTGACAAAAACATCCAGTTTCATTTTCATGTTTTGTGTGGAAACTTCATCTTTATATCTTTATTCAGTAGAAAGTAATTGATTTTAAACGCTGTTCTGAACTTATGAATCACCCTGTAATCTGATAGAAATTGAAATTCCAATTTTTTTATAATTTTGAATAAAATCCAAAAGAAATAAATGTTAGCAGATTAATTTTCTATTTCTAAGTTTTAATCAATACATATGAAACTTGTAACAGTATTAATTAGACTAATGCCCTGTTTTGAAACTAGATTAGGGTTATTTGAGGATGAACCTCGTAATTTTGAACCGAGGTTAGAAGAATACGTCATCTCAACCGTACTTCTTCTCCGAGCTTCCACACGACATCGACAGCAGAAATTTTGATGCGATCGAAGAATAGCATTTACTAGGCCCGCGCACACAGCGAAATTTCAGCGGGATCTGATCTCAAACATGCGGTCTTCCAGACCGTGTTACCAACTACTGCAGTCCGAAGTTTGAAGTAAAATTAAATGAATCATAAAATTCTTTTAAATACACAATTATCTTCATTAATATAGTTTTGACGTTTCGCTCTGTTTATGTTATTTCGACGATTTATTTCGTGAGTGTTTTTCTTAAGAGCTCGTTTCAATAAAAAGTTTTGTGTAGTAAGCCATTTAAATAAACTTCTTTAGAATGCAGAAAAAGTTTGGTTATTTAACAACGCATAATAAGGAATTCTTAATTTTTTTCCAATATTTTGAAGCAATTTTTACGCATAATTGAATTGAATGTGTTAAAAATTGTCGCTTAACAAGCAACACCAACTACCTCAATTTTTTGAAATCTCAAAGAGAAAGAAAATATTTAATTTTTCTCAACCAATAACGAAAGTTCCTACATTTTTTTAACATCTGACATGAGACAGCATGTTCCTACCAGATGTGATAAGTATTCGGAAATATTCTTTACTGGTTGCGAAAAGTTGAATATTTTCTTCGAAATTTCCAAAAATGGAGATAGGAATCAATTGAGATAGGAAAATATTTACTCACTCAAATTGTGCGAGAGGAAAGGAGAAACCGCCTTTTTCTGTCATTGAGAATCTTGCCCATTCATGTACCACTGATTACAAGCATCATAAACGTATTCGCAGGCCGGATGGCGGAAGTCGCTCCCTCCTCTGTTGTCTACATCTAAGAGAAACGCCAATCAAATATTGCAATCAGTATTTGAAAAGTGGGGTTCTTTACTAACTTTGTACAAATTTCTCTATGCACAACACAATGAAAACGTCACAAGAAACTTTCGCTCAGCAACCAACATCTTTGAATATTATTGTCATGAGGAGGCAGTACAAAATATGATAATTAAATTATATATTTGGGGAACTTGAGATTTTGCCCTTAAATACCATGATGTTAAATGAAGCTTCGTTGTAAATTTATGAAATTCTTATTTATTATTCTGTGTATCATCTGAAATATGGGGATAAAAAATTGTTGTATAAGTAAGGAGGTTCTTGCTCCCCTGGAGATAATGATGATGTTGTTCTTAAGACCTGTTGCCGATGACGTGTCGTACCTCTGTCTGAGGGGTATTTGTACGGACTGTTCGTAATGGGGGCTATAATGCGTGACTACAGAGCCCGAATTTGCTTTTCGCGGAGGCCAGTCATTCATTTCACTCCGCCAGAGAAGAGAAGACGGGGCAATTCTTTATGTATTATTATGTGTGTTTTTCTAAATTATATGCTTAACTCCATTTAATGTTGCAGATTCCTCATGTATGTTATATATGCTTTTGTGAATCTGACGGTTTATATGCACTTTATACACCTTTGGGGAGTTGAAGCTCGAGAAGATTAAATAATAATAAAAATCATACTCAAGATTATTTACAAAAAAATTAAAGGTATCAATAAACCTTTATATACATAATTATTTACTGTTTCAAAAACGTATTGTGTGCTTTCTCATTCATCTCATTTGGAGACCCGTTATCTGTTTTCTTGAGAGAATCTAAAGGTTTCAACGATAGAACTATATTGAAATATCACACTTTTTAGAACGCGTCACGCGAACCTTTCTTTTAAATAAAACATTTCAATCATGAATATAATATTTTTTGCGTGAAGATTCAAAAATCCGCTTAACCAGCACAGTTTTTTTAAAACTCAATATATATACTGATAATAGCCAATTTTATTGAGCCGCAATACGATACACCAAAAAGTTCAAAAATAAACCCTTCCTTCTTCAAAAACCTTTCTTAATCTAAATTCGAACACCATGCAATTACTTTAGTATTTCGAAACACTCAAACCATTATTCAAGTACAGAGGGAAGTATTATTCAATTTTTTCTGAGGAAATCTGTAAAAGAGTTTTTATGAAGGTCGAACATTTCTAAGCTATCGAATTCAATTCAAGCTATAGAATCGGGGGAGATATCACGAATTCAGTAGCTGTAGGCATAAAAATGTAAATTTCGCTGGAAAAAGAATAATGTTCCTCAAAGTTACAAAATAGTCCTCTTAAAAGTTAGTAGAGATCATCCCCATGATCCTTAGGGATTCTATGTTAGGAGTGGACGATTTGTTAGTTCTTATTTGAAAAATGTGTATTTATATAACCTACAAACAGACTTATATGCACTAATATTTTTGTGCGTTTTTCAAATGATGAGAATTTTTAATAAAGAAACAAAATTTTGTAACTAACTTTATAAATTTTTTTAAAACTTATTTTTATCCAAAAATGAATAAAATAAAAACGTATTTGCATACGATAAAAATACTTAATATATGAACATTATTTTATTTAATTTATAAAATACAAATTAACATACTACGTGTTATTTATTTTTAGGAAAGTTGACGATATTCTTTTTCTTTCATAGGTAAAGAGTGAAAATTCCAAATAATTCTCATTTTTAGATCACTTTTCTCATGAATTATTGTTACTGATTTTCTGTTTTGGCTACGCACGCAAAATGTTGAAATATTCAGATATTATTGATTTTCGGTACAGTATTTAGTACATTGAACTCTTTCTAAAAGTTCAGTGCACTGATTCACGTAATGATGAATGTTTTAATGGAAAGAATTATTCTGAGTGATGCTAATTGTTTGCTAAAGTTCATTGCCATAGCATGTGTTAATTAAGCTTTATATTTTACACCGTTCATTTAAAATAATGGAAATAGAGATTAAAGTAATTTTTAGGCTCTGAAACTTCATAATATTGAGAGTCATTGGGTAAAAATATTATTTTTTAAGGATATGAAGAAACTATTTCTTTCGGAAGGTAAATACCCGTTTTCTTTTGGTAAATGCAATAAAGTGGTAAATAATTTGCTTTGTAAAGAAAGAGAAATTATGAGTTTTGATTAACCATGCTTCAAACAGTCACTACCTTTTATACACTTAAGTGTGTGTGGCAGTTTGTCTTTTAATTCTTTTTCTAGAAATAGCTCAACTGGTCATTCCGTTTACAAAGGAGAAAGATAAATGGGTAATAAAAACGGGGACAAATGTGTAAAGACCTTTTGACAATTCAACCCATATTTGTTAAGAATGATTTATTACCACCCACATGACCACAAAAAAGGTGATCAGAACAGAAGAATTAAAATGAATTTTATAGCCAATTAAGCGTAAGTCCTCCCTTTTCATGAAAAAACATTTCCTTAAATTTAATTTCAAAGCTGTTAAATAAAAAATATAATTTTTGGAAAATTAATTGTTACTTATTTTTTTACAAAATTTTATAAGAAAAACTTTTTTTAACGAAATATTAAGAAATACATTTTTACAGTTAAGAGTAGTTATACGACAAATATACTTGATAGTCGAATTTTGTATTTAACCTTTTATTTAACAAATTAACTTGCCAGCGACTTTTCAATTTTATTTTGAGAATCATTAGATAAGTTTCGGTGCAGAATAACCCTAGGAAAACGGGTAAAACTTTTTTAAGTAATTCAAATAGCTTAATCAATTTAATTGATAATTTAAAAAATTTAATTCCTGTTTTCAACTGCTATCTACTACTTGCTGTCAAAACTATATTGTGAATACTGCCAGGAAAAGGGGTCAAATTAAGAAGATATAAGTGTGATTAAAGTAGTACTTTTAAGTGCCATCGGGAAATAAAGGGTTAAAGAAATCAGCTGAAATCTTATGTCAGTTTGATAAAGCAAAGAGTTACTTGTGCTTTCAATCGCTATAGATATATTTACACAGAAGCTTTCATTATATTACATTGAAATGAAAGCGAATCGAATTGCATCTTCTAGAACTCATAAAAAAGAAATATTGAGTAACTTTTGCAAGCTATTTTGTTTTCATTAAAATAAAAAAAGAAGCTTTTTACCCATATCTCGAACAAATCTTTTCCCAAATATGCTTCCATTGAATGGTGGTTTTCTTGAAGCTGCTGGCAGAATAACAACCAATGTACATAACACCAATACGAAAATGGCTTTCAGCAGTTTGGACATTTTGTGCTATTTTGGAAAGATATCCAAATTTTCTGAAAAATAAATGAAAATTGAGAGACAAGTAAAAAAGTTGAAATTCTTATATATAATCACTTAACAAGCAATTTTGTTTAAACTGTACCACCATTAACAAGTTATTATACAAATAAAAGGTAATTTAATCTATTATAAATAACATTTCAGAAAACTTCATGATACCATTTTTAATTTTCTTATCCTTAAAAGTTTAATAGAAAGTATTTTCAACTCATTTACGAATTAATTTCATTTTTAGATTACTTTCGCGGCCTTTTGCTTCCTTTCTTTTTCACTATTGAGTAAAGATAGGACTGGATAGGTTATCATGAATCTTATCATTTGATTAGACCAACGCCTGTTTACTAAGTTTTCATGCTGCACTAGGAATAAAACGTCAAAGCCTCCCTTGTGTAATTTGCACAAGCGAACTTTCTGGTGAACTCGAGATACGAACTCAAGATCCTTTGAATGAGAATTTCAGGCTTTGCCACCAGGTATAAAAAGGAGATACTTTACTTGGTAACAAAGTTTCGGATTCATTACAGATCACTGTTTCTTTTTTACTGTCATCGAAAATTCAAAACAAATGAGGGCCTGACATCTGGTCATGGGTCAGACATACTCTCGTAGGCGTGGAGAGGATATATCGAGAGAGTTTCGTTAAATGTCAGATGTTTTCCTTATCTCCTGACTTCAGTCTAAAAATTCCAAGCTGGTTAATAACCGTTTATAGTGTAGTTTTAAAATAGGATATTTATCTAATTGATAGACGCCACTGTGGCCTAGTGGTAAGGTTTCGGCCTCAGCGCGGGAGGGTCCCAGGCTCGAAACTAGAATCTAATGAAGATCCGCCGTATATGGGGCTTCCTTCAAGCTAATTCATAAGTAGTAGGCAAACGTCCCCCCCTTGGCATTGTGCGGAGGTTTGGAGAGATGGGCGCCAACTCAGATGTCGTCCTCATCCTTTGCCCGAGGTTTAAAATTACGGGGTTCGTCCCAAAATAGCCTTCGTGTTGCTTCAAAACGGAGTATTAATATAATTTAATAAATTATCCAATTAATAAAAAGAAACAAATATACAGTGTGTAATTGCTAAGATTCACGAAACTTAAATAGCATTAATAGTTGACAAAATTATCAAACCTCATTATATCTCCCTTCTAGCATCTAACATCAATATATACATGCTATGGTATCATTTCCGTTATCCTCTTGAGAGATGCACGATAGATTACAAAATTAAATTTACAAGGCTCAATTACATAACATCATTTTTCTTTGAAGCAATGCATAACAAACTCTCAGTTCTGCGTACCTTCATAGCACAATTGAAGAAAATGCATTTTTAATATTAAATTAGTTCCTCAAAGCCCCTTTCAGGGCTGGCATTCACCTTGAAGCCCATTTAACAATTTATTTATTCAGTTACGTGCATGAGATACTCAATTTCAAAAAAAGTATGACAATAGTTTTTCCATATTAAGCATTCAAAGGCTTGCTGAAATTGCTTTCTAATTGACGTCGGTGCTACCCGTAATGAGATAATGATGTTATGCCATAAAACAAGGAATATTTTAAAATGAATAATTATTTAAGATAATTGGCACATGATTAGAAAGACAATTTTTTTACCGTATAACATGTCATAAAATTCAATTAATAAACTTTAACCAAAAAATGTGAACCACGTAAAATGATATAAATTAAAGTTAAATATAGCGTAATTGTTTTTACAACGATTCTTTCAAAATGTTTTGAAAGTTAAATGCACCATTAAATGTTTTGGTAGCCAATAAATGTCAAGATAAACTTTGGAATGTCTGTCACTACTTTTGCTGTTGATTATACGTTTCATACAAATTTAAAGGATGCAATTACCTAAATTTGACCTATTACTGCGAAAGTGTTGATTTTTAAATTTTTGTTTCGTTAGAAAGCATAGATCTGTTTCAATGTTTTAAACTACTTTAAAACAGAAATTATGAATATAATAAGTTACAAGCATTTATTTCTTTTCGATCTTTTATATGTGCTTTAATTTTATAAAATCTTATCATCGTCATCCTCATCAAAAATCACTATGGACAAGATGATGGAAACCAATGCAGTGAAATTCAAAGATGAATTACTCCAAGAAATGAAAACTGAATATGAATGACGCATTTTGGAATATTTTACTGAGGTATACATTTTTGAGTTTTCAGTATATCTGTATTAGGGCTGAATTTCAGTTCCTTGAAGTTTTCTTGAATGTTTCCACAAAGTTAATAAAAGAAACAGATTATTCTTACAATTCTGTAATTCTTTCAAAAAACATTATGTATGAGCTAATATATCGAATTGGGTATTCATTTTCAGAAATTTTATAAATTGTGTCTATTATCTACTATAAATAATTTTCAAGCAGCTGAAAATTTCAATAATAGCCTATTTCCCATATAAAAAATTTTTCTTCCCTTTTGCGACCAAAATATATGTATTCTCAATATATTTCATATTTTACGTTTAAAGTAAAATGAGCAATTTTTAAAATTTTTTCAAAGTTTATAACATTGTTACGTGCATATTTTTTATTGTTATTTTTTTAATGTTCTAGAGACAGTTCGTTGAAAAAAATTAAAATCCATTATTTTTTAAATTACCTTTTTAGATGCTAATATATCTTAAATTAATCTTGCATGTTCTGTGATTAATATTTGCATTGCTTACTATGTTGTCTCTGTTTAGAATTAATTTAAGTATTTTAATAATTATCTAATTAACATATAACTTTCTATACATTTTGATTTGAATTTGGAAAATTTTTAATAAAGAAATTTGAATTAATTTAATACAGATTTAATGGTACTAATTACAGGAACTAATTGTACACAAAAATTTAAGTTAAATTTTTTAAAATTATTTTCCGGTATTCATTATACTTATTTTTATCAATTTGCACAGCTATTATTGAAAAATAATAATAAATTAAAACCCGCTCAATATAGAATAAAAATACTTCATTTTCCATGATTTTCCTTGAAGGATTTCATTTCTAAAAAGGTTATTTTATTTCCAAGAACTACTTGCTGAAAGAAGGAATACGAGAACTACTTGTTAAAAAATGGTGCTAATAGTAAATGGATCCCATTACGGCTCACTCTATGTTGCAAACCCCCCTCGATCACTAGGAGTATAACCAATCATCGGGGAACATAGCTTGTAGACCCTGCATTTAAGCTACTGATTAATAGGAAACTGGAAATAAAGGGCTAGTAGTAGCGGTAAAAGCTTTGTTTTGTAAGTACAAAAGATGTATAAAACATTGAGAATTATGAACTTCTGCCATTTTTAATAGGACGAAAGTCTTGAACGTAAATGAAATTTTAAAAAAGTACTTATACTGCACTGTCAACCCTGATTTTTTTGTCAATGATATTCCTGTGATTTTAAAATAATTTTATGCCGCTGATTCCGAATCTGGTCTTCTTTTTTCATATTGGCTGTAATTTTCGGCATGAACTGAAAACTAAATTTCAATTGTAATATATACACAGTACTCAAATCACATCGGAAGTGTCTCATATATAAATCAATGATAAAATTAAATCAATGCAATGCATCAACTTAATCCTAAAGAGTAGTCAACGTATAAATCAGAAGATAAATCTATACAGAAAATCAGATGAAATTTTCCTCAAATAAAAGTTAAAGGATAAAATTTAAAACAATGTTAATGAATGAAATAAAGAAATGAATTTCAACAACTAAAAGAGAGGAATCATAATAATATGGTAAAAAATACATGATGATGTTGCATTAAGTCCAATAAAAGGAAAATTATATAAGTTGGTTCTATTAATTCATGGAAAAGCTTTATATGATTTCCTTTTACGTTCAGTGGAAGTTTCGCCTTGGAATCTCTAGAAGTAATCTGCCACCATACGTGTGTCCTACTTCCCTTGATATCTTTGTTACGTTACTTTGATACCCTGGTAGCCGAAGTCTTTTCTTAAAGATGTGTTAATTTTTGTTACTTTCTGTATTCCTGGCATACGTTCTGAACTAACAAACAAATATTCTAGTTTTTGAGCTTAACTTTGCAAGTGTTATCCTAAACAAAGAATTTTGATATTTTTTAGGCCTAAATAACATTTTGCAATGCATATGCATTGACCAGTTGAATTTCATTGGCAAAATGATGTGTGAAGATTATGGTGTTGATTAGGAATTAAAAATTGCATATTGACTTAATTTCACATATTTTTCAGCTTTAAAAGGAATCTGTGTCAGGAAGATAGACCGATTTTAATGAAATAAAATTCATTACTGTTAAGAAGGTGAGTACTCAACAGCCGATTCTATAATAAAGAGATCATAAAAAATTTTAAAATTTTAAAAAGTAATGAAAAACAGTCTAATTTCGCCACTTTTTAGGACTTTTAAGGCCCATGCGCGAACGGAAGATATCAATCAATCTAATTAATTTTTTCTCCTTTTATTTTTTTACTAATTAAATTCTCCCTCTGTATAGCGACATAAAAATATTGACTTTTTTCGGACCACCCTTCTGCAGACACGAATGAAATGTTGACAATATGCATTATTTCAAAAACTAGAGAAAATTCGGCAAAAGTAACATTAGTTTTGAAATCAGCAGCTTCGAGATACCCTAAAACCGTTAAATTTCCTTGGCAATTGAAAAAACCTTTTTTTTTTTTTGGTTCCGCAGTTTTATTATCTTTCACTCACATCAGTGTTTAATAAATTTTCTTTCATCTGAATATAGGATAATTTTCGATTCAGGTGCTGTTTTGAGTTTGGCATTACTTTGAATTTCATTAGGAATTATTTAAAAATCAGATTATTTACATTAAATAAATAAAAGATTTTATAAAAGTGAAAAATGAAAAACCCTCTCATGGTATTAAATATACACTCCATTTTGGCGGGAAGTTTTAAATAATAATAATAATAATAACCAGATCACAATTCATTTCTCTGTTTTGACAAAAATGGAAGGGGAAAAATGATTTGTTAAGTGTTATTTCGAAATAAAAAGCATCAAGCAAGAAGCAAAAGGTTTTATTTTTAGGTAACACTCAAGACGGTTTTAAAGAGCGAAAACAATTATTAAAATTACAAATGTGTATAAATTACCAAAATATAGTTGCAGTCATTTCCGAGTGTCTGTAAGTAATAAAAGATTTTATATTCGATTAAAAGTTTCGCTAAATAAACGAAACGAATTTAAGATAAAACGATCCTTAAAACTAATATTTCCATTTAGCATAAAAGTATTCATGTATTTGAGTAATTAGATGGCCATAGATGTATGTATAAAGTATATTATTTTAAAAAGTTTTAGTTGTTGTTGGATATGTGGTGATATCCAAGAACAATATTACAATCCATGTTATTAAAATTCAAGGAATGTTAGCTTTTCAATGTTTTTTACAATTTTAAAGGCAGGGATTAATTGGAAATGAATTGATAAATTTTTGTGTGCGTGTAAATAATTAAGATGAATTTCTGTTTCATTTTTCTGAGTAGACCGATGTTAAACAATATATTTTTAGATTTTTCTTACTTCTGTCTGAGGAGAGCTAATATCTGTTTTGTTAGAGAAATTATGAGTTAGAAGTTCTAGATGAAGGCTAAATGTAAAAGACCCGCACATATGAGGGTCTAAAGCTGATGTTCCTCTGAACGTTGCAAGAAGACGAACAAGTTTCAACCTGTGTGTCATCAGCATGTTACATTGAAGCACAAAAGTAGCCCCGATTTCAATCTTTATCATAAATATATAGATAAATGTATACCGTTGTTGGAGTAAGAACAAAATCATAGTTCTAGTTTAGGAAATTTTAGCTTTCCGTTGTATTAGAGCTTTATTTTTTAAATACGACATCGTTTCCTATTTCTGGTGACTATTTGATAAAAGTAATGATAGAGAGATATACGGCAGGATTGGCGGATTTTATGCCAGGCCTTGAACTTTATTTCAGTGTAAGTTTTAGGTCACTTTATCTGATGTTTATATATCAACAGCAGCTCACACTGACTATTGAACCATGATAGTAATTATCTTATAGTTTAACTAAACCTTGTTTTTTAAGCATACTAATACATAATAAGAGGTAAAATTCTTAAAATTAATTAAAAATAATTTAATAAAAATTATTTTTATCAATAATTTAAGGTCGATGAAACATTACATTTTCATCGTTTTAATATTAAGCACCTTCTTTTCATCGTTATTATTTCATTTATTGTTATATGGTATCAAGAACATCAGCTCAAAGGCAATATACAGAAAAGAATGAAATTTCTAGAATATTTGAACACACAAGGTGACTTTTAAAAACCTTGTTGCTTTTTTTCTAGAACCTTATCACTTAAATTTGGAACTTTCATGTCATAGGGATCTTCCAAAGCTTCTGTCAGTATCCTTCTTCTTAATTGTTGTTGATATAAGCAAAAACTATTGCTTTGTGAACTAATAATCATCATAAATCAATAACATCTTTAAAGTATAAAGAAGAAAATCTTCAGAATTTACTACAAATAAGGAGTCACCTGAATTTAGTTTATATAAATTAACATCCCGTATTGAAACTACACTAGGTCTATTCCGAACCATGGTCGGATGACGAGGAGAACATCTGAACCAGCGCCCCCTTGTCAAACTTCACAACACACCAGGTTTAAGAAGTTATATCTCGACAGATTTCATCCGAAGAAAGAAATCTGATTCGAAATTATGGCTTAATGGAATGATGTAGAAACTTTTGGTGGCGTCCAAAAGAAACTCTGGTCCAAAACTTTTGTTAGAAGAAAGGTTTGAGATCTCATGTTAAGTACTGTAAGATTTATTTTTTTCAGCGCGTAATTCAGGTTAGTTTAGTTTGGTTTAGTTTAGTTATATTAACGTTCTGTTTTTTTGAAGCAACACGAGATCTGTTTTGGGACAGACCTCATAATTTTGAACCGCTGTCAGATGACGGGGACGACACCTGAGCTGGCATCCCCTTCTCCAAACTTCCGCACACCACCAGCGGGAGGACGTTTAACCCTCTACGTATGTTTAACGTGCAGCAGGCCCAATACACGACGGATCTTCAGTGGAATTGGGTTTCCAACCTGGAAACCCGATTATATTACATGCTGGTATTCGTAATCATTTTTTGATTATGCATTACTATTGTCTTACTTTAACATAGCATATTACACGAATGTAAGGTAACCTTCTTTTTTGAAGAATTAGCTTATCGTAGATTGTATAATAAATAATTGCGCCTTGTAAAATTACAAATCAATATAAACAATAGTTTGCAAATTAAATATTTAACTTCATTTCATGATTAACAGCATGAGAACAGAGCTACAATATGCATGAAATGAGTATTTATGAGAAAATCAAAATATATTTGAGGCAAGATTTTTATAACGTCAGATAATTAGTATTGTCTCACCTTCCTCTTGAAAATAAAGTATTAAAAAATTTTAGATATTGAAGATGATTATATTATATTTATTTAAAGAGTGTTTTGCTTGAAATTAAACTATCTTCTCGAATGTGTTGTCAGTCAGCAATGATATAAAACTAAACAAGAAAGAATAGGTACAGAAATAAAAACAGACCAAAAAGCTAAATGTTATTTAAATGGATATTAAAGTCTATCATGAGCTACGCTGAGATGGATTGTATTGGATTTTAAGCTACCAATTTCATTAAGTGGAAGGCAAGGAGTCAAGGACCATAAGATCCAACAATCGATTAGGTGTCCAATCAATTATGGAATCATGATTGTTCCGATGTTCATATTTCAGAGAAAAGTTAATGAATGGGATTTTTTAGGTCATGGTTGCATTATTAATGTCCATCACAGGTCATGAAATGACTTCTAAGAAACGCCTTCGAGAATGAATGATTTTATTTTTATGCAGGTACTTAAGGAATATTACTTGATAAGACGAAAGCTTACAACTTTTTCGACTTTTTACCTTTTTATCCTTCCCTCTGAAACACTATAAAAATTGTATTTATCTAATAATTTAGGTGAAAATTGACTATTTTATTTGAGAATTTTAGAACTTCATTATCTAGCTTACATCGACTTCATTAGAGATTGTTAGAGAAAAACCATTGTGATTGAAATTATTGGATATAAATAATACGATGAAAAGCAGACAACTGTATTTCTAGAGAAATTTGGGTGTGCCAAGAAGCATTTAAAATCTTAAAAATGTTGGATTTATTTAACCCTATATTGACGGTTCGGTAGATCAAATGCTTATGAGGTCGAAGAAAGTCGTTTCTTGTTAAAATGTTAATATAGCAGAGAACAAATGAATTTGAGGCACGATAAATTTTATGAAACTTGTATAGTTAGACTGGGTTAGATTTTAACACATGTTTGCCCCACCATCGGAGATTGCTGAAAAAGCGTTTTATGACATACATATCTAATAAATTTCAAGAATATTTTGTGTATTATTACTTTTAGTTGTTTATTCAAGTATAATTATGAACCTGTGTGATTATATTTCTTGCAAATTTCAATATGGCTGTTATTGAATAATAACATTATATCTTCCATTATGGTTAATATTTTCGTTTATATATTTTCTTTCTTACGTTGAAAATTACTGAGACACTTGTTTTTCTGACAGATGAATCTTTTTAAGTGAATTGTGCACACCATTATCGCCGTGGATTAAATTATTTGCCGATAATAAATAACAATAAGAAAAAAACGAGGAAAATTGTTAATTCTAAATTTTCATAATAAATTAGGTAATAATTGAATATTTTATCTGGAAACATCAAATTCCTCTAGGATTAAGAAATATATTCTCACTTAAATCATTAAAGTTCTAGATAGATTTAAAAATCTATTTCAGAGGTGGCTAGTCTGAAACAAAGGCGTTCACAAACGAGGCTATAATCTTCAATATTTTTTACTTCTCTTCGAAAGACCTCTTCAGTTCAACTCAGTCGAATGGTTTCATCATTCTGAGACTTTACTTTCGTTGGAATTGCTAGTTAACAGAGAACGATTAAGGCAGCTGACTCCAGAAAGCAGATTTTAGTATAATCAATGATTTAATTGGCATTTACATTTTTAAAACATTCACATTAAATCTGTTTAAGTGGGTAGTACGAAAGCGGGGTGGTTAACACCCCATTGCTGCCATTTTACCTACCCTTCCTAAATTTTCCTGATCAGAAATGGACTGCGGGACGTGGTAGCCTAGTGATAAGTTCCCGGTATCGGAGCCGGAGGGCTCCAGTGTGGAAACCCGATTCTACAGAAGATCTGCCAGATATGGGGCCTGATGCGCTTTAAATCATACTTAATTTTCGAAAGCCCTCCCTCTGGTGTGGCACCGAAGCTTGGAGATGGGGGCACCAACCCAGGCGCCGTTCTCGCCATCTGATCGCGGTTCAAAATTACGAGATCCGTCAAAAAATAACCCTCTTCTTGCTTCAGAACGGGACGTTAATATAACTAAACTGACCTCAGAAATAAACTGGACATTTAGTAATCTCGTTTATGGCCATATTCTTTCTTTCACCAGTAATTTACAACTCATATATTTCATTTTTTGACGTTTGGTGTACTAAAGGCCCCCTTCGTCTGTACTTGCATTTATTCGCGCTTTGTAAGCTTCTCTTTAAAACGTCCCGTTTTTCTAGGTTTGTACCAGTTGAATCGTTCTTATGAAAATGAAATGGCTCGTTTAGAGTTGCCTCGTATGCTTAATGTATTTTCCTGAAGAATTTGATGAGTAAAAGTTTATATAAACATTTTTGTTTTATCCCGAAAGAAGAACACAGAAGCATAAAAAATTGTTATACACCTTCGAGTTAAAAAATAAAAATACAAACTATTTAATAATTCAAGACTTGTTTTATTGGCTTTTAATTCGATTCACAAAAAATTCACCCTGAAATGTGAAATTATATTAATTATTCGAATCGACATATTGGCATGAATACTGTTGCTGTCCTTTATTACAAAATGATGCAACTTTATTCTAATCACGTATATTCTTTCATTTTCTGTCACTTATTCTAATTTACCTTCATTATACCCTTGAAGTATCTCTAGAGAGCGAATTCCTCTCATTTCATTAACGAAACAACTTTGCTGATTAAAAAGCATAGAAAATAAAACGTGACTGTTTTTCTTTAATCTTCACCTTTTATGTTAATAACAGCTGCTCGTTGCCTTTAAAAAACAGCTGTGCTTTTTGTTCCCGAACGTGAAGCCTTTTGTCCATGCATATGAATTAGCACATCGGATTATTTGCTACAGACAAATATCAAGGGTAGATAAAGAGATTTTAGATGTATATCTCTTGACATTAAAAATGGGTCAGTATGAAATAATAATAAGCTTATAATTAGGTACCATCAAAACAGAAAAAAATCAGAATGATTAATTTTTTTTTTGAATTTATCTTTGAGATTTTCTTCCAAACATTTTCTTTTTATTATAGTTACATTTAATTCGGTAAGCAAAATATTATTAAAAAATATTAGAATGGTTATATTTATTCATTAAGTAAGATATTATCAGAAAATCAGAATGTTTATTTTTTAAATATATCTGAGATTTTCTCCCTAGCATTTTCTTTTTATTATATTTATATTTAATTCGGTGAGTAAAATACTATTAGAAAATATTATCACAATGGTTATATTTATTCATTAAGTAAAATATTATCATAAAATCAGAATGTTTATTTATTTAAATTTATCTGTGAGATCTTAGTCCAAACATTTCCTTTTTATTATAGTTACATTTAATTCTTTAAGTGAAAATATTGTTAAAAATATTATTGATTATTTTATAATTTCTTTTGATTTTATAAAAGTTGGTCGAATTAAAGTTTTAAAATATATTTCACCATATGAAAAATGTTAAAAAGCCGTCTAAACTTATACATATATGTTTAATTAAACTTTTTAAAATTAACTTTAATTTGCATAAAGTTGATACAAAAAGTTATTTTATTGGTATTATTGTTTCGGACAAGGAATTTTCATCTAAATGATTTCACTTAAATAAAATATTTTGAAAATTTAGCTTTTTGAAGTGTATTATGATATTTTACCATTTTTCTAGAAAAAATACTCTTTAATTGAAATATTAGGTATATTATTCTGAAATAAATGGAAAACAGGAAAAAATCTATCTGCTTATTTTTTTATCGGGTCGATTGCTATTCGCGAATGTTCTCTTACCAGTCTTTGAGACTGGTAAGAGAAAATTCAAAATGAAATATGGAGAATTTATCAATTCGATTGAATCAACCTAATTTTCAGTACTTTCATAACAAATAATTCATTGAAGTATTTATCATGTTATAGCCGAGTTACGATAGAACCTCTCAAATATAATTTCATTTGAAACGCCTCATATGGTTCACATATGGCTTTCATGACAGCCATGACAACCATCTACGAATTAATACAAAAGAGCAATGAAGGATATTCTAATTTCCATGCATATTTGGACATGGACGAGCTAATAAATCTAATTGGTTGATAACAGTCATAGTAAAACTGTTGAAAGACAATGGATTAATTTCACATGACAAACGTAAATGCTAATACCATCTAATTGTCGTCTCACGCTATGCTAGATGTCACATCCCTTTTCCTCCTGCAAGACGCGCAATGGACCATGAAATTAAAATCGCGCCGTGCACTTAACGTGTGAGGTATGAGTTTGAATTGTTTCCATCTAATTCAAAAATGGGCCGCGGTGGCTTAGTGCTAAGGTCTTGGCTGCGGGGCAGGAGGTACCAGGCTCGAAAAACGATTCCACTAAAGATGCGTCGTGTATGGGGCCTGCTGAACGCTAAATTATACGTAGTGGTCAAGCGCGCTGTTGTGGTGCGGAAGTTTGGAGAAGCGTGTGTCACCCCAGGTCTCGTCATCTGACTGTGGTTGAAAATTAGGAGTTCCGTCCCAAAATAACCCTCACGTTGCTTCAAAACGGGATGTTACTACATCTAAACTAACTATAATCACAGTTGACTTTTTCAACCTTCTGGGAATCATTACTAAAGAGCAGTGTGAGATACTCAAATATCGGTGTAAATTTCATTTCAGTTGACATGAGTCTACTATAGTCAAAAGTCCGTTTTAAGTATTATCATATCTGAACCCGGAATGTTTCGTAAAACTAACTGATTGATATAGAACAAAATGCTAGTGTACAAAAAGTAACTGGGTTTTGTGTTTCTTCAAGAGAAGAATTATCAGCAAGCTTTCATTTTGTTTGCATCTCTCCTGTACGGAATTTCACATCCGTTGTATTTTGAGAATAAGCTTGAGCCATTTTTCGATCGATCCCTGATTAGATTTCTATGCAACTTTACAAGAGAGAGAGAGACCCCATTTAAGTCCAATTTATTTTAAAATTTCTGCCAGATGCCTAGTGCATGAAAACAGATTTGAAATAGAAGTTGAATTTTTTGCTGAAGATAAAGAAGCAATTCCCTTAATTATATATTAATATTGAATAAAACTTAGTTTTCAGAAGAAGGGAAATAAGAAATGATTTTCTGTTTGAATTTCAAGTACTTGTTAGAATGTTTTAAGTACCTTAAGAATATAGCGGCTATTGATACGATGTGTTATATAATCTTGTAAACATAAAGAATGATAGGAGCTTCGAAACATTAATAATGTATTTACGAATGTACTAAATGGCATGTAATGTACGAAATTTTTAACCTTAGAATTTCAGTTTTATTTTTATCACATATAAATTTCCTTTGTAAATGAGAACATAATTACAAATTTGTCTTATTCATGTCTTTTAATAAATTATATTCGAAATCCTCAAAAATTTACAAATAAGCAACATAACTGTATTTTGTGCTTTTAGAAGTAAACACAAAAAAATACGTAGTAAGCATATTAATTAATTTTGCTTTTTCATTGAAAGAATTGCACCATTTAGCGCCCATTACTTTAATGAGTTTGATTAAAGAATAAAGCCCAACTGAAGCCACGCAATTTTATAGTTGTGTACAAAGGTTTCCTTTACGTAGATATTTTAAACAATGTTTCATAGGTATAAGGTTTTAATGTTTCATAGCCGTAAGGAAAAATGTAGTTTAAAGAAAAAAAACATTTATTTCAGTCCTCTTTACCAAATTAAATATCATTTGGACTTTTTGATCATGTTCAACTATTGTCTCATGTTTCTTTTAATATTTTTTTAAATTGGTATTTCAATAAGATATGTTCTAGCCACAGATCATATTTCTACTGATCGAAAATTCTTAAATTAAATGTGTTATGGAGATAAACGATTTTTATTCTCTAAGATAAGCAAAATGAATTGTTTAAAAATCAGTAGAAGCGTTTTGTAAGTACAGATAAAAAATTCATATTTTGTACTTCTTTGATTATATGTGGAAATTTGAATTTTCTGATGCAATATCTAATCAAATTTGGTTAATATAAGTTACTGTATTTCACCAGCTTTCGTCATAGATTTTAAAAGTAAAAATTTAAGAAAAAAATGGTCAGATTTTTTATTGTAATTGTTGCTTCTCTAAACATAGAGTAAATTTCTGTAAAGATAGTACTAATTGCAATTTATCTTAGGGACAAATTGAATTGGATGCAGTTTTTCTTCCATTTCCGCAGTTTTCCTAAAATTTTTGAATTTGTAGATCAGAATATTAATTTAGTACCAATTTCTAAACATGGATATTTTATATAGATACTTCATATTATAATTTTCTTTTATTTTGATATTTAATAAAACTCGGTGCAACTGAGAATTGAAACGAGATGACTTTCTATCTTGAGATTTTGACGCTGTGTTGATAGTTGTCACTAATCTGTATTCATCTGAGTGATTGCGACCTCTGAAAGAGCACAACAAAGAATCTCCTTTCGCTTATCAATACCATTTTTTGGCACAGTTTTTCCAAAGGCAACTCACTAAATTTATTTGTTGTTGTATATCCATTTTTTTTAAACGAAATGAATTTTAATTTCGAAATTGCTTTGTGTTGTAGTAAAATGTCTATTTATTTTATAACACACTTCACACTCTTCAAACTTAATTAATATGCTTGTTAACTTATATTGTATGCACGTGAGGAGAAGTCGGAACTCCCTTTAAACCTTCAGCACTATAAGCCAAAATATAAATGATAACGAGTTAAAAGTTTTATATATTTCATCAAACACCATCACATGAATGCCAAGAATATAGTTTACTATTAAAATAGTGCAATATTATAGCTATTGTAGTGCAAAAAAGTGGTTCATGAAAAAGTGTTTGAAATATTTTACGGGTTTTGTAAATCCAATAGGGGTTTTAAGCCTTGATTTAAATCCAGGAATATCTAATTAAAATATTACAGAGATTACAAAACGACATCAGGTTTGTCATAAGTATTTTTAAAATTATATCTGTAGGGCTTTAACCATTTTTATACACAAGTATTGTGAAATACCAAAGAAACTATTTCAAAGAGATTAGAATTGGATATTATGCATATCACAGATTTTTTAACACATACATAAAGCTTTAATCATTTGCTAACAGCATAGGGAATTGTAAAAATAAGCATTTCAGATCGAAAAGGACATTATGCATCCTATAGAAATTTTTAAAATCCTACTTAAAGCTTTAAACACTTACTTACTGCAAATTGAATTGCAAAAAAAGTATTTCAGATGTTTGAAAAGGACATTATACATGTCACGGAAATTTTTAAAACCCTACATAAAGCTTAGAGCATTTACTAACAGCAGAGTGTTCTGCCGAAGAAAGCAATTCAGAGAGATAAGACTCACCTGTTGGAAGAAGAGACCGTTTGCCAATGATGATGACAGTGTGAGAAACTCACCTAAAGCGTCCACTTTATATATCCTCTAATTTCCACCGTCGTTGTGGTCCCATGCGAACTGGATGCTTCCTACGCTGTTTGCGCAACTTGTTGAGCGACTAAAAATTGTCTTGGCCTCACGTCGTCGAATCGTATGCGGTCACCTAATTTATCGGCAAATTGTGTTTTTTATTAAATTATCTCGATGTCTTGGTCCAAGTTGATGTACTTCTTTTTCCTAAGGGGGAGTCTTCAATGAAAAGAGTTTAGGGGTGGCAAGAGAGGCGGGCATGGGACGCTCTTTCCTGGGAACTTCGCCATTTGTGATCAACCGAGGGTGAATGTATTTCCGCAGCGTCGAAACAGTGTAATTAACCGACGGCATTTCTTTTGCAGAAAAAGAATTAAAGAAAGCAACGGATCAGAAGTGATATCATCCGCTTTTTTTTATCAGGCTGAAGAAGAAAGATGCGGTTGAGCAAAACAGTTAATATTGTTTTGGATGGAGACGCTGGTGCTAAATTAGTTATTCGTGTTTGCTGGGGCAAGCTTATTGGAAAATAATTATGAATGATATATTTGTACATATAAGGTTTATTTTCAGTTTAAAGGACGTTTTAAATTGAAACAAAAAAAATTCATTGTTGGATTTGCAAAAAACTCATGAATGTGAGTAGAAATTATAATTCAATTGATGTTAATTTCAAAATAAATTTTGTATTCATTTCGAAGAAAGTTTTTGAATCCAAAGAAAACGAAATGAAAATGAAATGTACCAAAAAGGCAATTAACTTATTTAATCTTTTTTGTATATAAAATATATTTCCTGAAGAAAAAAAGTTATGTTTTGAACGTCTATCAAAAAATATTAAAAGAAATAATATTACAATCAATTTATAATCGATTTCTATTTCTAAATCTGACAATAAATCCAACATATTTTCAAAAGAATTTTGGGTAGAAACAACTCAAGATGAGCAATTGGATGAGATCTGCAAAAAAAAAATCTATTACAGCTTCGAATTACCTAATTCGTGGCTCTCAAACATAAATAAAATAGAAGAGAACAATTAGACAAGAACTTCAAAGGCGCAATATGAATTAAAAAAGGAACTTACGACAGTTTTACGATAAGCGGTACTGTGTTGCTCTGTCTATGAAACATAGAATTTGGAAAATTTCAAAATATATCTTTCTTAACTATAGTAAGTATATAACATACCAAAAGAGACGAGTTATATTATTGATCTCAGTTAAATAGTACTAAACATGGTCCTAACGTATTTTAACATAACCGATGATTTGAAGAGAATTTAGTTTCGCTATTATATTCTGTGTAATGAAGTTTAGTTTATTTATATTAACATCCTGTTTTGAAGCAACACGAGGGCTATTTAGGGACGGACCTCGTAATTTTGAACCCAGTTCAGATGACGAGGAAGGCAGTAGGAGAACGTTTGGCCCCTACGAATGATTTAGCGTGCAGCAGGCTCAACACACGGCGGAGCCCTAGTGGAATCAGGTTTCGAACCTATAGCCCTCTGGTTTCGAGGCCGACACCTTACCTCAAGGTCACCGCGGCACCTTATGTGTAATGAAACATTATATTTAAAATTAATGCTATTTAATTTCATGGAAGTGCATGATATACCTGTTGAGCATAAAATGATGTATTGCCTCACTCAACTGTGATGCGGCCACTTTTAAAGTACTAAGAATGAGTAGAAAAACTGATTCTAAATCGTTTATGTTGAGTTTGAATTTGTTCGATTAATATACGGCATGGAAGATTTAGCGTTTTAGTATGAAGAGGGGTACCAAGATGTGGACCTTTCAGATGTGGAAATGAATATGAATATGATTTTGGATATTCAGTTTCCTTTTTATTGTAAAGAATAACAAAATAGTTCGAGTTGTCTTAAACATTCCAAAATTGAAGTTATTCTGTGAAAAAATCGCATAGAATAACAGGCAAAAGTTTAATACCGAAAGTTGCCAGGTGCTAATATTATAGTACAATTGTAGGAAACTACACAGACAGTAAACGAAATATGTTTTTTTTTTGAATTTAGGTCTCTCAGTGAATTTTATATACAGTTTTGAAGTTATCTAATTTTTATTTGCATGTTATTTATTCTCCTACTATTATTCTCCTCCGAATGCTATTATTTGACTGTCAGTATTCAAATCAATGAAAATAACTTTGAAAAAGAAAATTAAAAAAATGTATACAGTATGTTGATTGTATTCAAACGAAGACTAAAAGAAATCTAATAAATATAGATTGCACTCAAATAATAAATAAAAGACCTCTAAAAATAGAATAATTTAGCTTTTAATAATAATGGTGATTTAACAAAAGAAAATTAGAATTATTCAAAATATAAATGGTAACAATTTGCCTTTATATTTAGCTTTCAGAAAATGTATAAAAAATAACATTCAAAATATATAGAAAATTTTTATTTGAATTTTATTAACAAATTGTTGATATTAAAAGCAAGATTACTGACATTCAAATGAGACCTATATATGAGTCCAAAATATGTCAGTTATAGGTTCATTTGGTATCATCATGCTTTGACCTATTCCATCCAGTCATCCATTCACATATGGCTTCATCCATTCACAAACGAATTTCCTCCTAATTAGATGAACGGTCTTATTTGTGATCTTTACAGTTATGTCAATTTATATAAGAACGTAAAGGACACCTGATATGTCAAACACGTTATTGTATGTGAAAGGGCTAAAGTAAATGAAATTATATGTATATTCATTATTTCAAAGTTAATTTTTAAATAGAATGACAAATTTGCTTAAGGTAATGAAATTGCTTTGAACCACTACAATGTGATATTTATTTCTGATAATAACTTAATAAATTTTTTTGAGCAGACAGATTTATTCCCAAATATTTCAAAATGCTTTTAAAATCAATTCAAGGGAGCAATGTTTTTTTTTTTGCACTTTTGATTTTTAAAATACACTTTCAATGTTATATAGATATAATTAAACTATTAATAGTTATTTTTTAATAAATTAAGTTACATAAAATTTATTATATCTTCTTGCATATTAATAAAATAATCAAAGGATACGGGTAAGAGAGTAATAAATTACCATTTATAACTAAAGCAAAATTTTTAGAATGGTTGAAAGACCGAAAAAACCTCATGTAAATGAGAATTAAAAGGAAAAAATAACAAAAAATCAATTAGAAGTCATTTTAATTTGAAAGAGGTACGAAATTTTTATTAAATAAAAGTAGTTGAAAGAAACGATCGCTGATTAAAAATGTGCTTCTTAGAAAAATAAATTCCTTCACTAACAAGACAACAAATGCAAAGAAGTTATTAATTCACAAAATGATGCGTCTTTCGTTAGTAAACTTTTTTATCAATAATTACGATTTCTACTTTTGAAGAAGAAAAAATTAGTTTTAAAAATGTTTGTTTTTAGGATTGAATGAAATGCACATTGAAGTACCAGAAAAAATAATTCCCGAAAAGAATTGAATGCATAATACAAGAACTAATGAAAAAAACAAAAAAAAAAACGAGTAATATATCTCTCTAAAATACTGCTACTGCATTTTCTTGTATTTCTCCGTAGATAATTTCAAAGAAGTTTCTTAAGACACTCTTTCTTTACCATCTTAATAAAAGCGGAACTAAAAAGTGTGAAACCGTTGATCTTTTCTTAATGCAGTTGTTGCTGATTTCTTATTTCTTTTTGCTCGGAAAACACTTGTTTTTACTCGGCTGCTCAATCTAATCAGAGAGTTCCTGGAACTCATTTGCTCTTAGAGACAATCAACAGGTTGGTTAGAAATTAGTGTTAAGAATTCTTTTGAAGAAAGGAATATTTTCCATCTTACTGTTCTTTGAAGAGTTTGCATTCCGATCATCATTAGGGGCTCAATGAGATGCCTGCATAAGATTGCGTTGAAAAAATATGATTAAAACTTAATCATGTCTTTCATAAAAATTCATAAATTCATTATTACATATTTTCGTATAATTTCATTAAACCTGAATATTATTTCAATTTAAAATTGCTTAATAAGTAGTTGATGATAATTCCACAAAGGATTTGGTACAGAATCTTTTTAAATTTAATTAATGCCTTACATTATTGCTCAATTATTCTTAGTAATCAAAAGATATCAATTACTTATGTAATTTTAAATAGTTATCCGAAAATTGACTTTAAAACAATTACAGACGTTTGGAAATTTATACAAAGCAATTTGATTAAAAATCTATGTTATTTTGAAAAGCAGATTATCATTTTTGAAAAATAGGATATTGTTTTCAAATGTATTTTATAATAATTTTATTTTTATATTTTATGCAAATATTTCCTTAATATCCGAATACTGCTGATTTTTATCAGGTGATCTATATATTTAAATATATAAAAGAAATTTTGTGGCTCCCAAATAACTCAGCTGTCGAATTAGTACATCGTTCCTAATTGGAAATTGCTTCGTTTGAAATTGTGAATTTTTAACTTTCCATCTCTGTATCTTTTTTTAATCATGTAGCAACCGAACCTCGAATCTCATAATCCAAACTACCAAAGCCATACAAATTCACAATTATTTTTTGTTAAAAATAAGAAAAAAAATCGTTTCAGAAGTATGAAAAATAAAAAAATAAATTATCTTTTCTATCGACTAGAAATGGATGAAAAATCGATATGATCTGTTATTCTTCAACAAAATTTGAAAAATATACTTTAGAAAGAAAAAAAAATTCAACTGAGGATTCTGGATTGAAGAATTTCAGATTCTTTTAAGAAATTTAAAAGGTATGAAGAGGAAAGAAAATTTGTAAATAATTATGTCATTAATAACTTTCGGTAAATTTTTCATGTTTTTAAACTCAGTTAAATAGGCCAAAAGGTATAAAACTTGTAAAATCTCTTTGGTTTATTAAATATGCAATTAATTGTTTGTTACGATGTATTTATGAAGTTTATAATAATTTTATTATTATTCCGTTAAATAGATAAATATGATAAAGAAATTATATTGGTTCAAGGAATTTTATTTTTTATTTCCTCTGAACCATCATTTCATGTTCATGTTATTTTATCATAGTAAGAAATATATTCCATATCTGGAGTATACTACAAACATAAACTCCATGTATATGCTATTCTCACTAAATTAATAAAACACATGATTAATTTTAGTAGAAAATAGTTAACCCCTTGTAATCCTACAAAAATTTCATTAGTTTCATATTAAATGAACTGTAAAATGCGCCAGCTTGTTCAATGATTCATTAAACGTCTGCTGTGAGTTTGAAGTACGCCTAATGAGGTGAAGAAAAAAAACCAAAAGTAATACATAGTGTCTGCAACGCAAATAAACTCCGCAGATGTATACTAGTATGCTAGACTTCCCTTCAATCGATAAACTTTGAAATTTCAGCAAATCTTGCGGTATTATCCGTACTGTTTTTTAAAAAATTCTTAAAAATACTTAACTTTGAAGCTTCAAATAATTTATGAAAAATATCTTGTTTTTTTTAAACTATTCATTCAAAATTTAGTAACTTCAAGCTTGAACAACGAGTTTACAAATGAGAATATGATTTTAACTAAATAAAAATCTTCAGAGAAAGGCATGTTTCAAAGCAAGGTTATTCACATTTCTATGATTGATTGAATCCTCAAAACTGAGCAGTTTTACAAATATTTTCATCTTAAAAGTGAACAGTAGAATAATGTCAGATTTTAATTATTTATTTTAGAAATGTCAATTGGATTTGATTATCCTCATAGAAATGAATCACACTGTTATTCAAAATAAATTATGGGATGAACTCTTAGCGGAGAATGTACATACCATAAAAAAATTATAACTAAATGAAAATGTATAGAGAAAGGGAAGACGTTGAAAGATTAGAAAAATGATTTTAAAAAACTACAATCGATTGTGCGATTGGTGCAACGTGGTTGCGTTTTATGGGATATTTGAGATTTATAGAAGTATGTCTATTCTTTCAAACTCGTTAATTTTTCGATTGCATTAGGTTTTATCAGCACTCGCGGCCAGATAATAGATTAGAGAGAGGGTATGTAGAGAAAGGGTAGAAGTTGAGAGATTAGAAATCTGATTTCAAAAAGCTACAAAAAGTGCGTGATTGATGATACGTGGTTGCATAATATGGGATATATGAGATTTATAGAAGTTTGCCTATACTTTCAAGTTCATTAATTTTTCCATTGCATTAGGTTTTATCAGCACTCATAGCCAGATAATAGAGCCAATTGATGTTAAAATTATACACATCACATGCACCGCATCAATTTAATTTTTGAAAACTGCAAATTGTAGGACAGAAAGGGAACGTGACGTGCTACCACATCGTAAGAAAACAAGCAGTTAGATATAAGGTGCAATTACGTTGGTTGTTTGATTGTGATGTCACGTAAATTGACTGCATTGGAAACACTTTATACTACATAAAATAAGTAAGCGGACTGAACTTTTACCTGAAATTTACCAGATCGCATTGTTTAGATACCATCTGCATACAATTCAAAGTGCAAAACTCTCTAAAAAGAGTTCTTTTCTCTACCTTAAACGCTTTTGGATGTAACAAAAATTAATCATTATAAAAATAAAAGCACAAATGGGTATAAATTTTATATTTCACCAAAAATATCACCAAAGGTTTTCACAAATATGCTGGTGGAAGAATATGTCAACACCAGAAGTCTCGGTTACTTTTGCATTATTGTCTTCATAAAACAATACCTTCCAAACCCAATTGTACAGAGTTGCGACGTTTTAATCTATTCTTTCTGGTATTTATCGAGTGAAAAATTCTACCTTAAAGCAGCTCTGTAATACTACCTAGTTCAAACTCCTTCAACTGCAAATTCGTCTGTGTTTCAGTCGATCATTATTGATTTTCTGCGTTTCCTCTGATCATTATCAATCATTGAATAATTCAGAATCAATTAACGATTGCCAAAATGAGGCTTGATACAAATATGAACCACTGCTCAGTTTAGGGTTAGTGAGATAATGCTATCATGTTTTTCTTACTTTATAGATACTTAAAATTTTCTCCATATAACTATGAAATTTCATTAAGAGAGAGTGTAATATTTTCCATGACATATTCCTTTATGCGAATCTAATTTTCTCTAATTGTTGGAGAGTTTACAGTTTTTCTCGTTGGAAAAAGTAACGCATGAACTTAGCCAGATTAAGCCTGAATTTGCTCCAAAGTCAGGGAAATCCTTGAGTGAGAAACTGTAATATTCAAGAGTCTGAGTTGTTCACTATATGATTCTCACTATTTTTGAGACACTTTTTAACCTAGTCTAGCTATAAAAATTAAGAATTTTATATCTAAGTATGTAAATACAGCAAATATGCCCCTTTCTTTACAATATAAAACTTTTAATTTTATAAGTGTATGCATATCTGCATATCAAGTGCTTGAAAAGGAATTTCTAGTTGATACTTCCCTAAGACGGTGCCTAACAGCTGGAGAATAAATCAGAGATAACAGGAGTCTGGCTACATTATATTGTAATGTGTTGTTTGTACGCAAAGCATTTCTAATTTTTATATCTTCTTACGCTATATGTTTGACACAGAATGGTGTTTGGTTTTTCCGTCATCAAACTCTACAACCAACTATCCTTCTTTTCTCTTTTATATCAGAATGGATTTCGGGATTCTTCCTTCGTAACCAGAGAGAAGAAAGGCTATTTAAGACTTATCGTAAGTATGAATTTCTTGTTTAAATCTTGGTCTCCTAAATTGTCTTTGCTTTTAATAATAGTCTATTGGGTTACCTTACGAAAGACTTCATTGCAAATACTTATTCGACCTTTCACAAACTGTTTCAAAGCAGAAAAAGAAATGTTTCAAAGCGCCAATATATTATTTGGAAGGTTCAAACTTTCGAAGACTCTCTCAATGCAGAAAAAGTATTGTTTTTCTATGTCAATGTTTTATCTGGAAAGTTCGAACTTTCACAGAGCATTTCAACTCAGAAAAAGTAATGTTTGAATGCACAAGTGCTTATCTGGAAGATCAGAAATTTTAGACTGTTTCAACACAGAAAAAGGGATATTTCAATGCACACATGTTTTACCTGGAAGGTCAAAAAATGTTTCAAGTCCAAAAGCTACTAGTTGATAAACTTAAAAGATTTTGGATGAAAACTAGCAACTTTTAGTGGAAACTGCCTAACTGTTACTTCTCGTATTTCAGAGTTAAAATGTTTAGTGCCGAAGAAAACTTTCGGAACGCAGAAGTCCCAGATGTTTATGAGACTTTAAACTAAACGACAGATAAGAGTCAATCAATCATAAGATTTTCTACGAGTTCTGAAACGCAGCGTGAGAATCTATGTACGGCAGATAAACTTGCCAGTCATTCTTTTGTTAAATTTTTTTGTGTTTTTTCTAATATTTCTGTATGATTTACATCAATCATAAAAAATCAGATATAAAATTTGTATTAATCATATAAAAAATAGCGCTTTTCTTCAAAAATTAGTTCATTTGGGTCGTTTCCATACGACTGTATTCTAAGACAGCGCAACAAATGCTCTTTTCAAAATACTTTTCAACAAATGACGCCTTAAATATATATATTTTAAGGTCTTGTGGTTATAATTTTGCATTGAACCACTGCTTTCCATTGATTTTCTCATGATATTTATATATTTAGAAGAATGGAATTTTTTTGTGGAAGCAATAGATTACGCCACTAACCTCCCACAGCAACCAATCACAATACTAGTTGATAACCAAGCAAGTGCTCTGACTGAAGCTAACCTTGAAAGTGGAAATACAATAGCGAGGATCATTTGCAGAAATTTAATCCAAGTTTCCTGGATTAAAGCCCATGTCGGTTATGATGGAAATAAGGAGGCTTATAGACTGGTGAAAGAAGCCGCAGAATCAAACATAGAGCAATACCAGACCCAGGTACCGAAATGCCACCTAAAATCCAGTTTAAAACAGAAAATTATGCAAGAGTGGCAAAAGAATTGAGAAGGCGGGGATACGGGGAGATCCACGTTTAATATTTTGTCAAAGGTGTCACTTCAACCAAGTAATTAGAAAAGAGAAAATACCCTTTTGTTCACATCCCATGGACACTTTCCCTCGTATCTTCGCCGTATGTCCCAACTGCATATTGCCCATATGCGGAAATCTTGATGCTCCTCCACTCCACTACGCAACAGAATGTATCTTGACTTCCTCTTTCCGCATGACTAAGCCAAATCCTCAGTTTCAGCCAGCCTGGCTCCGCAGTGTTGTCACCTGCAAGGGATCCAGATTGAAAACCCAGAAAATGGTCCTCCATCTTGAGGAAAACTAGGAGCTATTCAGGATGAACGACCGCACTTTCTAATAGAAAAATTCCCGTCTAGACATAAGGCCCCCTTTTTTCTTTCGATGAAATCTTCATTAACACATCACGTGTTTTCCCATTCAGTGCAGAAATATTATCTATTAAAATCCAACATCAATTATTTCATCCTCCTTACTCAAATCTCAAGCGACTTAACAGCTTTTCTCCAACATCAATCACCCAATAAGTACACAGCACAGGGTACAAAGAACACTCCCAATCAAAGTACTGCTTTTCTTTAATACACTAGTCTGCATCATCTCATCAATGTGTGCCTGGCTTCAGATGCAGCCTCCTTCTCTACAATAAAGACCGCCTACAATTAGTTGTCGGCAAACTCAGACATTTCTGCTTGAACTGTGTGCTAAACTTGCGGTTTTACCTACGAACATTTTAGTTCACCTTTCCTTTAGTACTGAAATGCGTGTATTCGTGTGTATCTCTGTATGCATTTTCTTTTTCTATTTTGTAACCAAGAAAAATTGTTTTTTAAAATTCTTTTCCAACTGTAGTTAACGTTAAGTTTAAATATATTCTTTATGTACTGTAAATTGTAACTGGAAATAGCTCTTGTCAACCACATGCTAAAAATACTCCCTCAGGTCTTCGGTCAGAGCGAGAGATGGTTAGAGAGCGTCTGTTGATGCTTCTTCCACTTCCGGTCCGCTACACTGTCTAAATAACCGAAAGGTTATAGTTGCAGGGCATGAAGTGGTGTCTTGTCTTCCTTATCCTGAAGAATATGAAAGGAAAAATAACATTTTTTTCATTGAATTTATGATGAATCTACACGATGAAATTGTGAAATTGCGCGAGTTAATCTAATAAATAAACCTAATAAATGAGCTTTATTAAGCGTATTATCTAAATCTATTAACTTAATAGCATTATTATCAATTTTTCTTTTTACTTCGTCTCATTATCATTCAATTTCCTTTGTTTTAAAACTATAAAAGATAACTCCAATAAAACAAAAATTTGGCTTCTTATTAAAAGTATATGGATTTTGGAATATTGTATAATAAATCTGAGATATTGATTATTCATTATGTAAAAGCTTGTAAATATTTATTTGAATTTGCAACAAACGAATATTTGTTCAGAGTTTTGAGTTTTATTTGTTTACTTCAAAACCCTTTTTTGTCTTTCATTATTTTTAGTTTTAGTTGTACTGTAAATTTCAGAGCACGAATTATAAAATGCTTCATTTTAAATGATAAAAAAATTTAAAGGAGTGCCGGTGCATAAAGAAGTCATTCCCCGAGATAAAGGTCACTGTCTTCAAATATGTTACTACGCTTTGTCTTACAATGTGATGTGACTTCACGCCTTTTTCCGGTAAGATGGGCAATAGATTCCAAAATAAAATAGATTCGGTGCTCTTAACGTGTGTCATGTGAGCATTCATTGATTCCATTGGTAATTTCTCATAAAATCTTGTGAAAATAGGTAAAATATTCAGGGTTAGAATAGCAATGTCAGTGTCTATAGAAATACCAAAGTCAAAGAATATTAGGAAAATGGTTTGAATTCCAATAAGAAAATCACTTAGCTGATAATTTTTCTCCCATGCTCTATTCATTCATCCCCTGAGTGATGGGTAGTTTTTTTTCCACAGGTGGTGAAGGGAAATCGCAGAGAGTATCTTTAAAAGAGGAGGGACCACTTTTTGGTTACTTCGTCAGAATCCCAAAAGAGGATTCAGAGTTTTCCTCTAGCCGTAAGGTAAAGGTGTTAAAGAATTATCTGAATTCCAAGTGCAAATATGAAGAACTTTGTGTTGTACAGTAATTTATTTTCTTGTAAAGTTTTACTATTAATGCTTTATTACATTATGTTGATGTTTGTGAAGTATTTATTCAAGCTGATACCCATTTTTTCGCCTTTCTTTTTAAGCAAACATATGTCTACGCTCTTTCTTGCTGCTGATGCTACCACATCAGATATCCAAGCAGTCGTCTGCTTATAAATAAATTTACTGAACATTTTCTAATCATATAAACTGATATTAGAAGTCACAATAGCGGATTAATAAAGAAGAAAAAATCATGAAAATTAATGTATAATTTCAGTTGCATGGGAATCAGTTGAATGTTAGGTAATGATTGCTATCAGAGCTGTTTTAAATGCGTTATTTGTTTCTACTTACTAGAAGATGAGCAAACGAAATTAAGACTGTATTAAGGGAGAGTTAAGGTTGCATGTTAAGCTCCGTGAGCGCAATAGATGGTTAGTTAATAATTTTTTAAAAATAGTTTTAGTGTGATTATTATTGTTCATGTGATTCGTTTGCAATATCATACATCGTTCAAGCTAACTACTTGATTAGTTGACTTATTAGATAAACATTATTATTTACAGTTACAGTATAGGTAACTGAGAATGGACTGCTAGTTTGATTCTTGAACAGAAAACGCCTTAGCAGCATGCAATCCAGGAACTAAATTTTTCAATACACCAAACTTAATGAAACAGAATAAATCAAATACAGGGTAGTCATAAATTATTGGACCCATTTCAAAAATTAATTTAAAAAACTATTGATGTTACAACTGCGTTATTTTTAAATGAGAGTGAAAATAAAAAATGGTTTTTTTGCACATAGGTGGTGCACTATTATTACGGCATTCTAAAATTGCTACAGTGAGAGATTTCATTTCGCAATGTCTACCGATCAACAGAAGCCGATGCTCGTTTTCGGGTTTTCTTTTTTAATTTTTTTAATATCTCAAACACTATTCAATTTTCGAATTACAATTTATTTAACAAATTAAAGAGCGTAAAATTCTCTACAAATACATACTTTCATTTTTCCTCTAACTTTAATAGTTTCGTAGATAATGACTCTCAAAAATGAGAGATGTCCAATAATTTATGACCACCTAGACCACCGTAAGGGCTCGTTACCTATCTGATAAAAAACTTTTTAAATGCTGTCTTATTAAAAAAAACGTAGTTGTAACATTATTAGTTTTTTTAATTAATTTTTGAAATGGGTCCAATAATTTATGACCACCCCATATAATGTAAGTAACTTATACTCACAGTAAAAAAAATCTTACTACATTTCTGGGTCTTCACTTTGTGGTTAAATAATGAAGGCGCAAGCTAACAGCTTGCTTTTACATGAAAATAATCAAAACGCTTTTATAACAAGCTTATACGACAAAATCTGAAGAAATTTTTGATAAAGATAGGAAATAAAATCTAGTATCTTTGTATCTTATATCTTAAGCAAGAGGTATGGGATACCTTTCACGTATCATATTAGTGTTTATTATTCTAAACATTGAGCACTTTCTTCTTCAACTAGGTTTGGTTGTACAGTTTTCTACATAATTACAAAAGACAGGCTCAATATCTTCTTTTACTGAAGAAATACTTTCAACAATCAAACTTATAAATTATTTAGTTTTATTTACAAGATAAAAGCTATTCTGAATAAATTATTTAATAAAATATTTTTCGAATTATTCATTTGCTTTCGTCATTGCAATTTCAACTGCATTGCTCTGGGAAAAACATTGAAAGTGTCCACGTTTCAGAATGATTAAAAACTGAGAATCGCTTTGTAGATAGTTTTCACTCATACGAGTTCTACAATTTATTGAAATAGGCAGATCGCAACCGTGGGAAACGAATGAGCAGTTTACAGCTAGAGTGATCTGGAGTGCTGTGTTGTACGAGGGCTTTCTTCGAATTTTCGAAAAGAATTAGAAAGAAAATTTTTATAAAGGCCTTGCTGAATAGGGGTTGGGCATAAATTACATGTTTGAAGCTAGCTTATTTTTATTGCATGACCAATGGATTCACAGCCAATCAAGAGAATTCTTGCACAGTGATTTATAAACTTGAATACTTTCGTCAGATGTACAAGGTGATTCGAAAGAGTCCCAACACACTTTAAGGATAGGTCAGGCAGTTACAATGTAAAAATTTTACATAGGAACATATAGGCAGAAACGTCATGTGTGAGTTTAAGACGGCGTTGTTTGGCCTAAAGTGAATTGGGTAACATAAATCATCATAATGCCAGTTAAATATGCTGAGAAAGTAGGATGAAATTGTGCAACTATCATGGGAGGCAGGTATACATCTGATGTTTAGGGCAGATAATAGAAATAGGCAAGCAGCGATGCGTTTCTGTTTTAAAGATTTTCAAACACATACCATAAACTGTCTACACCAAAGATTGTGCGTAGGTAGCTCTATCTCAATTGACAATCATTGTGATCGAACACTGGTATGTTTCGAGAACCTTATATAACATAATGCACACATTATTTAATAAATTTGGTTTGTAAACCAAATCTGTATTTAATTATTTGTTATTCTTCTATCGCTAGATCTGAAACAGGACATTTCGGCCTTCATGTTTCAATGTAAAAATAATTTGTGTTGGTATGCTTGAGAGAGAGTATGAGAACTGCTGCATAAGTAAACGAAGTCTCTCTTCCCGGTAGGATATAGTAATGATGGGGATCGAGTTAACTCCTACCGACGACTGTGTATCTCCACAGGGGGTATATGGGTTACTATTGTTATTTTTGTAGCTTCAACGACACAAATAGGCTAGTGTGCACCGGGTCTGAGGGGTCGCCGTATGTCCCACTCGTTTTGAGGTCTGTAATGCGGGGGCCTTACTGTCCCATGTGTTTCCAGTGTTGTGACGGCGCCCGGGTCAATCATATTTTACTCCCAACGCTACGGCTGGACGGGAGTAACTTGTTGATGATTACCGTTAAAATTTGTCGGAACCCTTTGAATCACTCTGCTTAATACTTTCCTCTAAATGAACGTACAGTTACGGGAGGCGACAATAATGACAGAGGATAGTTTTAGACAAATGATTTCTTTTATAAAAACAATAAACTTCATATAAGTTTTCTAATATCAAAAACACCATGATAATAGTTTTCAAATTATTTGTTAATCATTGTTCCATTATAAACTTTTCCCAGGAACGTTAATTGTGCCAGGTAAGATAGGTTAGAGGGCGATCATTTCAGAATTATACAAATAAAGCAATATGATTGAAAATTTAAAATCATAAAAACTTAATGATATTAGCATTGTAAGATATTTCGTAGCAGACATACAGTATTCGAATTTTATCCAGTGGTCCCAGCTATGAGATATTTCTGGGCATCTTTTTCTGTGATCATATTTTGAACTAATTTTTAAGAAATTCTGTTGCTTCCTTAAATTAATTTTTTGACATTCATATCAAATCTTTCACATCAACAGAGATTAAGTTAAAACAGAAAATATTGCGCTACTCATTTTTAAAATGTGGAAGAAAATTTTGAAGTTCCAGGTAATAAGCATCTAAATTCTTAAGTTTCCTTTATTATAATTGTAAAGAAATCAATCATATTTATTTTCATTTAATGCATTGACGTATGTAAAGGAAGTATCAGTGAAATGAATCACTAAGTTTTCTTAAGGAATTTTTATGAAAAGATTTGATTTACTAAAATTCATAATAGACATGAGTTAATTGTAATTCACATTACTTCGTTTTCATTTTTTAAGGATGGATGTTGATGATCCATTAATTAGTTTGCATAAGCTTCAAAACATGAACTAAACTTCATTATCTGAAGTTTGAGGGATGTCTCTGATATAGCAAAGTAACACAATAAAAGACCATTCTTCTCATATTTGACCTCATTTCTAAACGATGCTTAAATTTTGAAAAGGAAGTTACGCAATTAAGGGTGATTTAATACACATTTTGCAATTAAAAATAATTGAGCTTTTAACTGAAGTAGGATTTCAAAACGAGGGCAAACATTTAATCCTAAATGCTTATTTTATTTTGTTTCTTCCTTTCTTATAACACTTCCATTTTCAGTACCTACGAATTTTACTAAGTAAGATTTTATTAGAGTAAATTGTAAAAGCTTCAACACATGTATGATTATTTAACCCCTAAATACAGTGTTGCCTTTTAGCAACATAACCGATTTTGTCTTCTAAAATCTTGAGAACTAGACTGAAGCTCTAATGCCTGTTTTTGTCAATAGGATACATGCTGAAATTTTTTTTAAAATCAATTTACAACGTGTAGATGGCAGCTTGCTACATCTTTTTTGCTTTGTTTGTAAGTTTGAGAATACCATATTTTATTTTATAATGTTGAAAGAAATTCGTTATCCGTATCATTAGTTATTAATATTTATCCGTGTTTACTATTATAGAATTTCATCAAGGATTTTTTTTCTGAAATAAAACCCAGTGTTGTCAGTTGGTAACAAAATGTTTTTTAGCCGTAAACAATGCTTAAAACAATATTTCCCCCATGTTTTATTCAAGAAATGAAACTCAGAAAACATTTTTAAATATTTTTTTAGAAAATCGGGCATTTACTCGTTAATGTAATTATTAGGTTTGTATATTGTTGTCTGTATGTCGGTTATTTCTTTAAATCCACATATTTAAGTGTTTATGACGTATCCGAGCATTAGAAATCATTGGATATGAGGTGGGAATCTTAATAAAATTCTGCATTTTCCAGATTTCTAAATCAAAAGGCGAATTCAATAATCTAAACTCCATTAATTCGAATATTTTCGATTGAATTGAGATTCTTTGAACATGCTAGGCCGTCGTGATGTAACAAATAATGTAAATTTAAGCTGTTTATTTTGGACTCAGTGTTTTTTTTGTTAATAAGCTTAAGCATGGAAATGAATATATTAAACAACAATAACAACAATACTTCGTATCGCTGTGCGCTATGAAATATTGTGGACTGTATTTGCTTCATATAAATCGATTATTTTAATTTAGTTGACTCTAACTGTACATATCACATTTTTTAATGTGAATCTTTAATTAAAAATGAGCACAAATTTTAATCTAAGATCTACTGAAATTTTTCATATTACCCATCCGATAGAAGCTCAATGTAACAGTAAAGACATCATTACATGTAGGGTGATTTTTATGAGTTAAATGTAATTTCAATGCTACTTATTTATTTCTATTATTCAAATTTTTAACTAAGAAGATTAAATTAAAGATAAAACAAATTAATCACAAAGTTTTTTTATAATCTGTGCGAGAAAACGATTCTCACAATTATTAGCTGTTTCATATATTATATGAGATCTATAAATATATTATTAATGTTTGATAAAAATACAATATTTCAATCCTAGTTTAATTACAATATATTTATTTATCTTTTTCTCATTAATTGTTTAATTATTATTTTAATTAAACTATTAAGTTACTATTTTAATTAAATTAACTTTATTAAAATGATACTAACAGAAAATAAAATGTAAACTAGCACGCTCCATGGTTATAAATTGTATTGCCACTTACATCTTTTTACAACCTTTACAACCTTCCACGAATTCATAAATACTAAAATATGCATTTTGCATGTTGATTTTATTATTAATGTCTTGATAAAATGATGTATTGCGAGAGTTTTAAAATGTAACAAAAGAATCTTGTTTAGTTTTAGATTCAAACTGATGTTGCTTTTCAAAATTCTGTTTTTGAATCATTGTAGAACTGAACTATATACTAGAACTGAACAATATACTAGTTTTATTAAAAGAAAAACAGTCTATATAGCAAATTTTGCAGCTAAACCAAAAGTGATGTTTTACATACAAAATGTAAACTGCGGGCTTCATTTTCTTAATTGTAGTTAATGTTATAATGGCCATATTTTAAGGGCATATTTTTCATTTTGGTATAGATATCCGGAAATGTTATTAATTTTTAGATCGATTGTGTTAGTGTCATAGTTTTAAACTTTACAAATTTTCTGAAGTAATGCAACGTTTGATATTTTTTGTTCTTAAAATTAAAATTTTTTATTAGTACAAACACAGTTACTTATAAAAATTAAAAATTGCAGTCCTATCCTGTTCTTTTCTACAAAAACAGAGACAGAAGCTCAAGGAAGACCTCGAACGACTTTATAAAGTCCATACTACTTGTCTAAATTTTTTTGTGTTAGGGGTAGAGAAACTTTTTGTAGTCCTTTTCTTAAATTGCATCACCACAACTTAAAGATTTTCAAGATACGCTTGCTTCGATTTTATTTATAAGGGGAATTACATTTATTTCATTTCAGCCCATTAAATTTAATATCAAGAACTCATTTAGAGATGCAACGCCCTATTTTGCCATTTTCATTTAATCGTTGCTAAGTATCCTTCTTTTTTTTCTCTTACCTTTTTTTGTCTATAGTTTCACGTATGTCTCTTTGCCATGGTGAGAACTATATTTATTTACTTATTATATTTATATCTATATTCAGTGGAATCAGATTTCGAACATGGAACCCTTCGGCTCTGAGGCCGACAACACCGCCTATGTGATTTTTTGACGACAATTTGAAAAGCTCATGAATTTTTGGAACAAAAACAAATGTTAGCATTATAATTCTACAGAATACGTTAAAAATAATTGGGTGTGAAGTATGTGAGGCTCGATAATAAATTTTCTGTTTTATATTTTCGATTACGTTCACTGTTATATATCTTTTTTTGCAATAATTACAATATTAAACCCTCGGACATCACCATTAAAATTTTTCTTTCTTTTCTTTTGAAACATGGAAAATGAAAAAAAGATTTAAATTCGCACGAAAAGTTCAGTTATTCAATTATTCAAAATCTTTGATTTGAATTATATTTAATGTTAGTTACGCATTTCTTTTTTCACTTGTGCTTAAATTGCTTGTAAAATATTTTTCCTTACATTGTGCGGTATCTACTCAATAATATATCACTTTTCCAGTTGTAGAAGTATTCTGGCTGAAAAACAAGTATTACAAACTTGATGCGTTTTCCGCTGCTTTAGTATGAAGAAAAGGTTTCTTTACTTGATTACGAAAGATGTAACCAACATGATGGCATTTCGGGATGTCTTGTTTTGTTAGGATGTACAAAACTCAGTGGTGTACAAATTTGATACTTATGATGTTGGGTTAAAAGCAACTAATTTTTTTTTTATCTACAAACACATAAAGCTTTCTTTGGGGAAAGTACAAACAAGTTTGAAGATGATTCAGTTCTGAATCAAATAGTTAACAGAGATGCCAGAAATTTAAGATTCCTGGTAACTACTTGAAATATGATAGATACTGTAAGTTGTAATGATATTAAATAACACTTCTGTGATTTCTGTTATTTATGAGCTTGCAACTGTTTGGAGTACTGCCCTCCTATTCATGTAAAAAAAGTGTGATAACATTTTTTCTATTAGAGAAAAAGTTGTGTTTTCCCTGTATAAATGGCAAATAAATGAATTATAAATTACATATTGCATTTGTGAAGCTCATTAACCTGGAAATCTATAAGCAGCTCAAAGATTTCTAATCTAACATAATTATTCAAATTAGTAGCATTTATATTTAAATATAATAGGTAGAATGTATTTATAATTTTTAGAACTTGTACTTGACCGTGCACTTTTTTCTTTGTTTTATTTTATTTTACATTTTCAAAATAAAGTATTGAGTGTGTCCTTTATTACTTAATTAAATATATATTGCTTAACATTCTGAAAATTATCTTTCCTTTGCATGGAATTTATTTACGAATTAATTGGTTTTGGTCGCTTTATGAAAGTAAATCTCGCTCCGTTGCTATAGATGCAACACATTACGCTTCTCGAAATGTTAACTTGTTGTTTTGGGCTACACGATCACTAGATCTTACACTTATCTAACAACATAGTTGAATTTTGGGCTCCGCTGTTGGATCTTTATTACCTAGTAATAACAATGAACGATGTAACTTGTTTGCATACCACCTGCAAGAAACACCTATTGTTATATGGTTCATGATGCTATATGGCTGAACATCATATTGTTATATGGTCTTTTAATTAAAAAATAAAAAAAATTAAACTTTGACCCTGTTGTTTGTTTCTGAAAAGCTATAAAGTAGGGGGAAAACTGTTTCATTGAACATTGCTTTAAACTTTAAATCCTCAAGCTATTTTTTTATAGCTAACATATTTTAAAGTTAAATATAGTAGTTGAGATCTTATATTGTATTTGACAGAAAAATGATTCATTATTTTTTGTTTAAAACGAACAAATACTTCTGTTTCATGTTTAAAATTGATAAAATTAAATCTTAAAATATCTAATTATTAAAATTCAATTTTAATTTTTATAATATAATTTTACTAAAAGTCATTGTGTTGATATGTTTTGTAAAAGTTTAAAAAATATCATTTTGTTACATTCCTGGCAACAAATTTGTTTTTTGAAAACCTCCCTTAGTCTGAGGATTTAGAGAAGTGAAAAATTTCAATGTAATTGTTTTCTTATGTAATAATTAATAACGATACTGTAAGTCTCTTTAAATAAAATTCTGCCTGCTAATGGTTTTGTTTCTCCAACTAAAAAACCACGAAATTTGCAATTCGAATTGCATTTCAATAAAATCTACAATATTAGCTCCATCTGGTGAGGAAAATTTGAAGAAGAAATGCATTGCATTTTTTATGAGTGAGAATTTCATTTTAAAATGTCTGAATGCAAATCTTAAGAAAATCTGTTTACCTACACATCTAATCTAATTATATACTTGTCATTGAATCTCCTTTTAAGTTATTCTTTCAATTTTACGATACACTTGATTTCATCGAAATGAAACTTTTCTCATAAAAATAAGCAAAAAATTACCAAAACAGCTCTTTGATTATTTGAATTTTATTTTTAGTAATTTTTATTTTAGGATATTATTAAAAAAAGAAAGAATGAGAAAATTATGGAAAGAAATTTTATTTGGATGATTTGGAAAGTAATGAAAGAACTGCTACAATTTTTTAGCGTAAACTTTTTTATGTGAATTTTAAAAGTTAATTATATTCAAATGAAGGGGAATTTACATTTTTAAGTGGATTTTTTTTGTATATTTGGTGCGTGCGTGTAACAAAGAAATTAACTCCAAGCATATTGTAGGTAAATGAATATTTATTTTCCATAAACTTCAACTTATAATATTACACATGAAAATTTTGTTCCAAATTTATTATATCAGAAGGTTATTACAACAGATACCAGAAATTGAAATTTAATGTATGAAATATTTATATGTAGACATATTTTTACAATCTGCAGAAATTGGACCCATTCAACCACAACCGTACTTTTGTTTCCAAAAAAAAATTAAATAGAGTAACAGTTTCTATTATAATATGATTTAATCATTTGCTAAGTTACATATATTTTCAAAACAAAACACATAATGTAAAAGTTATTAATGAAATAAATAGGAATGAATCAGTTTTAGCTTTAGAAGAATATAAAATTATATTATTGATGTAACAAATATGAAATAAATCACTAGATTAAATATCAATGCCCAGTAATTAAGATAATGGTTAAACACTTACTTCCAATAACAACTACATCTTCAAGAGTTTACGAAATTCATTCGCTTACATCATCCGATAAAAAAATACAATTAATGCTAAATTATGAAATTGTATTTCTTTGTTAAAAATTACGATAACACGTATTTACACTTACAAAAGTCATGCAATTTCTTCTGCAATACTCAACTAATTGAATGCTAAAATCTACAGTGATATTAAGAAACATTTTGAAAGCACCTCAGTATTATCATCAATCAATTTGTTTTTTTACTTATCTAATCAAATTAGTTGGTTGTTGTCTGCTTTCTTCCTAAGTTGTTTAAAACACAAAAGGACACATTTTTTACATTGCTCATTTTTATTTTATTCGCTTAAATATATTTGATAAACTGACTGGTTATTATTTTGATAATAAAAGTTATCATACAGAATTATAGCAATTCAGGGACAAGAGAAAATAGGGGCACTAAAACCATCTGTTATCATCTGAGAGAACAGACTTTTTAGAGAAGCTAATCGAGGCTTACATTAAATTGATTATTAACTATATATAAGGGAAGACCTCAAAAACAATCAATGTCACCTCAAAAACAATCAATGTCCCAGGCGCTTTACCACTTAGTTTCGTCCTTGTAATAATTAACGCAGAGTATTTTACAAAAACAAAATGTTTCTATGTCAATACCAGAGGTAAAATATACTTTTCTATAATCACTAGAAACTTAAAAGTATATTAAGTTCTAGAATGTGATAACAGTACTAATATTAATAAGAAGGGTATTGAATGCAAACAAATATTATTCAAAGAAAGTAAAAAACCACGAAATATACTCCGAGAGAATAGAATTAAACACACAAGGAATCCATTTTAGTCCACTTTTTCAAGGGCTATAGTCTATATTCGATATAGATTCAAATTATTTGGGAAATTTTTCTGTAAGAAGCTTGACTTTCGTCTAAAAATGCTTCTCATAGCCCGAAATTTCCCAATCAAAGACGCAAAGATGCAAACAAACATGCAAATTTCTAAAAGTCTACTCTGTTCATTGTAAAGTGGTCTCAAAAGTTATTCTCTAATAAAACCTCAAAGGAATATATATTCTCTGTATCAATGGAATTTATTTTCAGATATTATATTCTAGTTTATAACCAAATCTCAAAATTTCATTTATCTCTACAGCTTATAGCATTTTTAATTTAGCGATTACAGCATTTAGTTTAGCGTAAACAAAACGATTGTAGAAAGAAAAAATATTTCTGAATGCAAATACAATTTATGTTGGAAAATGTTAACTGTTATTGTTATGCGCATAACTGCATGAAAGTTTGATTCGTACTTTAATCTTGAAATTAAAAAGGAAAAGATAACCTGGATTCCAGGCAAATTGTTTTTTAAAAGTAATGCTTTTGACAAAATTTGGGCTTAGCAAGAACTGAAGAACTGAAAAGAATCACTATTTCAATTATCTTTCATATTTTGTTTTAAGTGAAATAAAAATCGAATAGTTAAAAGGTAGAAGTAGGAAAAGAAATGTTATTATAGTGCTCCAACTGAATCATAGTCGAAACGATTGAAAGGAAAAATATAATTAAATTAAAGATACATCATAAAATATATAAAATAATCCAAACATTCAAATAATAAGAAATATAAATAAATATGAATAACGAAAAACTGAAATAAAAACAAAAAAGAATTTCTGAACCTGAGAAATTTGGTAAATAATCATGGTGTTATTAGGGGAAAATTTAATTTCTCTTGAACATTGGGGAAAAAAAGCATATTTTTCAATTTTCTTTTATTCATTTTTGATGTACGGAAGTACTGATTCATATTTGAACCAATTATTAGTTTCAAATTACTCTTTCTGATTTAAATTTCTTTAACAGTTGCGTTTAAAAGTAACTGCCAATTGAGCTTAAAAGAAAAAAAAATAGTTTATCATGTTAAGAAAAAATGTAAGGAAAATTTAAATGGCACCAAATTTTAACACCTGTCCTAGAATTCAAAGAAATTGTTTTTAAAAGTAGTGTATATGGTAAATATCTGATAAACGTTATTATACATTCTGCTACAATAATTAAATGTTTCATCTGAGTTAAATTTACATTTTGTGCATTAGATGGCGCCACAAACAAAACAACTGGAAATTCAGTTGACGAATGGACTAAGATAATAAACGGACAAAATGAATAATGAAAATTAAAAATAAATCTATTAAACAACTTTTAATGCTAAATGAATTAATAGAAAAGCAGGAAACTGGTTGTTTTGTGAATTTAAAAAATAACTGTGAAAATTTTAAGAATAACTGTAGAAATACCGCTAAATGTAAAGAAGTTTTCATAATTACCAAACGGACAAAGTTTACAGAAAATTATATGAATCAAGAACTTATTAATATCCAATAAAAAGGATTTCTATTCTAAGAAGTACAAATAAACCTTGAATTTATATAGCCCTCGTAAAACTAAGAATTTTGAGAACGCAAGAAATGTCAAACAATGTTACATTGCATTAAACTGTAACAAAAATCTGTAGTTTTTTTTATTTTTAAAGTATGTAACTCAAATAGTGTTTTAGTTAGTAGTTCTGAAACACTTAATAACATTTTGAAACTTGCAAGATGTCAAAAATTTACTTCTTTGAGTTTTTGTAATATTTTTCTAAAGTGTAAGCAACTTATACTAGACAAAAAAGTTACTTTTCTATTTGAAATATGCATAGAGACAATATAAATTTCACTAATTTATATTTTCTTGATAAAATGAATTTAATCGTAAAAGCCGAAAATTATTTCCTGTTAAAAATTTTTAAAAAAAGTTTCAAGAATTATCAAATTTTCTTCCTTTAAAATGAGTAGGCGATAAAATTAAGGAAAAATAACTGATTTGTATTCAACATTTTATGAGAAAACTATATTCCTTTTATTATATTTTATTTAAATAATTAAATTATTTAAAATAGATTATATTTTAATAAATGATTATTATGAAATAACTTTATTTTCTTTCTTTAATATGAAGCAACAAGTTTTGATTATAGACTTTGGACACGAGCAAAGTATGTTCATGCATTTTTTTATTAAAAAATCTCAAATTATTAATAACGCATCTTGCAATTTTGAACGCTTCAGTTGATATGAAAAGTTCATTATTTCGAAGAAAGCTGACACAACGAATGCCTGTTAAAAACGGCTGAAAGCATTTTTATTCCTTTTTAGCTAGCTTGAATTCTAATTATTATATCTTTATAAAGATATGCTAATTAAATTACAATTTTCTATTATCTGAGCATTTCTTAGATTTGAGTCTTTTCTGATAGGTACTTTGAAATAACTAGAAGCTCTATTTCACACATGAGACACATTGAGTTAAAACAATACATTATTCACGCGAAGAAATTATTCTAACCTAATCTGAAAACAACATCATTACATACATTTCTTGTAATAATCAAGTTTTTTTTTAAAAAATACTAGAAGTAAAATGCAACTAGTCTACGAACGAAATTCTTCGAAACCTATCATCATAATGTCCTTAGTAAAATACATTTATTAGGTGATTGTTAAGATGCATAATTCTGTTTACCAACGTATTTTGGACCCTTCTTCCTCTAAAGAAGTTAAAGTTACGTATACTGGATAATTTTAACGCCAATTTTTAAAGAGTGCAGATGCTAGGCTAAACAGAGGGCATGTATGGTCTACTGAGAAATGACGAGACACAAATTGAAGCAAGTATAGCATTTTTAAAGACCGGATTGAGATGAAAAGGAGCGAGTCGAAGGTAATTTCTACATGTAGCAGAGTTTCGGCCAACAGCACGGTAAATGATTTTCACTCTGGTGATAAAGGTTGAAGCCTTATTCAAAAAGTAGCTGATTAGGGTAAGCTATGTAATTTCTATTAACCCCCTGACGTCTAATACCGAGTTTCTTGAAATTCAAAATAGCCGAGGATATTTCTGTGTTTCTTCCTCCTTCACACATTTAAGCATAATGTTACTTATATAACAGAATCGTTTTAAAAGTTTTGGGAATCATTTTCGAAATGATATAGAGGATGGGTTTTAAGTGTTATATGATTGAAACCACCGTTTCGCATCATTTTACGTTCTTCTTAAAGAAAGAAAGGGAAAGAAGAACGCAGGAGCTTAAGCTGAATAGTCGGCTACTGAGAATCTAAGTGAAAGGCAGCTAGATCCGATACGACAAGCAGAGAGTTAATGCAGAAAACAGAAATTGATATAAATTCATAATTTTCGTCATCTGTCGGTGACTGTTCTCAAAAGGAAGCCTGATTGCAATCAAATACACTTGTATAATAATAGAAGATACTCGAAAACTAGATATACTCCTTTTTAATGAAAGTTTCTATTTTTAATTTTGGTCTCATCAGAACAAAACTAAAGGCGGAAGTGCAGTCTGATAAGGATGTTAAATCATATTATTTAAGGGACATTAAAGCAGTTTCCAGAGTTTTTTCCTTTTGCCAGCCAAGAATATAAAAGAAATATCGCTTCATATTCAAACTATCCATTGTCAATGATATGTTATTTTTAAGTTCTGATTTGCTTTAGGACAGTTAATTATTTTCATTGGAGAAGATTGTTTAAGTGCTTGACAAATTAAACATTTTATAGTAAACTGTTTAAGTCTTTATTAATTATTCCCATTAAAATGTTATTTAATCTAATACATAATAATATATTAGTTTCCAGTTTTAGAGGAGTGCCATGGCTGAAAATCTTTCTATTCTAAGCTTTTTTAGACTATAACTTTTAAGAACCAGTAGAAGAGAAAACACATCACTAAATATTGTTCCTTTTAGCAAAGAAGGTTAATAGATTCTAAAAGAATAATCATATGTTATACATTTCCAATGACTTCTACCTATTAATTTAAATTATTGAATATGTACGATAAAAGATCGTATTTACTTACCATTTTCTAAATATGCTGAATGTGAGATATACGAAATTATCTAGCTATTGTGACCCTTTTTGATTGAACAGTCGATGACATGCATTGCTACCCGAGAATACAGCGCATATCTCTCTTGGAATTTTAGGTTATTTTATACTTAGGTTAGTTGGGGTTTGAACGGCGACTAGTTGGTGTAATTATTCTAAAAAAATTATTAAAATATTGGCGAAGTTAATAGGTTTGTTAACATTCTTACTATGATTGTATAAAAAGTTAGTAATATTTCACGAAATCTTAAAAAACAAATAGTGGCAAATTTTCTCTTATAGAACTTCATACAAACTTTCAGTAACTGCTTAAATAACAAATCTTCTCAATAAATGAATTTTTATAATCTCAAATATGAAGATGCTTAATTAACTGAATCATGCAATAATTTTCGAATAAACTCGGTAAAAAAAATAAAAACTCTTCATACCTTTAGTTAAATTTTATTTTATGAAATCGAATACTTAAAGCAAAATTAATATTCGTCAGAACTTTTCGGGAGATAACCGAAGAAATTTCTTTCTTCTTTATTACGTAAATAGATTTTATATCATAAAATATCCCCTACATATAATAAATGTTTGAGCTTATTCAAGCTTATACAAATATAAAATGATAATTTCGAATCCTGACCTTTAAATAATTTTTGTGACAAACAATTTTGAATAATGTGTAGCTTTAATTTAAAATAAGATAAATTTGGGTGCAAAGACATTTTTTGGCTGAGAACTCTACGTGACGTTCGTATATCATTAATATTAATTCGAGATATGGCATCGTCTTTTGCAAATCATTCGCTGTTTAAAGAAAGAAATAAGAATTAATTATCCATTTCAAAGCTCATTAAATGGAGATTGGTTAATTTAAAAACCTTTAACACTGATTAATTTTCTGGCGGGAAATAATTTCCAGGACAATAAATACTAATTAAGGATAATTTAAGCTGAAAAATAAAATGAAACATATTGCATTAAATTTCAATAATTTCAACTGTATTTCTAAGGATGCACGACAATTTAGATAATAAAGAGAAAATAAAATAACTGAAAAATATCAAACTGCTGTTATTTTCATAATATTTTAAATTAATAAAAATATTTAGTTCTTAAATTTTTGTAAAAATAAGTTTTACTCGCTATTATTTAAAGCGCACGAAAAGGAATAAAAGAAACATGAAAATTGCATTAAATAATAACTGTTAATTTTGATTCTTTGGAATGTACAAATTTGGAATGTTTCAATTGAGAAAAGTACTGTTAGGCCCAACTTAAGCTACAGTTAAGTGAGAAGTTGGAAGAGAGGAATTCGTTTTTTTTTTCGGTTCAGTAATCCTCTTTATTGCAAAATGCATCACGCGTATTAATAAAGCCAAGAGATGAGTTTATCAATATAAATAAGCCGTCTTCCTGTCAAAGTGAATAGCTGGAATATCCTTAGCTATATTTCATAAATACTACAAACTGATGAGGGATATAATAATAATCTTTCGCAATGTAAAGAAAAATAACTTTATATTTTTTATCATAATCTTATGAATATGCAGAATCCAAATATAATCACAATCTTTCTAAAAAAGCAGAAAAATAATTTTATATATTTTTATTATATTTTACAAATCTCAACAATTTAAGAAAAGAAAAGATTTATAAAAAGTTTACGTAGAAGTTTCAAAAATCAATTGTTAATACCAGAAGAAAAGCAATGATCTCTTTTCCTATTTAAATCGATCTATTTAAATTAAGATCAGCTTTCAGCCCTGTCAACTAACGTACTGTGTATTAATCAATAAATATTATTCAACGCATTTTTGATAACATTACAAATTCATAGCATACCTCAAATTATAATTTTAGTTGATTGAATTAGAACTTTAGATAAAGACCAGATCATCTAAGAAAATGGCAACATCCTCGCTCTGCCTATATAACATTCCTGGACAAGCAGGAATAATGTATACTTGTTTAACTCTTCCGAGACTAGTTCGGACGAAGATGGAGTGTCTAGCGGCACTGATATCATTGAATTCAAAGAGTTAACTAGTAAGAGTTTAATGCAAAAACTCACTATAATATAAATATAATTTTTAACTGAACAGAGATTTTAGTGTTTTGATTTTCAGATCTTCTTTAAGACTTTCATAAAATTTGTTTTATTTCTTTTGTCCAGATCTACCCATCGGATTCATATAACTGTGATTATCTCTTAAATTGTCAAAACCCCACCTTATTTATTTATTTCCAAATGGTGAGGCTTATTTCACTAAAATCGACATCCGATAGAATAAATCTGAATTCCATTAATTAAAATTTAAGATAAAAAATAAAATCATTCTAAAACGTCAATTATTTTTAAATCATCCTAGAAAAATCAGTGTATCCTTTAAGAAAATGCTGTGATAAAATATCCACTACACTGTAGGAACAATGCATGTATGGCCGCAACTACTGCTTAATACACAGCAGCGAATATATTCCAATAATTCTTTATCAGAACGACAAGACCTTTGCAAGATGTCAATCAAGAATGATTTTTTTGCCTCTATGGAGCACATCTATGTCAAATCCTGAAAAATTTATGTTTAAATTATTTAATTTCATGTCATTTTCTATCTTAAAATCTAAGGAATTAAGAGTTTATTTCCAACTTTTTTCGAATTCATAGCAAAATAACTGAACAATGTCATTCCTATTTCCAACTTCTCAGCGTTAAAATATTAACGACAACAACTTAGTAATGATGTTCATCATTTGCATGTAATAATTTTTTCGTACGAGCGAACTTTTAAGCACATTTCTATTGCATTTTAGTATTGAATAAATAATTGTTAAATTTAAGTAACGCGCAGCGTGCCAGAATAGCACACGAATGCTTTGATACGCAACAAATTTCTGCGCCCCGGCAAAGCGCAGTCGCACACATACATCTATATAGACGGATGAAAAACACTTCTAGTAATATATATATATGTATATATATTTATATTTATTTACATTTATACGTAACCATCAATAAAACAAATATTTTGTTGATGCCACAATGTTATCCGTAGCATCTTAAATAGATTTCACAAATTTGCTTTCACACGGAGCAAAACAACGCGCAATCACAGAAATAACATTTTCGAAGTTCCAAATGAAATATCGAAAAATTTCAGTCACATTTAGACACAAATACTGACGATCTACTTAGAGTCCATTTACAAAGAAATTCACGACAGGAAATGTAGAACAAAATTGTTCTTGTAAAAGCCGTGAGCCCTGTTAGTATCATACTGATATGTTCAATGCTTGGTGTTTATTAACTGGCGGCTTTTTAGAACACAGGTTAATACCTATTACTTAATACAACTGAACCTAAACGTTTAGGCTATGTACTTGCCCCATCTACACTTAGAGAAAGCAAGAATGGTGTACCTGCCTTTCTCGCATTCAGCTTCGGAAAGCTGTTTATATTTATCATTGAGATAACTTTTTTAAAGGAAAAAATGATATCACTGAAAATATCACTTTAATTTATGTTGGAAGAATATAGGAGAAAATGTTTGAAAATGTAGGAAAATAAGAACAGATACCAGATAAAATATTTTTTTAAAAAAATATTAATTTTAGCATGCAAATGAATATCTTATCCTCTATTCATTTGGAATGATATAACAATTATGTATTAAATATTTGATAATTAGCAGTTAAAAATTAAAAATCAAATAGACTCGTACACAATCGGATAAAAAATAACTTGCACAAAAGATATAAATAATTCTACTATTCTATTCTATTGATTCTACTATTCTATTGATTTGTACACATTATTTGGACTATAAATTGTCGATGAATTCATCAAATTTCAGTTTTAATTGATTAAATAATAAATTGGTTAAAATAATAAGTATTAGTTACTATTTCATGAGCCTGAATCTTAAAAATAATTTATTTATTTATATGCCATATACTTCCATATATTAACCAAATATTTTTTGTTTCTTTCATTAGTTAAGCGGTTTCAAAAAATATTTTATTCCAAATCTTTGACTTAAAAATGTTATTCTTTGAATTATTTCCTCATAACTTAAGGCTTCCTTTTAAGCATTTTTATTGTTACTAAAAAACTAAAAAACCTTAAGTTTGTAATCTTCTCAGAAAATAAATGCCTTTTAGGATTAAAAAAACGACACTGGAATTTCTATTATTAAATTTGCAAATTTTCGAAAGCGATTATTGTCTTAAAAATGGAAACAAAATAGAATATAAAGGTTTGAGAAATAATCGGAATGCAAATAAAAAATAAAAGTATATTGATTCTATTTTACATTCCAGGCTATTATCCTTATCACTAAAAATCTTAAGAATAACTCTTTATAATTCTCAAATTTATGAGTAATCATAATATTTTTTGCTGTATTGTTACAAAAGCCGCCAGCAAAAAACCACATGAAGTTAAATATGTATCAGTCAACTTTTAAATAGAAAGAACGCTTGTTAGAGATTTTTGGTCGTAAGTAAGGGGAAAACGACAAATACAACAGCAACGACATTTTACTGAATGATAATATTCAGTATTATCTCACTTATATTCGTCCTGAAAATCAACAAAACTAGGATATGTTGCTTCCAAAATTAACTGATAATCACAAACGGCGCATCCAAGATGGAAGGTTTAAGAAGTACATATCATATTATATGTATATACAAATATATACTTTGACATATATAGATATATATACATATGAATATATTAAAAAGGAATTCAGGAGGTGGTGAGATCACAAATTATACATCAGTGGGAAGAGTTCATTTAAATGATGGTATTTTGTTTGCCAGGGAAAAATCAATGCTCTCCGTTTCATCTTCATTTTCACTCGGACAGCTAAAAAGGAATACAAAAAATTGAATGAGTTAGTTATTGTATAATATAAATCTGGTTCTAACAAGTAATAATTTCGCAGATTTATGTATTTGCTCCTTGTCATACATATTTGTTGTGTAAAAATATTGAAAATTTTACAAATTCAAAAATGGTTAAAATCTCAAATATCAATTTAAAATTTTTTAAATGTCTTAAATGCTGTCTTTATTTTGAAATTGGGACATAAAATACTCGATTCAAAGTATAGATATTCGAAAGTTTCAGCAATATCTTATTTCATAATAATAAATAATGGAAAATTTGGGAAGCAAAAAAATCGTTCCTTTAGCTCCGAAATTAGTTTGTAGATGTATGCATGATAGAATTTCATAAGTTACATCGAAAAATCTTCGATAGTATTTTGACGATTTTTTTTTAACACACGAACACATTTTTTCCTAACGTAACATGCACACATTTTTCCCTAAAAGTCTTGCATTTAATTTAAGAAGTCACCTACAGATGGCAGCATGATAGAAACTTGCAAAGTTATGTACAAATCGGAAGAAACTTCCGAATTAAGTACACAGGTTTTCGGTGTTGCATTTACTAAATAATACTTACGTATATCCTTAATCCTTAATAATATATTAAATGTGAAAGTGTATCTGTCTGTCTGTCTGTTTGTTACGCTTTCACGCCAAAACTACCAAACCGATTTGGATGAAAATTAGCAGAGTTGTAGCTTGAAACCCAGGAACGGACATAGGGTAGGTGAAATCTCGTTAAATTAATTATTTTTGACTACAGCTAAAAATTAAGTAATTAACAAAGAAAGCCCATTGACTTGCGATGAAGATTATTTTATTTTTCAATCAAATGTCACGTGATCCTTCAGGAATACGAAAAAATGTGGAATAAATTATTTTTTAAATCAACTATCACGTGATCCTTTTTTCCGCTGTAACTTCGGAACAAATTCTTCGATAAACGTTATTTTTATACCATCTTAAAGTTCAAAATTGTACCTTTTCAATGATGCCAATTTTTTTCTGTGACATTTTTCTTCAATTTTTATTAATTTTTAAAGTTTAATAACTTTACTAACTAGCAGACGATTTTGAAATAACGCAAATTTATAGCTACTCCGTTGCTATGCAACGTTTAGACTTTGAACTAATTTACCTTTATTTCTGAAATTTTTGCTTATCCTTATAAATGTCTATAAAATAAGGCAGAAATTACATGTATTTGTCTGTCTGTCGGTCGGTCGGTCACAAGAACTCCTCCTAAACGGTGAACGGTAGAGACATGAAATTTGCAAACGACATTTTAGAGCATATTTCTAGGTCAAAGGTGCTATTTTCAACTTTCCGAGTTAATTAGTTCTTAAGATATTTAATTAAATAACGAAAATTAGCCACTTTTAAGTCTAATGCTAAGACGTTTTTTACCAATAACTTCTGAAATATTTATTAGACAACAATTATTTTTATGCCATTTCAAAGACCAGAAAATGATCTTTTTAATGCTATTAATTCAATTGCGATGAAATGTTTTCTGTGATTGTTATTAAGGTTTAAAAATATTTTTAACGTAATTTCTAACAATACTTTTTATTCTTATAGAAATAAATTCAAGCCAATTGCCAGTGTTAAAGTTAATATAAGAAAATATTGCTTTCTTTGACCATAAACAACAAAGGAGACTTCCGGTTTCCTGTTGTCGTGGCATTTACAGCTTTTAATACGGTTACACAGTGATCCAATGACGTTAGTGAATTATTCTCTCTATGTTTTGTTTAATTTTCACAGTGAGGTAATACAGAATATCCATCTGCAGATACAGTAATGGACATTAACAAGGGACATCATATCCTGTAGAGCTCTTCAACATCTTAGAATTGTCAGGGTCACCTTCCGACAAGCCGAGATTGAAAGTCGGTATGCCAGTACTACTAATACGTAACCTCGATATACCGAGACTGCGCAATGGCAAAAGGTTACAAATTACACACCTAGGTCCAAACGTCGTAAAAGCTACTGTTATGACTGATATAGGGAGAAGAGAGAGTGTTTTAATTCCCCGTCTTCCGATAATATCGAAGGATTTATCATCTCAGTTCAAAAAGTAACAATTCCCTTTAAAAATAGCATTTGCCAGGCTCAAGGCCAGACACTGAAAGTGGCAGGCGTACATTTGGAGAAACCATATTTTTCGCATGGGTAACTGTATGTGGCGTGTTCACGTGTGTTCAGCCCACACAACCTCTACTTCCATGCAAATAACGTGGTATGCAAAAGTGTGTTAGGATAGAAAGCAAATTGCATAACTATATCAGCATACATGAACAGTACACTCCTGTCAGCCGTACAATTTAGTATTATCAACCGTCAGAACTTTTACTTTCCTCTTTCAAAATACAACAAAAAATTTACATTCGTGAATTAAAAAAAATAATAGTTCAAATTATTCGCAAAAAAGTCGCGGGTAACAGCTAGTATGAAAATAAAAAAAAATGTCTTATAAGTTGTTTATACAAAGAGAGATAAAACATTTTGAAGTTAAAATTCGAGATACTTCTGAAGTCATTTAGTTCGAAATTCAAATTTCATGCATTTCCATCATGTTCTTGATATAGAAAGTTGCAAGTCTAAATTTTCTAACTTACAAAATTTAAACTATGACTTTGAAATATTTTTGAAGAATATATTCTTGATTTGTTTAGTATTAGACAATGAATTCAATCCAAACCTTTATGTGAAATCCAAGAAAAATTTGTAATACAAATTCATAAAACTTATAAAATGTTGAAGTAATGCTTGACGCGGAATTTATTTATCATTAGAAAATTAAATAAATTAGAATAAAATAAAAAACAAGGACCGGTGTTTAAAAGAGTATAGTTACCTTGTATTCCACATATGTTAGTGGACCTGGAGCTTTATTATGCATTCGTAGTCGGCAAAAACCAGGAAAACTGCAATAAATAAATTTTTAAAACTATTAAGAAAATTTGTTATATTAAAAAACAGAAAGTGATGTCTGAAGTTTTGTTTATTGAATCAAAAACTGAAATATAACTGAACGATATTCCTTTTTCGTAGTTTCGAATCAATGCCATACTTATAAAACGAAAACATATAATTACATTACAATTGCTTCTACAACCTATTGATCCTATAATAAGCCAATAATTACTATGTTACAACCCGACATTTAATTTTTCTTAAAGTTTCTGTCCAAAAATATGCTACATAATTTTTGGTTTAGATTAAAAATTACAACACATTAATGAAGAATTGAAAGTTTGATTTCACATTTGAAAGAAAGTTATTTTTTAGTAGGTGCACATAATCATGGATCATTTTTCAGCAGTAAAGTTATTATTAATATTTACCTAAAAGAAGATTAAATTATTTTCCGTCCAGAAATGGACATATAATTATAGCAAAGATTGTAAATTATTTATAGTATTAATACACTAGAAAACTTTAAAACGACACGAATTAAAAATCCCGTAAATGCCAAGAAAACGCCATTTATTTAAATATAAATCACGTCAACTCAATTACGTCGAATATTTTATGCTAATGAGGATCAACATAAAATTTATCAATTGATATTTATTCCTGAATACTATTTTCTGTAATGAAATCTTAAGGGATACGAAAAAGTAATTTTTAAAATTAAATCTTTTAGAAGAAAAATTCAAATTTAAAATCTTTTAAAAAACTATATAAATGTTTGAATTTAATGAAAAATAGACAGCCTGAAAATTATAATATAATGTGCAAAAGAAAATTCCAGTAGGTTTCTCCAATATGAATATATTGGTTATTATTAATAATAACCAATTAATCGCATTGATCCTAATTTATTTATCATTATTAGTAGTATGTGATATATGTATATATAAATAATAGAAGTGTATATTAATTGTTACGAACCTGATTTTAAATATATGTAAACACATTCACATGTTTCTGATTCTATAGCAAAAGTACTATTTGACTCAATAAGAGAAATTTGAGTTTTATTAAAAATTATTTCAAAATAATTCTATTCATTCATTTGATTCTATTGTTCAAATTTTTTATTTCATTTTTCCTCATAAAAATTTGATTTGTCCTAATACTAGATTTGCTAACAAATTCTCTTTAAAATGATATAGAAATATATAATCTTTTTAAGAAAAAAGGAATTCATAAAAAAATAAATTAAACATACAAGAACAGGAAAATTTCTTAGTCATTAATCACTATTTGATTAATCTGGATCATCTTTATAATCACGCTGAAAACTTCAGGAAGTATTTCAGCATGATAAAAAAATAACTTTTAAGATAAAAAGTACTTGTTTGAAATGACGATTATTTATTTTCTTCCTCATGTCCTGTCTCAGTTTTAAAGAATAATCTTCTTTTGAACCTTAGTAACACCCAGAAGTCGTCCACAAATTCTATCATAAGCATTCTTTTTAGTCCTTTGATAAATGTTATTCATCATTTGAGACAACAATACTAATAATCTGGTCAAGTAATCTAACTAATGTGCAATTTATTTCTTAACTAAGACGATTGCTTTACGTTTGGATTCTAATTACGTTAGGATTAGACTAAGTAGTGCTATAATATTTAAAGTAGTACAATAAGAAGAAAGCAGTATTTCAAAGAAGAATAATAATACAATATTTTTAAAATACGCAATAGTCAGGATTCTGAATTTCATGGAGATTGTGAGTTTTGGTAAATGTGAGTTTTATAAGATACATTACATACGTTGCGATGAGAATATGTTTATACTATTGAATAAGAACACTGCAACACATGCTATGACGCATAATTTCTGAGGATTAAAACAATTGTACATTCATCAAAATAACGGCAATACGAAGCCACTGAGTCAAAATGAAATTCCTGACAGCATGTAATGTAACACCAATTATTCACGTAATTGTAAAGAAATAAAATTATTTCATATAATTAATAATCTAATTTATATAATTAATAATCTAATTTATATAATTAATAATCTAATTTATATAATTATTAATCTAATTTATATAATTAATAATCTAATTTATATAATTATTAATCTAATTTATATAATTAATAGCAATAATTATATCATTTAACATAAATATAGAAATAACATTTTATAAAACTCAGGCAATTACTTTTGCGTGTCAACTTTTGCATTCAATATCATGGAAGTAGCGCACGCATACTCACTTAAATTGAAGTAAAGTTTGTTACAAATAATTACGATGATGAATTAAAATAATCCAAAGGTGTAATCTTCACAAGAAATTCAAGAATTTAGAACAAGACTTAAAAATGATTTTCTGGGATTTCATGAACAAAATGAAATATAGTTATTTCGATTTATTTGGAAAATTTTAATAAAATTATTCATATACAGATGGATTTCTGAATTATTTCGCTTATTAATATTGGAAAATTTTTTAAAGGTACAAGATATCCGTATTTTATTTACCTCAATTCATAATTAGTCATTCCTAGTTTAAAAAGATCTCAACCAAAAGAGAAGCATTTATAGGTTCATTAAAATAACTTCAAATCATGTTTTCGCACATGAAATGAATATCTTTAATTATAAAAAAGTTTTATAGTTTTGTTTTGATGATTTAAGACGATTAAGATTTAGATTTTAGAAGATTAAGATTTAGATTTCAGAAGATTAAGATTTAGATTTTAAGATTAAGATTTTTTATGATTAAGATTCAAAGTACATGCTATCCTTATTTTCTTTAACTTAATTGATAATTAGTGGTTCCAAGTTTAAGAAAATCGGACAAAAAGAACATTTACAGGTACATTATAGTAACTTCAGATCATGTTTTTGAACATGAAATAAATACCAGTTTTATAGTTTTGTTTTGATGTTTTAAATTTTCATTCACATAATAAAACAATAATAAAAATATTCAGCTATTGAATTAAAGAAGGATTAAATCATTTGAGTTGAACCCTCTCAAGCCTAGGCATACTATAATGGATAGATTACATTGCAACTGTTATATCATAAGCATTATACATAGAATGTTACTGATAACACTTGAATATATTGCATTAGCATCACAACAAATTGCAAAGGTATACTATTCCACAACATATACTGTGTACCATGCTATAATACATCCCTACGATGTTTACAATGTCTATTATAAGCCACACGCAGTTCGATGGATTAGGACTGTTGTACCCATCTCTCATTATCTAAGACAGACACAATGTGTTCAAAGAAGGACGCTTTTGCATATAGGAAATAATCTATATTATATAAAACGCTTATGCGTGGCACAAAAAAAGGACCTTTATTTCTTTCTCCCTGTTGGCAACGATCAGTTTGTTTACCAATCTGAACCCTGACGCCGAGATTCTTGAATTGGTTTGAAGTCGGAAACAGCGATTTTTTTTTTTTAGTTTAGATCGTTTGAATTAAATAAGTTTGAGTCATACAGTTTGGATTAATCTGAGCTTAATACTGAACGTCCTTTTCAGCTAAAAGTTTCTGAAAAATTGGTTTATTCATCTCTCGACAACTCATATGTTCCGAGTTCCATCGATCCAGAGAAAAATAGTATGCCTTCCTTCACTTAATAATAATTGGAGGGAGTGTGTTTACATGTGCAGAGAGTTTACATTGGAGAGAGTGTGTTCATTTAAAAAAGTGCATGTTTACGATTTTGAAGGATGAAAATTTTGAAAAAGGGTATCTAATCAATAATAAAATGTTAAGGTTGTTAATTTTAAAAAGGTAAAAGTAAATATTTATTATGGTTTATAATTTTGAATGGTGAATCTGAACATTTTTAAAGCTATTTATCAGTTAAACTGTGCTTTTTAAGCTGAAAGTTTGTGAAATGGGCTAAATAATCTTTCGTAACTCAAACTTTCTGAGGTTTTAACGGATAAATAACTACCCAGCGAGAAAAGTTATTACTTTCTTGGCTAAATAATTATTACAGTGAGTGTGTATACAAGTGGCGAAGGTTTTTTTCAGCAACAATTCATTGAGAAGAATGGAAATTAAGAAGTTTGTTCGAATAAAGTTGGGGGTAACGAAACTTGAAGAAATATTCAATTTTGTGTATCAATAAGTTTTAAATGCCTGATTTCTGATTGATGTAAATAATTTATATTAGTAAACATTTTATAATTATACATTTTAGCATTCAAATTTCTTTCAAACATTTACATATATATATTTATATATATGCTACCAGGAAATTTTTATTTTAGAAATTTGATGATTTAGTTTATTAGTAATTGCTGAAAAAATTTTAGGAGTTTATGCTATTTCAGATAATTTAAATTTACTTTTAGTAATTAATGTATTTATAATTTTCTATTACTAGCAGACAGTCATAACTGTACGGCAAGCGAGCGAAGCGAGCTGGGATCACGTAGTGATCCCAAAAGAATCACAACGTGATTCTTGGGGGTTGACGAGCGGAGCGAGTAGGGGGTGTAACCCCCTAGTTTGTAGAATGATAGATCTCTAGAATAGAGATTCGAACTCGATATAACTAGATTACAATACTTTACATTTGTTTACTTTTCCATGATAATAGTATGATTATGGTATTTAATGTAATAACATAAATATTTCCGTTGATGGTATTTTCATATTTTTCACTTCTTTTACACGCATAAGCAGGGTAGTTAGAAT
>BGPR01000060.1:380927-744384 GCA_013235015.1 Araneus ventricosus
TGAACAAGCGTATGACACGTTTTGCACATGTCAGCCATCGGGAGTGAATGAGAGATCCAGGATCTCTTACGGTTAGATCTGGAGCGCATTATCCTGTCTGGATTGCTCTGACAATATCCAGAAGGTACTGTTTATCTTTAATAAGATCAGTTTTATTTATATTGATTTCATCTAACTCAAGTGCTTCGAAATTTATAATGGGCAATTTCTCACAATTTGTCGGTTGTTTGCCTATTTTCCAAGAAAATGACACTGGTCCAGTCATCTCTCCTTCCAAATATTCAAATAAAGGTTTGAATGGTAGCTCGTTGAAGTGAAGTAAGCATATGAACCACTGCAGCGGGCGCTGGATTTTAAGTTCTATGTTGCGGATAACACCATTTTTTTATTCTGTGTTTGTTGCTGTACCTTTGAAACTAATGGATTCCAGCCCATTAATGTCAACATCATTATCTTCCAGGTACTTAAGAATGCACCTGGCTATATCACTACTGGTTCCACTTACTGGTGTGACATGACCGACATATTGCCCACCAGTTTCACGAATCATGCTAATGTGTGCTAAAGCGAGTCGCTAGTGATCAATAAAAGCAAGATAAGGAAAGAGAAACAGAAGACACGACAAGCTATAGGACAAACTATAGATCGGCTAATAGAAACAAAGAGAATATATTTTAATGGTAGAAAAGATAATACTATCTTTCAAGAAAAAATAGGAACTAAAACATACCGAAGAATAAGAAAAGAGGTGGGCAATATGTCGGTTACGTCACACCGGCAAGCGGAACCGGTAGTGATATAGCCAAGTGCATTCTTAAGTACTGGGAAGATAATGATGTTGACATAAATGAACTGGATTCAATTGGTTTTAAAGGTACAGTAACAAACACATGATGGAAAAATGGTGTTATCCGGAACATAGAGCTTAAATTTTAGCTCCCGCTGCTGTGGTTCATATTATTATTTCACTCCAACAAGCTACCATTAAAACATTTATTTTAATATTTGGACGGCGAGACGACGGGTTCAGCGTCATTTTCTGGAGAAATAGGCAAGCAACTGACTAATTGTGAGATATTGCCAGTTATAAATATCGAAGCAATTGAGTTAGATGAAGTCAATATAAATAAAACTGATCTTAGTAAAGATCAATAGCACCTTCTGGATATTTTCAGAGCAATCCAGATAGGACAATGCGCTCCACATCTGACCGTAAGAGATCCTGGTTCTCTCAGTCACTCCCGATGGCTGACATGTGCAACCCTGGTTTGACGCTTGTTCATTTCCCAAACAAATCCAACAAGCGAACTCAAAATGCCTTTTAACTACATTATGAAGACATATTCTCCTGTCTGGTTTGTCATTAAAAGATATCTGTCCATCAAATACAGTCCTAAACATAGAAAGATTTCATTTTATAATTTAAAATACCATAATGAACTTATTTGTTAAACTGTGAAAAAACCTCCATTTTGCACCTAAATTCTAAAACTTTGGGCCTTTTGTGCGAACTCAAAATGTAGTGCATGGTTTTTAAATATAATTTTTCAGTCATCAGGCAACTAATATAAAGTAGTTAGATGTTATTAGAAACAAAAATCTGTAACTTGTAAAATTTTAGCGTAGAGTTAAATATTGTTGTTTTTTTAATCATTTTTGACAAACTTTAGGCTCGTTTCGAGAACTAAAGATTAAAAGTATATTTTTTTTCTTATTTTTCCTTTGATTAGAATGGCAATCACAACTTTTGCGCTCTATTATAATTCGGTACTCGAAAAATCGACTTTTTCGTCGATGTTTTAAATATTGTTGTTTTATGTCATTTTTTCGAAATTTTAGGCTCTTTCCACGATTTTAAGATCAAAAATATAATTTTTTGAATATTTTTCTATTGATTAGCATGATAATACACAACTTTTGCCCCTTATTTAAATTCGATACTCGAAGAACCATTTTTTTTCGACCCACTCTACTCTATGCTCCCCGATACTTTTAGCTGTCTATACATTTTTTGCTCACCCCCACCCCAACACTTGTAACTCCCAATCGCCGCTACTATTCGAGGGTTAAATTCACAAAACAACAGCATTAAAGTATACTTTAACTGAAGAAAACTTTGAAAATTCTTTTAAATATTTTTTACATTGATAAAATATACATCGAATATTTCCTATGTTCTTTTAGACATGAAAAAGATACGTGGAATACTATTACCTCATTCTTTGATGTATCGGCGTTTCTGGCATTTTAAACATGCGAGAAAGGGAAGATTAATTCGCCTTTCAACTGAAAATTAGCTATGCAGTATTTTTTACTTGGAGAATTATAGTCTTTGAGAACTAACCCAATTAGACTACAATCTGAAAATCAATGTGAATGCAGAAGTTCCTTTGTTCATAACTTTTATTTTCCATGAAATACTGACTATTACAACAGCATTTAGTATATCTGTTTCTGTTTTATTTTCTGCGAGCGAGGACAGGATTAGTTATCATAAGCACTCAAAGTTGGCTCTGATATTTATTGAAATTTATTTCAAAGAAATTATTATACATACATGTATTTTTGTCAAAATTTTCTTGATCAAATTATGATTTAAAAATTTAAAAAAGTCTAAAAATATCTTTCCAAAAAATTTTCTACTTTAAAAAAATTTTTAGTTCGATTCTCAATAGCAAACATTTTAGCACAATGCTTGGCAAGAAAATTCCTAAGACCACAAAAACTGAAAAAAAACCCACTCTATGCTAGTTAACGAAATACAGATAGAAAATTCTTACAGTGTGAATTATACTATAATTTTAAAATTTATTGTACATAACAAAAACATTTAGTTCCAATTTTGAAATCTTAACGTTGTGTGAAATCAACTCAAGTGCTTGTGCACTAAATAAAACCAGAAAAAAGGGAAGTGTTTTTATTCACTGAATTTGTGAGCTTCAATGATGACATAGTTTACCTACCAGGTCAGATAACTTTGTTTCTGATATCAATTCGAGTGAGTACATGCGAAAAAATAATCAGAAAGCAACTCTTTTATTCTTTGAATTTGTGTGCTATCCAGGTGTGTGCTTCAATGATGAAACAGAGTTTACCCACCTTCCATAGATATCCTTAAGCTCCTGTTCTTGGACGAAGTGCCCGAGGTTGGCGACAAAAAGTGTCGAGCATTGCGGCGGCTGCGGCTGGGTTGGCGGCGGCGTGGAGTTTGGCGCAGCGGTGGTGGCATGGTTGGCGACGAAATGGGGTGGCGGCGGCGGCATCTGCGACGGATGGTGCATGGCGGCGTGCGGAATGGGATGAGGTACGGTGAGGGGCGGCTAGGGACACACACACAGCCAAACATCAGCCACGTATCCAAAAACATTCATACTTTGCTTATGCAAATCATAAACTATTCTATTAAAAGTAAGGTAAAAAGCGGGGGCCTACATCCTAAGCAAACTACAGGGATGGGATCCCCGAAGCACTTTCAACACAAAAGATAACACTTTTTTTCTGTACGATTTACTGATATAACTCATATGTATAAATTTAAAAGAAGAATTTGACCATTTATTCTGACGACGAAATTTTGGTCACATAGGATAACTAATGAAAATTAACTATAATAAAATGATGGATTAAATGATATTAGACAAAATTTGAATATTGAATCTTTTTGAGAGTAGAAGTTTTAAGGCTTTTATTAAATAATGTTTCGTTCTATAAGAATTTTTTATTATTTCAATTGCAGCAATTTTTATAAAGTTATTTTAAAAATGGTTGCATGATGCTCGATACATTAGGGAAAGAACATACCATGGTGTTCTGGACATAATAAAAATGCAAAAAAATTGCAATGAAGCTTCATTGAAGTGTTAAAAGTGCATGATGGAATTGAATACACAGAGTACTTATAGGCAATTTATTATATCAAAGAAAATAAGAGAATATGCATGAAAAAGTTTTGAAAACTTTTTGAATTCCACGCTTATAAAGCATTTATTCTATAATTTGTAAATGAAGATGAAAATTTAAACAGGACCTTAAATAATGAAATAACATCACCTTGATGTCAGCTTTAAGATTTCAAGTTGGTATGATAGCTTTTTAAATCTAAGAAATACTGTTTTTTGGTCTTTCTAATACTTTCTTTAACATCTACCAATATTTTAAGAACTGGTTGAATATAGCAATTAAACATATTTTCCTGTATTTTTTCTCATGTCTATTTTATATTTAAAAACATTATTCGAAGTAGAATTTAACAAAGCAGCATTATTTTACCATGGCAATGCCGTTTAATTTTATGATTTCCATTATTTCTATATAACTTCTTATTATGAAAACTACTTTCTGAATACTTCTTACTACGAAAACTACATTCTGAATTGAGTTTTAAATAAAGAAGTTAATTATTTGAGAGATGTGATTAACATTTCAAGAGTTTATTTTTTTGTAAGCGATATGCGAATTAATGGAGCTTCTTCTGATTCCATCAGATTAAAATACAACAACTATTTATATCCAATGGGGGCATCAGAAAGTACAAAATCTCATTCTCATAAATTTCGTTCTTTTGTGTATTAATGTGTGTATTAATACTCATAGATGAAAAAGCCTATTTCTAGAAGCAAAGCTGGAGAAGGAAAGCTCAAAAAAGCTATAAATTGTAAAAGGTAAAGCCGCAAGTTTCAAAAATCTAACACAAAATACTAAGAAAAATAAATAACTGCGCTAATATAGATTAATCATAAAATGCAATTGTCTCAGTAGCAATACATTAGAAAGAGAAAGGGGCAACATTTAAGTGCAATATCTTTATGTGTTTGAAATTATATTTTCAATGATAAATCTCTAATATATTTTAATCATCATGCCTAGATTGAAATTGCTATGCTCAGCGTAAATTTGTCCTAGGTTTTCTTATCCATATCCATCTGGCATTCGATTAAGTTAAGTTTTTAATTTTATAAGTTTGCTTGTAACAGGAAGTAAATTACTGAATATGAAAATAAACGAGTTAATCGAGAGAGTTACTTAAGCTTACAGTTTTGTTATCTAAGAAAATTTATAGAAAAAGTTGATACAAAACATAATAAATGCTGAATTTAATTTTTTTAAGCGCGCTTATTTCGGTGAAAAAGTTTTTGATTACGAAATAAAATTACATTTAAAATTTTCTCATATGATTTAGTTTTAAATATTCTGCAAAGTTTTGATTGTTTAAATAATTTCTTTTTATGTCGAGGATGTATGTTTTCATGGTAATGAATTTTCTTATTATAAATCTTCGTGTTCAATTTCTGAGAATATTTTCCACTTTAGATGGTAATATTAATAAGAGATTTTTATTTTTGATGTAAAATAAACTTGGTTTTGGGTTAAGAAGACCGTTTGAATTAAGCTTAGTTTTTTAATATTGATTTTCTCAATAAGAATATACTTCTATCAGTAACAAGATGTCATAAAAATCATCTAATATTAGCAATGATCACTATAATTAAAATGCTTTCTGGAAGACAATAAACTGAAAAAAGAGCTAATGACTGTCAGTAATAAAATTTCAGCAACTATTTGAAAGCCTTCCTAGTTATTTCTCAGTTAGTTCTTGTTGAAAATAAACTTCTTTGTATCAGAAAATTTATAAAATATTTAAAGAAATGCTAACTTTTCTTAGCTTTTGAAATATCAAATATACAAATGAAAAATAGCACGACCGAAAAAAGGTATTGAAACCGCAGCCGCCGCAGAAAAGATGCTTTTGTACAAATTTATAAATCAATTTCGACGTACTAAACTTTAATTAAGTTAACTAAATCACGAACTTTGAAGTTTAAATGGGAATAATAAAACATAAGAAACACGGTTTTCTTATTAGAGTCCTACATATTCTATTTCATCTATTAGCATATTTCACAACCATATTTGTCGTTTCAACAAAACAAAACCAACGATTTAGTTCCAAAATTTCTTATGCCTCTTTCTTCTTATGAATGAAGTCTTACAATTTCTGTAAATTTATAAAATTATTGTCACTGGGTCATTTTGTAAGAAAACAAGTTACTGATTCCTCAAACAAACATATAGTCATTTTTTTGCTGTTATTTTCATCTAAACACAAAATAATTGTAATGGGGTATTGAACTGAATTGGAAATGTATACATAATATTGCTTGATATTAATTTCATGTCTATTGCATTATAGGTAACTGAAAAAAAAATTTTTCAGCTGACAAGTTAAGAATTTATCATATTCTATGTATCGAAAAAAATACAATTGTAGAATTATGTGATAAGTTCTTAATTGATATTATTTCATCCCTATAGCTTAATTATTATATATTAAACCTAGGGATAAAAATCAGAAAATACTTAAGCAGATCCTACCAGCATCTCTTTCTCCGAAATAGTGAGCACAGAGAGCAATGTTTTGAAACCTCCAAGAGCATTTCTGGTGTGTTTTGATTTCTGCAACTGGCAACCGGAATGAATGCTTATGAAACATTTACTCAAGCGTGACTAGTTGGGGCTAAAATGAGTTAATGCATTTTTTGCATTTCTTTTTCTTCATGAGTTAAAAATTAACTCATTACTTATAAGAAATGCATTTTATGGTTGTCCGTGCAGTTTTAGGATGATCATTTCGCATTTTTTGTTTTAACTTATGTGATTTATGATACTTATGTTTTGTGGAGATTCCATTAAATGCTGCAAAATTAATTACACTACAAACACAAAAACGACCTAACTTGCATTTATGGGAGGTTTCCAAAAAGTGACTTATTTAGAAGCGTAACATTAGATATATTATTTCTTGAGGTTTCCAGAAATTAAAGATGAATGTGATTTAGTTTAACTATTTCTCTTCCGTGATTAGCTATATTTTATGTAAAGAACTCACATTTCAAATACACATGCATATATTTTATGACCTGCTCAGTTGTTAGTAGTGAATGTTTCTATAATTTGAAAAAAAATAGCAAAATAAAACATTCGAATTACTGACGTGATTAATATACAAAGGTTTAACTAATTCTGTAAATGAAACTAAAACAGTTTTATATTAATTTCATGTAATTATTAAACTTGTGGATGTTTATACAGCAATTAGTATATGTATTCTGTTTAAATGTTAGTAAAAAAGCATGTTAAAACAATCAACAAGGGGAAAATATTGAAAAGGACGATGAAGGTTTGAATCTGCAATGAGTTTTTAATTAGCAATACTTCGAACATTATACTTGGAATATGCTCTTTAAATACTAATTTATGGTGGATTTTATTTCTGCGTGGCAAATATGTGGGCTAATTTCCCTTCAAAACACCTATATTAAGTCATCGTTACCTTAAATCACAACCTGACTTAATTCATTCGTCTTTGAGCACCAAGTCTCATTTAAAAGAAACAGCTTTCATATATTTTCGCTTCTGTGGGTATCTGAGCTTGAGATGTTCGTATAGCTGTGCATTGGCAGCATAGATCATCAGTATGGGAATACACATTTTTACTTTCTGTAGATACACCGAAACTCGAATGAATTTTTCAGAAGTTATTAAGAAATGAAATTTTACCCTCTAAAATGTGTGTATGAAATTCTAAGTTCCAGTTTTTTTAGAATTTTGATTTTCTGATAGTATTTTCCTAATTTTAAAAGATAACCAATGTGCAGTTAGTCTTTGTTTCAGTTATATTAATGTCCCGTTTTGAAGCTAAACTAGGGCTATTGGTGTAGTTAGTGGATAAATAACAGGAGTCACTTTTGAGGATATATTCTTCTTGGAAATAAAACAAGAGATTAAAATTACCTTTCAGACGAATAATAATTCGTAGTATATTTCATCAAAAATATTAGAAATTTTATTGAAAACGGAGGAAAATAATGATTTTTTACTTGCCTCCACGTTGTTTTTATTGCTTCGAATGAGCATATTATCTCAAAACCTTAGCTGTTTTCATAGTTTATTTTATTTATCTTAATTGATAACTTTATTAGATTTTACCAAAATAATTATTTAATGAAATTTAGTAAAATTGAGATGACGGGCAAAAATAATTTTCATTTTACTTGTAACTGTACTAAATTATTTCACTCTCGACAAGCTACATTAACACAATAAACCAGCCACGAAATAAAGTGATTCTAACATTTTGCAAATTTCTGATCAGAAGCAAGATATTGTTATGTTCTTGGTTAAAATGTAATGTTGTGTTATATAGTTTTTTTTCTACCTTACTTTTCTTTTACTTGTGCTGCTTTCAGTTATATTAATTTTCTTTCTCTTGCATCACTTTTATTCATTATCCCTTTTAAGTTGTTACATCTTCAAGGTTTAATTTTAGATGGTTATATGCAGAAACTGCTATTAAAGGCTTAACTAGTTTAGGTTTGATAAAAAAAGGCCTTTTATAAAAATAACTTGATTGAAAATGTTTATGAATACTTGAATTAACTCCCTCGTTAAATCATGAGTCTCTCAGTGGACCTATAATTGATGATAAAGAGAACTACGAAGCTCGAAACTGAGTTCTAACCTAATATATTGCATTAAAGATTGGAAAGCTTACTTGCAGCCTTCATGATATTAGAATAATGAATAAAATGTAATATTTTTTTGTAAGAATATTAGAGTAAAATATAAAAAGTGACAGGCTATGTGCAAATTAGAGTAAAGAATAAAAATTGTGACATTATATAAAAAGTGAAATGAGGAAGAAAAAGAATCATTGTATAAGAATAAAGCAACATCAGCGATACTATGAGCATGGATGTGACAAAATGAAGGCTAGATTATAGAATAATTAAAATAAAGAATAATAAGCGACACATATTCAGATAAGAATGCTGATTAAAAAGTTGCTCAGGATTAGTACATTACTGAATAAAGTTTCAAATAAAAATGGCAAAATAATAGCCAAGAAAATTTGCGTAAGTTTCGTGCCTTCCAAAGGGAAATAACTAAATAAATATATAGTAATAAGATTGCAAAAATATCAGGGTGGTCTGATTATAGGCATGAAAAATATTTTCATGTAGCTTAAATCTCATTTAATAAAGAAGATATTTGCAAACGTCATACAAAGGATGACACAGTATAGCTAGTTCTTTATAATTACACAAGTATTCAAAATGGCAAAAGACATTTCAGTTTTGAGTGCATATCATAAATGAATGTTATAGAGGAACCTGCAAAGGAAGTGACCTACATTTTTAATGAAAGCTCCACGCAGCCAGTTAGATAGCATATCCGCGAACTGTAACCGCGAATTTTTGCTAAATGGAACATTTCGATAGCCTCAAATCTTTGCTAAACCCAACGACATATTTTCAAAATAAAGCAAGTAAAGAGAAAAGTAAGCGCAAGCAAAAATTTAAGATGAATTTATAGAAAATATCGAGAGTTCGAGCCTTACTGACGGAAGTATTAGTTTGTCAAAAACACAGAAAGATTCTAGTTGTCGACATCTTCTGAGGATCTATCTTAGCTCCTGATTTTTATATTTAATTCTTCCAGTTTACCAGTTTGGAACTTTACATTCACAACATTAGATTAAAAAATCAATTCAAGTATATTATTAAGGAAACTTTTATCTGTAATAAAATGATTCATAAAGAGAAATTTGTGAAATATGGATTTTGGTATTTTATTACTTAAGACTGTGAAATAAAATCTGATTAACCGATATTGTCATCGCTTCATCTAATTGTAAAGATATGTGATCTTAACTTGTATACACGAACAATTAACGAAATATTTCTTAGAAATGAATTAGAAAGTTTCATAGTATTCGTGGAGTGTATATTACGCATGGAAATTCTATGGCATGTATGTAAGCATTAAAAGATACTGTACTTTTGTTAAAATGTTCCAAATATTCGACAGAGTACATGCCGTCGACTAATTTAAAATCAATGTGGCACAGATACGGTATTGAAAAATTATGAAACAAATTTAAGTAACTCGTACAATAATATTTTGATTTCTGCCTTCTTTAGTTGCCTTCCATTAAAGATATGTTCGATAGCAATACTTTTTACACTTATTTTCTGTGTGACACAAAGCAAAACGAACGATCAAAATGCGTGTGAATAATTTATTTGAACTTTCAAGATTTATATTTTAAACTTTTTAAATACGATAAAAATTTATTTTTTTATGTTCATATTCTATTAAATTTATTGAAAAACAACTGTAGATATTTATTATATTTACAAGGATAAGATTCACGCTTCTGTATTAAATGACAGTAGTTCGTTGCATTTTAGGAGTAAGATTTATTACGAATCGTGAAAGTATAAGAATACAAAATAGAGTTAAATAAGAAAAATTCTTTTATTTTTGGTTCAAAATAGTTATTATGAATTTAATTTTGTACGAAAATAAAAAAATGGCTCGTATTAATTTCGGTTATTTTCACTTAAATGTGCTACAAGGATAAAAGACAGAATTTGCTTCCACGAAAATCAAACTTATATGAAGTCCTAGAAAAGTTTCTGAGGTGAATAAAATAAAGAAACTTTTCTTTAAAATTATGTTAGCAGAAAAGTTTGGTAATCGTTAATTTTTTATTGAAAAAGAAAGCAATTCAAATTTCTTAACTAAATTTGTGTCAATAATTATTTTCCAACATCTATAATTGCTTGACTCTTACAGATGCCTTAAACTAGTATAATTAAAATATGCTAACCAAATTGGTTAGTATGAAGCAGAAAATTTCATTATAAATGTTGCAATTAAGTGCTAAAAGAAGAATTCTTGCCAGAATTTTAAAACAAATAGAAGTTGTATTTTTATTGAATAATTTAGATTATTATTTGCTTTTCTAATAATTTTTACTGAGTTTTAATATCGAATTTCAAATGATCATTTAACGGACAAACTATCGTAACGTGATAATTTTACTTCATCTTTAATTAATGAGTTAAAATACTCTTTTCAAAGATGTAATTTTTTTTATTCAAGATCTTATTCATTTTCAATTTCGTTCTTATTTTAATTTTGATTATTATTTTCGAGTGTTATTTTTTCTTATAACATAAAGCATACTTTTTATCATTTCATTGCAAAACTTCCTGAACAATTTATGTAAAATGATATAGCAAAGTTGACGACGTTTGTACTAATAATGAAATAGGATACAGTAGAAAAATATCAAACTAAAATGGATATCTGAGTTAATTAACATTGAGTCTGTAAAAGACATGTTTACGGGTTTCTGATAATTACTGATGTATATAAAAATTTAACTTCTTTCATAAATATTATTTCGTAATATTTAAAAATTGAGATACTGATTTCTAAGAAATCTTTTCAGAAGTTTTGATTTCAAATTTCGAAATAAAAACAATGATGTTTCCCATAAATATTATTAGTAAAGTATTTATGCGATTATTTTTTTCTAAAATGTATTTTTTAATGTATAAAATAAATAAAAAATATCCATAACAAAAATATATAATTTGAATTTAAAATAAACGGAATACATATTTTTTAAAAAATATTCAAGGATATTTTGCCATAATGCGCAGAAGTTCAGAAATACGTTTATTACATGTTATTCTTTGATAATTCTTGCATAATTCTTTGATACATTTTCTGTTAATACACATGATAATAACACGTTAGCGCTCAGAAGTGCATAACTTGTGAGTTTTTTTTCCGCGGTAAATTATTGTCGTCCAAGTTTGTTCATATTCAAATATAGTGATAAGTACTTAAAAATATTGTGCTACTAGAATTCTCCTCAAAGTAAATCTATCGGACACAGGTGAGATTTATGCGTTATGTAGTCTAGAGTTATGGTTGTGAAAGTACACATTTTAATTCGGTTTACTACTGTCGTATTCAATTTATTGATAATGCTGGAGCATCTATTTCTTTGAACAACGAAACTATGGTTTGAGTATTTTAACAAGCCTTTTGTTGCATTATACGAAAGTAGATTTTTTATTTTTAGCATAACCTACTTTAGCAATAACACAATTAATAACAATATATAATTATGTATTGTTATTAATTTCATTGATTTGCTATTTTATTATTTGTGCTGTAACACTTGTAGGACAGAAAACAGGTAATAAGAAATTTTAACCTAGAATTTTTCTTCTCACAAATAAATCTTATACACTCATTTTCAAATTAAGACTTGATTAGACATCAGTTTTGTTATTTATTTCAATAAAAATAGTTAAATTTAAAAGAATTTTTAAAATTTAACTTTCAGATATATATAAAGAAATTTATTCATTTTAAATGACAGTATGAGAAATTTTTCTAAATAGATGGGAAAAAGAGAGATCTCCAATAGAAAAATAATAAATCTACATCTGTTCTTCTAAAATAATTGTTTTCTTCAGAGTAATTGAAATTTCTAAATCTAACTATATCTCATCATTAATAACTATATAAAGTTAATTTTAAGTTAAAAAACTGAGCTGTCAAAATCATATAGAATGCTGTGCCAGTAAAATGTGAACAATATATTTGGTATTTGATTCGTTACCCATTTTAAAATTTTGTTTGAATTTTTTATGTGAATTGAATTAATATATGCACACTTATGAACTCTAGCATCAAAATGAGGTTAGAAAAACAGCGGCAATATTTTAAAGGACAAAGGGCTTTCTTTTTCCTGTTTGCTTTTAATTTTATTATCCAGAAATATGTGTTTATTATCATTTTGTATCTATGTAGACAATACATTCACACATCTTGAAAATGTTTAACAATTTTAATTTAGACAGTTCACAACTTACCGGCAACTGGGCATGAAGTGCTGGATGTACAATTGCTGCTGAGTGTAGAGCTGTCGATACTGGTACTTCAGTATAAGATAGAGGGTGGTGGGGCCAGCCATCGGGTACAGCAGGCAATAAGGCCCCCATCTCTTCTGAAAAATATTCATAGAATGGCTACTTTTTCGCAACAAGTTATGATATTTCTAAAATTTGTTAATTGACTTAAGTTTCGATGATATTCGCATTTTATTCACAAAAAATAGTTATAATTCAAAATGCATAGGCAATAACTTATATAACAACTTTTTGAACTTTACTCAATGGTGAGCCCTTTTTTACCGGGAAAACATTCATAACTCCATTTTAACAAGAAAACATTTTTTTACGCCACTTAGTATAAACAAACTCAAGAAAATAAAATTAACAACTGAAGCAATTATTAACCCTGTTGTTCTGTTCTCATTTACTCTGCACCTGTAACGTTCGAGTCAATATGACCCGAACACTAAATACCAGGTACAGAGGCCTATTTTCTCCATGCTTTCTGAACTATATTATGAGTTGAGATAAATAAGATATGTTTTAACAGAATAAACTTTATATATTTGAAAAGCAATACAATGAATATGTAAATTTAAGCATATGTATATAAAACAAAAAGGTGAATTAAAATACTTTTTTTAAAATCTTACCTCTTTATTATTTACAATTCAAACAAAAATATGATGCATATTGTTTGCAGAGATGTTTTTAAAATTCTTACACAATACATTTGTTTTATTATCATTGCCTGATTGACAGAACATGCATCGGACAAGTCTATTGCTCTGCTAAAAATTAATAATGGATGTTAAAGATAAATCATCTTGCCATTTATCCTGTATTCTTTTGACTATATTACGTGACCCTTTCTTTGTTTACAGATGTTCTTTCACCTGAATATATGAAGCAATTAAGAATTTTCCTAGTTCTTCTAAAAACTACCTTTTCGTTAATTTGTGTTCATTCCATTGCTATTTATTGATGCGCAGAGAATAATTGCGTTATAAAAAGGCCTATCCAGCATATTATAAAACATAACCATAGGCCAGCGAATTATTTTGCCTTTTATAAATATATGAATTCAAAAGTTGATCAAGAGTATCTACAGCTCTTTTACTGGTACTGCACTCTAATAAAATATCCGGCTTTTTGTGAAATCTGTTACTAAATAATTTATCATAAGCATTGTGCTCAGAAGAATGATGATTCATTCTTTCCCATATACCATTTCGCATTCAGTAATTGTCATTTTTGATGATATCATTCTAGATTGTAAGCCTGAATACAGTTTCAAATGCACTTTTTACAACCCTTATTCTTGATGTTGAATACCTAGTTACGCGTGGAGAGCTGTTTTTATAAAATTAGCAGAAGTCAGGCAGCCAGAACGTGAAGGAGGATCAAATGACCAGTTTATATTTTGATGTTTGGACTGAATATGCTGCACATTATGAACAGTGTTGAGTAAAAATATTGTCATCATAATCAGGAGTTGCACTTTCCTTACTTGTATTATGATTTTCATGTTCAAAAACGTCTTCCACTTAGCAGTCAGGTGTTTCCATAAGCTAAGCTATTTCAATGTCACTCAAATATATGCGAATCGCTATTATTTACTTTTTCATGTCACTACAGTGTGTAGAGTTATTGATATTTCTGTATGCGTGTTGTGTTCCCATACATCTCACAACAAGCGGAACCCTACCGCACTCTACAAACTTACTGGAGATATCGTATCACGTGACCTAGTTATCGCTCTCTCTGACCTTGACTACACATTTCTGTTTATGCAAAACACGTTAGATGATTTTGAGGAATTTTTATGTCGTTTCCTGTTGAATTAATAATTTACTGTGCAAGTTTCTAAGTAAAATTAAGGGAAAACAAAATCCGGTCATATTGACCGGAACGATACATTAATAAAATTTCACAAAATAGACAGAAAATACATAAATAAAATAAAATATTTTTCAGAGAAATAACATATCACCCTCACTAACAAAGTCTCGAAATGTCTTTAAAATATCTCTATACTTCCATTTTTTATAAGAAGCTTAAAATCGTTTTATGTCAGATAGACCCGAACCGAACAGAAGGGTTAAATGCGAACAAAAGGAAATTTAATTTTACTTATTCGTTACACTGAATTGAAATGGTATGTATTGAAATGGGTTTATGTTTACATTTGCTCATAAATATTAAATGTTTTTTAAGGCCCCAGAATTCTGTAATATAACTTCATGAGGATGAATTTTTGCAATTCCTACAGTAAAATATTAGAGCAACATGTTTGCGTTATTTACTTTATTTTCGATGTATTATACATGATTAAGCTAATGTTTCGTACGTAACAAGTTAAAATAAGAGATGTTTTTAGGTTAATTATTCCGTAACAGGAAATTATAAGGATATCTTAATTTTTTCCGATCGTTCCTTTTTTTGACTATTAAGAAACAATAAATATATTAAAAAATGAAATTAAAAATAAAAGGGTAAAAATGAAACAATGAATATGTACTTACTCCGACTTAATACTTGTTTACTAGACTCTCAGCAGATATATCTCCTATAGGCGATGCATTTTTAGAGAAATTTAATCAAAATCTTTAATTCTCTGAGTTAATGCGTGATGATCTTTTTCATTCATTCTTGAATTTTCTTCATTCAATAAATTCCTCTTCTTTGAATTATCTTTATTTATTATAATAAAGCTTAAATTCATATAAATGGTTTACTTTTCTCAGAACTTATTTTCTCGTATGTGCACATTTTAAATTACAGGTATTAAAAACAATTTGCTTTTAAAATAACAACAATTTTTAAATTTTAACACATTTAGAATACTTGCGTTCTATTCTTCTATAAAGCTAATGAAATTCTTCATTTCGAATTTGTTTTGCTTTGAAAATGAAATATAAACGTGTAGCATACGAAAAATATCCGTTTCTTTAAAAAATAAAAAGTGAAATATATTTTTATAAAAATAAATATACCAAGATAATTTTTATATCTTTCTTTTCATTTAATTAATCTTATATAAATGTAGGAAAATTTTCTTAGAAATTGATAAACTTTATTATAAAAGAATATTTATAATCGCTGTTTCCTACTAATTATTCATTTATGTAAAATAGATATATTGAAGTATCACTGATTAATTCAATGAAATGAGTAAATGTGAATAATTTAAAAAAATATGGATAAGTTTAATAACATTCATGATTATACATTACATAAAATCGTATTAACAATATTTATAAACATATAATTTCCTTAGTGTTGATTTGCAAGTCAATTTTTGCTTTAGCTTTCTGGTTATTTTATGAAAAAAGCTTACTAAACTATAATTTAAAACGATAGACTTTTGAAATCATGGAAGTATTAAATTATATTTGATTATTTATGATAAAATGATTTGCAAATAAAATTATTTCACATTCAAATGAAATTAAAAATAAATATGATTTCCATTACAAAAATGAATTATGAAGAATTTTTTAAATTTATAAATTGTCTCCTTTGCTGCTTTATATTTAAACATCTATTACTTTTTAGATAAAATCATACAAGTCCCATGAATTTAATGAGTTTATTAAAAGGGAAAAACTTGGTATATGATTATAAGAAATTAATATATTAGCTTTAGAAAAGTTTTTTCTCTAAAATTGTCCAGTTGTTACAGAACTCTGTTCTTCAATAAAAATATGCCTATTAATTAAAGGTTATAATATTTATGTTTTCTATCATCAATTTTATAATAACCATCCTAAGGATTTTTTAAGAATTTGTCATTCATTTGAAAACTTAAAATTAGTAAACATCGTTTTATAAAGAGTATACTTTTGCTGAAATTTAAAAATATTCAATCAATTATTTAACAGAATTTTCTTTTAAAAAAGGGAATGCTTTTTACTATATGGTTATAACTTGTAATATTCTGTACCGTAATACATTTTCGAAAGTAATGTCAATAAATGCTACAAGTGCAAAGTATGTTATTGAATCTCAGAAAGGTGTGTATAATACAGACTAAAAACTCTTAGTTTTTTATAAGAAATTTGATATAAATTTTTAAAATATCTTTTATTATAAGCTGTTATATTTACGAATTATTATAAACTGCTTTGTAAATTATTTACGGAGTGCTATGAAATTGTTTACACATATGAATCGGAGTATAACTTTAATAAGTATTTTCTGAGCATCTTTTAAGCTAAATACATTAAAATAATTTTAAATCTAATTAAAACAATTTTAATGTCTCATCTTTTAAGTTTTTAATGTTTTTTCTGAACAAGCATTAATTATTACTGGAAGTTTATTTTAAATAAATTTGTGTTTTATTTTGTTATTTCATTTAAAAGTTCATTTTCTTGAGATATTTTTATGCATGAGTGCTAAATTTTTGTTGAAATTTCTTGTTTTTCTAAATTAAAATATATTGTTAACTATCTGAGTGAAGTCGAAATCTAAAATGGATAAGTATATACATTTTAATACATAATAGAAATTCTTACTGTATATTTGATATAATTTCCTCAAAAACTGAGTTTCATGGAGCATTTCAAAGACCTAATTCTGAAGAAAAATGTTGTTTTGAGAAGAAAAATTATTTAAAGCGTTATTACTCTTCTGAACTCGTTAAAAATCAAATTTAGTTAACAACATGTATTTGATTCCTATTTTATTCCCAAATAGCCTAAATTTTAGAGATAAAATGTTATAATGAAAATTCTATTTTTTGGTCATTATCTGCTAATTTAATTTCAAATTAAGTTTAATTAATAAATTCCACTATCCCATTAAGAAACATAAGCTTCGTAAGAATCCTACCATTTATTTAAATAAGCAGTAGGATTCCTTGACACATCACCTTCAAAATAAAAATCTCTACACGCACTAAAAATTATAAGATCTCATCCGAAATCAACTTGTTTTTTAGGGTAAAACAAACACAAATGATAATGTCTGAAAACATTTTCCTCAAACGAAATTTACAATTCTTTTTTTTCTCACTATTTCTATTCAACAGATATCCCAGCAACACATGCCAGGATGACTTTTCCCATTACAGCCTTTTTCCTTTCGTGTTAAAATACAAAATAGAGTCCCCATCCTGAAAGTGAAAAGAAAGATCTTCTCGAGGAAGGAAATGCATTTGTTGCTGATGGATGCATCTAGGTCGGGCCGTTATAAATCCCGCAGTCTGTCGACGTTGTCCCAACTCCATATTTCCTGCTTCAATGTCCAAGACGCAAACCTCCAGCTTCGGGCTCTCTCTGATCGATGGAATGAAGAGCAAGCTGGGACAAGCTCTATCTTTCACTTTGGCAGAGCGAAAGAGCTCTCTCGCCTTGGTTTACCAGAGAGATACCTAGATGAGTTTCACTCTCTTAAGCCCATTAGACCAACGGACTAGGCAGAGCATCTAGGCTTTTGACTACTAGTTTTAATGGACACCTGCAATTGCTCTCACCTCAGATTATCGGGATCGGTCAAACTTGACTGCTAAATCATAGGACTTTCTCAATATAGGAAAGAGGGAGAGAGAAAGCTCCACTTTTCGTCTGATTACAGCCATAAATCAACTTACAGGTGATTATTGAAAACCCGCAGGCATCGCTCATTTCGAGGCAAAGCTCTACTGTGGTTAATATCATTAAATGCTTTGTGGAAAGATTGGCTAAATGCAAAATTTGAAGGGGAAAGCTCGATTGCAAGGATTAAATCAGAATGGGTTTTATGCTCTTTAAATGTGAGTTTTCAATCACATTAAATGCATTAACTAACCATCTGCCCACCAAAAGAAAAAAAGAAACTTGCGGAAAAAATAGTGCACTTTGGAAATATGTATTTATCACATTTGTCGTAAATAATCTTTAGAATCTTAATCCAACCTATTGAATTTCTTATCTGTAAGCAAAATATATTTAAGAAAAGAATATAAAAAAATTGATAGCTTTAAATGCAATTTTTTGTTTTATCTAATTTATAGAACATTCTTGTTTGAATTCTCTTTGTCGATACGATTTTTCTAAAACACGTTCCATGAATATAGGAAGATTTGCAAGTTTTTGTGTAATTGTTATTAATTCTTAAACCTACATATAAAAATTTCAATTATTCATATAGGTTTCAATAATTTAATTAATTTTATAATAGATTCTAATTTCCTTCATTTTATTTTGTTGAAACTTAGAGAAAACAGTCAGAGAAGTGCTATAGTGCCTTCGCTAGGATGCTATTAAAAATTCAACAAACATACTATTTAAAAAAGAGTAAAATAATTTAAGCTAAAAATAAATTTTTACTGCTGAATTCAGAATTATTTATCACAGAATATGTATTGGAATTATAAGGATACCTTCATGTTTAAGGCAACCTTTATTCTTTCTCGAGAAACTCAAAATTTTTAATTTTAAATTAATTATCTTTTATTTGTTCTGTCAATAAAAGTTTTATATAGGTTTCAAATTCATAAATCTAGTTAGGCAATATATATGCTTCAAACTATATAGGGCTTTACTTTACAATATTGTAAACGAAATTTGAAATACAATCAAAATGAGACAAGAACCCCACAAAGGATACAAAGCAAACAAAAAATAAAAAGGAACTTTGCGTTCGTAATAAAACATCATCATTGAAAAGATTGTTTATCATTCAGGACTGTTGCTTACAATTTTAAAGCAAACGTGCAAAAAATACCATTAATCTAGTCCTATGTTTCCATATTTTCAAAATCTTCTGTAAAATGCTGCTGACTAATTACAGCATATATTTTTAAACAAATGCATTTCTTTCTGAAAATATCATTGCATTGATTATAAAATTAAAGTAGCATTGATTGTACTATTGTAATAATTTTAAATGACAATTTCCGTACTTGTTGATAAATATCATGCCTCTTTCAATCATTCATTTCTATAGTTAAAATGGGCTGGTATAGTTGATAACGAAACTTTTTTCATACCATGTTAGAATGTTTAAAAACTATCTGTTACCTAATTCGACACGGAAACAAAATAATCAAATTCACTAAGCATTAATTTCAAACAGCATGCCTCTGAGATTAAATAAGCTCTTGGAATATATTTCCTTTGTCGGGAAAAATTGTTATGTCATTTGAATTTTGTCTAAAATTTCATACAAAACAATTTGGTTGTAACAGATGTTTTGGATGAATATTTAAACAAAAATAATAACATTTATATAACATCAACATCGGTACAATGAATTCAAGGAATCTGAAAACTGAAATCTGTTTTCCAAGCTATATATTAATTTGTTTACAAACATTTATCGCTTATTTTATATAATATTTCGCATATTATACAAATACAACTAATAATCGTAAACTACCTAAAGAAATGAAAAAAATATACAATTTATTAGAATATAGAAAAAAGTTGTATTTTAAGCCTTTAAATATTTGATTTCTAAATATTATCAGTTGTGAGCACGATTCACAAACTTAAAAGAATTCAATCATTACTGCAGATATTCACAAAATGACCAAATCTTCAATGAAGATTTATAATCCATAATTACAGCAGAAAATATTATCTGAATCCTATCTACGCGAGTTATAATACTATTCTTTCACCTTCAGTAGAATTACTATAAATAACATAACTGTACTTACTATAAAAATTGTAAATAATTTTAGTGCCTGCTACAAGAATCGACTCTTTTAAATTCTGAAGTCTTTTGACAAGCAAAGTAACAACTTTTTATATAAGTGTTTTGATGGAAACTAAGACAGAAATTAAAATTTTGTTGAATAAAAGTCATGCAATATTTTAACAAAATTTATCCCTATTTAGCAAAAAATGGATCAGAATGGGGAAATAAACATAATTTGTATTGACTGAAAGAGAAGCTACATGACACTACGTAAAATATTACATAGATTTTTGTATTTTGATTGATGCGATTACGCTGAATAAAAAAAATCCAAGCCACTAATTCAAAAAAGGTAACAAGAAAAACTTAATAAAAATATTTTATCCTCTTTTCAATGATTTAAAAATCTGCATTTAAAATGTAAAATCTGGCTAAAATATGGACACTTTATTTAACATCAGTATTTATATCCCCCAACAATGTAAAACAATGCTAACCTTAACCTTAACGGAGTTATCTCCGCCTTGCCTTAGAACTCGGGGTCTCTGCATGACAGCCGCTGCAATAGCTGGAGTACTGAAGCCGGAGTCCTAATAGTCATCACGGTCTACTGCCCGACCCAACCCAAAGGAGGTACGTTCTATCACTGGTGCGAGGTAACTCGAACCCCATTATTGCTATAGCCCCAGAGTAAGCGAGAGTTACTTATCCGGTGGCTTCTCATCCGTGTACTCGCGGTTCCTCCCCGGGGGAGGGAAAATTATAGTTAAGTAAACCTTGATAAACAAACAACCCGCTGTAACATCACAAAATATTCGTTCTCAAAAGTGCTGATTTTCCGAAGTATGATTATTATAAAGAAATTATGATTAACCAGAAATCGAGTTATCCCCTCCCTGCCTAATTTTCCGGGGTGATCCGTATACAAGTCGTCGCGACATTAATGCGGTAACTAAGGGTGAAGTCCTAATAGCCATAACCGGCTACCGTCCAAGCGTACTCATATGTCATGTGTGTTCGGAGGTATGCCATATCATCGGAGTGGGGGGTAACTCAACTCCACACCATTACTATACATACTAGGGTAGTTAGATACCGTTTAATTATCCTACAGCTTTTCTTCCACGAACGCGTGGTGCACCCCAGTGGGAAGAAATTATGACTAAAATGAGTAAGGTTTAAAAGTGGTTTCAAATCATGATAAAAATAATAATAATGAATCAATTTTTATTACTGATGTCAATAGCAACTCAAATTTCATATCAAATTCCGATACTTTTCTGTTCCCAAAGAAAATATTTTTGACTATTCAGATCATATATATTTTTAAGTGTGCGTTGTTAAATTAGAAAATTTTTAAAGGTTAATTGAAGATTTTACAAAATAAATAAAATAAATATGAAAAAGATATAGAGAAAGACAGCAATATATATGTTTCTTCTTGAAGTGAATAAAACTATTGATATTGTCTGAAATGTTCATTTTGTCAAAGAAATGGTGCTAAACATTTGCCGTTCAAAATGTGATTGATGGATTGAGGAATTTCTCTTCTGGCCGAACTAAGAGGGGGAAAAAGATGAAAATTAAAGAAAAACTAGCGTTTAAACTTGGAATTTATTTCAAATAAATGATTGATGTCAGGTATTTTACGGAATATAATAGAATATGAAAGCAATATTCTTCTTCAATCTGTATTTCCTTATTTTATTTAATATTTTTGTGCCCCGCTCCCCCCCTAAAAAAACGAAAACAGCATATGTAAGTAATGAAATGGTGATTTCAAAGGATTCAAAATGGCATATTGCTATCAACATTAAAAAATAGAATATTATTAAAGTCGTTATAAAATTCCATAGTGTTATCTATGGGATGTTGTAATCTATGGTAAAATGGGACGGTGTAATCTATGATAATATACGGCCTTTCGTTATACTTATTCAAATGTAGGCTTCTCAGACCTATTGCGGGAGTCACTGGGACCTAATAGCAGAATACTGCATTGTGATCGATAGATTGCGTGTTGATACACAGTTCCGTAGATCTATCTTGTACGTAGAACTGTAGAAAGTTATAAAGGTCATCTTGTAAGTTTGAAGAGTAGGGCTTTTAAGATGGCCCAAATAATCTCGCCATTTGACCATGATTCAAAATACCGAGATCTGTCCCCCCTAACCTCCCCCAAAAATTCTCGTGTTGTTTCAAAATCGAACGTTTATCTAACGAATCGAATCGACCATGCATAAATGTACAATATACGCACACAGTATCACAATCTAGGCTTAAGTATTTGCTGTCAGTTACCCACAAATGTGTGACACAAGAATTCAAATTTTTATAGAATCCAAATTTATTTATTATCATAAAAAATTCTTCCGGAATGAAAGTTAATTTTCGATATTTCCCTGTTTGTGAGAGCAGTATTTTCTAAAAACATTTTCATATTTTGAAATGAATGGTGTTTAAATTTGTTACAGCGTTCCAGATTAAATTTGGAGAGACTGAATTTTAATATTAGTGCATTTTACCATGGGAATCAATTTCTTAAACAATTAATAATGAAGTGGGAGATCTAGACTCAAATGTTGTTAGACAGTTGTCCATTCCTGAAGCGTAGGTCATATTTTAAACTTTTTAAATGAAAAAAAATGTTAATGGATTTAAAAAATCACTGCCCATTTCTTTAAATACAAGGAAAGGATTACTAAAGAATTTCAATTTATGTAATATTAACCCATACATCACTAAAGTATTAATGAAGCAGACTGATTTTTTTTATCTGCATTACAGACTGAAATTTTGGCTCTACAACTGATTCTTAATTTCATTTGAAATCCCGTTACGTAGCTTAAGAGAAAATTTGGTTTCCACAATTATTTTATTTAATTAAATAAAAATAAAAGCATATTTATGAAATTTGTCAGTCCATTAAATATTACGTACATGTTATGTGATCATTCTAGGCATAAATTAACGTTGAAGAATTGGCAAGAAACATTATCATTTTATATTGGAGAATTCGGCTCACATACCAATATTGTAAAGTTATTGAGAACAAATGGCAAAGTTTAGTGACTAGTAAATTCAACTACGTGCATTTTTTGGAGTCACGTCCCATAAATTAAGAATCCTAAATTTCTTGTTAAATGAAAACGATAACTCTAATAATAATGATAAATTATATATGCATAAAATGTGTGAAAAAATACAATGTATGGAGAAATAATTGTATAAATGCGTTATAAAAACAAATATACATATATGGAGAGGAAATTATTTGAATGATTACTTCGGTTGGCCTAATAAATATCTACGTGCAGCTTACGTGTATGTGAATGTCTATGCTTTAGTAAGTTGCGGCTATTTGAGGTCTTTTATTAGCGTAATTATTTTCCTTCCATGTGAGTTAGATAAAGAGAAAAAAAAATCTTTTCAAGCCTAACTTGGAAAGTCCCTTTCCCCTTTTTTACGAAAAAGGAGCCTTAAATTGCAAAAATAAGATGCTAAAAGAAATATCACGTTCAAATAATTTAAAAGCCGTTCCCTTTCTATTTTTTACTCACGAATGACTGACTTTTGACCCAGACTCGATTTCGTCAAGATCCTTACCGAATGTCTTTATACCCTGCAACCATAAAATTTATAAATAAAAGAAATACGCACGGGCTGTATTAAACCAAACCTAACAAAAAATAAAAGAAAAGAGGAGGGGGGGGGAATCTCCCAGTCAACGTCGAGGGCAGTTTTTCAAAATTTAGCTCTAAGAATTATTCTCTAAGGTACCTTTAACGAAATTCCCCGTCCCTTTGTTGACGTGAAATCTGCGGAGAAAATATGTTTCTGTAACCCTAAAATACACTTGACCTCAAATAGCCGTCTGGATCTTCCACAAAACTACGAGCGTGACTATTTTACTCGGTAGCCCCCTTTATTTTTTTTATTCGGTGCACCTATTTAAACACCTTCTGCTACCCCCTTCCGCGACTGCCCTCTAGGGGAAATGAGGCCTTCTCTCGCTCTCTTGTGCAGGGAGCATTCCGGGCTCTTTAACAATTCATGAAAGGAAAGCGTGTGTGAAGGGAAGGGGGGGAGTTCTCTGTGATGTAATTACGTAGTGCCCCCATACCCGAAATACGTGTACCTGGAGTTTAGAATCGCAATATCCAAGCAAGGGGGCCTCAAATATTTATCACTACATCTCTTTTATACTATAAACTAGACCCCCTCTGCAAAATGGTTGGGTGGGTACCGTTATAACTGTTCGGCAAAGGTGTTTGGGCATATTTTCTTCTTCATTTTTGTGTGCTATCAAATATTAATCCCCCACTTCTGTGGACTAATAAATGGGTTTGCGTTCACAGATTGCTTACATGATTTTTTTATTTCTTTGTTTTCGTTAACATTTTTTCCCTTCTCTTGTTGTTGTTGGTGTGTCTGAGGAAGTATGATTTCTTCTTTCGGATATTGAAGATCGGTCTGAACGAAGGATGAGCTATGAAACTCATAATAATAATAGTAATAAGTGCGTTTTGTGGTTGTTTTCTATAAGATTCAAAGACTTCGGCCAAAAAGGGATAAATTAATTTATGAAATAGAAAACTTGAAATGTTCTCATTTTCAACAGTAAGCAAAGATTAAAAGATATATTGCAAAAGATACATTTAAAGCTTAGATTATTTTCTCCGGCTTTCATATGCTTGATAAGGGATTCATTTTTTTTTAAAAAAGTAAAAGTAAAAATTAAGTTCAGGTGATTCGGAGGAAGTTTAGTTTCGTCTATCAGATTCTGATGATTAGTCAGAAAGAAGGACGAGCAATGAATCTCTTAATCATAAGTATGTTTTGAAGTTGTTTTCTGTAAGAATCAATTTCTTCTGAAAAAGACATGAATAAAAAGTTTAGAAATACCAATTTTGAAACCAGCTATTTTTCAAAAACATGCGTAGATACAAAAAGATATTGCTAAAGATGTAATATTTAAAACTTGGATTATTTTCTGTGACTTTCGAATTTTATTCAAGGGATTTATTTTTTTAAAAAATGTTCCCTTATTCCCTTAGATATGTAGTTATAATCATAAAATATTGAGAAGGTAAGTCAAGCGTAGAGTAAATAATAGAACAAAAGTTCATACCTTATAATTGTTTCTTAATACATTTAACAAAATTTTTCTTTTATATATTCATAATATACTCCATAGATTTTATTTGAAGTTTAAATAAAGACTTTGATATACTAAATATATTTGTTAAAGTTTCTTTCGTACAAATATCAAATAATTTGACGAGGCTAATGTCTCTCATCCCCTGACTAATTTGTTTTTTATGTTTTTCCTACTTAAATTGGGAAATATCGAACATACCGACGAAAGTAATCACTATAGTTAAAAAAAAAGATGCTACGAAGTAATTTCGAAAGTCCCATACACATCGAACCAACTAATCAAATCAGTTTTTCTCAAAGAGTATTCTTCAAGAAGATTTTTTCTTTGTGTAAAGAACTTCATGCCATTTCAAAAATTATGTAATTACAGCTGAAACTAAGTCACTGCACACTGAAATCATAATTACAATATAAATAAAATAAACAATGAAATTATATTCTTTTTACTAGAATTTCATATTTTCTTATCAAAGGAAGTTTAGTTTTCTTCAGACAAAAATGTACTCGTCAAGTGTATGTGCGAAATACAGGTTTTTTAGAGAAGAAATACTCGTAAAAGCTGTTTAACAGGTCAAGGACATTTAAAATTTTCTCCTTAACACAAATAGTCGCACTGCAAACGAACATTATCTGACTTTAAAGTTTAATACTATCACGGTTGAACCATCGAGCATTGAAATCTCTATATACGTGTGTAACTGACATTTATGAGGTGTAATTTTAAAATGAGAAGTTACATTTTCCTCTTTTCATGTTGCAGAGTTATCAAATATTTAAATTCGAAATTAATATTCTATTAACTCAAAATCATATTTCTAAGTATGATAAGCAGACATAATAATATAATACATTTGTAAACTGATTGCTTGAAATCCCGAGTGATACATGCATTTTCCAAGAATGCAAAAGCAATTAGTTTATAAGCTACAAAAAGGAAACTTCAACTCTGCTGTTATGATATATCATTGAGAATTAACATGACCTTTGCCGAATTTCTGGCGAAAAAATATGAATCAATAAATTAAATTACGTATTTAAATCGAAACATAAATTTTATATGAATAAGATAATAAGATAACTAGTTTTCTGACAGTCATCATTAGTTACAAGCTTCACAGTGTTTCTGTAAAATTATTAGAAATTTAGGATCTTTATTGCGACTTAAATTTATTGCGAACGTCTAATATGTACTTATGTTGTTTGTTGATAAAAGAACTATATAATATGTGAGAATTTCTATATTTTATTTAGCTATGCGATGTGTGAGGAGTATTTATAAAAATGTCCTACGTGATTCAAGAAGAATAATATAATGAAAAAGATTTCAAAATCTATTGAAAAAACTATGCTTATTAGCTAATCAGAATTAATATAATGAAGCAATGAGAAAACAATAACTGGATTAATCACGAAGTACCTTCAAACATACATGCATAAAAATGTGTTGGAATAAGACTTATTACTAATATGGAGGAGTAAGGAAAACTATTCGAATAATACAATATATTTTGCAGTAACCCAAATTTGATTTTTAAGCATTAATATCAAAGGAGAAAAACCCGTAAGCAACTGTATTATGGGTATGACGGTTAGAGCATAGTAGAATATTATATGGTCCTCTCGAAAGTGCAGGTCTTGATTTCTAGCCTCCTCCACCCCTAACTGCATTATTTCAGAGATTGGTAAACGGAATGTGCAACTTAGTAATCTTTACTACGCTGGTATTGGGTTGGTCTAGCGGATTACTCACGAATGTGCGCTGTTTCCCTCCAGAACTCTCATAGGAACCCAAATCATGAATTTTTAGGTACTTTATTACAAATGATCATCAATGCTTAAATAGGGCTTTGGCTGGATTTAAGTACATGGTACGGCAACCAAACCTCAGTTTTTTGAAGAAGTAACTCACCAAACGGGGTATTAGATTTAACAGGCTTTAAGACCTAACGGTTGAAAACTTGACGACGTGACCATACCGTGTTCTAAAATATAACCAGGACTTCTAATATTTTATATATTCAAGCAAATAGAATGTTAGTATATATAGTTCTCTGGTTAAAATTGGTCCCCTGAGATCGAAAATTCGCATATATTGTATGTTTTTTAAAACCGCACAAGTGGATACTAATGTAGATAATCCAACCATCATTTAGTTTTGTCCCCGAATTCTTGCTACATGGTCTGCATAAGTCATTTTGATTTTGACCATGAGTTTTGGGCTCATTGATAAACTTCTTCAATACTTAGGCCGACTGTAAACAGTAACACCAACAGTAACCAAATTGACGAAGTTAGTGCAAACGTCTAAGTCATTTTTAAATGGTTTATATCAGACTACCAGCTGTCAAAAGTTGTAAGCTAAATGAGATAAGTTAACTAATCGAGAAAGCTTTGTGAGTACTTACTTGGGAAAGCTGTAACATACAAAAGATTTCCTTAAAGGGATCTAAACTGTGGGTAAATTTCTAGAAAGCTTCAAGAAATTTTTCGGTTTTTAATTATTAACTGGTTATGAAAATCAGTTAGTTCTTGCATTTTAATCCAGATAGCTCAGCTGCAGTCATTTTAAATTTTTTTCATCATTTCTTTCACAGACTGATCAATTATGCTTTCTTTGATCATAGACGTCGTTTTTAAATTGCATACTATACCTATAAACAATAGAGTCTACATTTTCTATCTGAACACATATTTATGAAGTCCTTGAATATTTGACATTAATACATAGTGTATTATCACAAATGTATGGCTAGCAATATACAAAACTACACATTTTGCAGATATATTTTGTCTAGCTTATAATCTACAAATTACGCAATGCTGTTATGTTACTTAGCTTGACCTTAATACTTTTTATGTTACATCATTCGACCTTCGCAGTACTCATCACTTTCCTAGCCACAGTTTCTTCTGCTACATTTTAAGTATCGCGTTTCTATATCTCTAAGAATCTATAGTTCTTTTCAAGGATAAATTGCGATACTGCATAATGTACTTCTGAATTAGCGTTATAGCGAAAATAGTGCAGCAGTATTGCTTTAGCACTGTAGTTATGTCTTAATCAAACGGAAACAAAAAGCCTTCTATTTAACATAGATACCAGGTAAAAACTTTCATTGTCTCTATACATTTCTGTTGTCTAATGATTATCAAATAAGCCAAGGATGTAAAAAGGACACTGAACCGCAATAATTACCTGACAACTTGTGTTTTCACCTATCTTTAGTCTTAATATGATAGTTTTCAGTTCAGCAGAGGTTATATTTCAGCAAGACCTGTATTATCGTCTTATATTTCAAATCTCCTTTTGATACATGAAATATCATTTCTTCATCCTTCATTCATCTACCGACTTAAGAATTTTTGAAAATATATTTATATAATTTCTTTACATACTTTGCAATAATACATAGAGAAAACTTATATTTTAATGTTTGGTCTACCACTCGATACGTACGAAATCAAACACTCTGTACCTATTTCGATATCGTTAAGTACTTTGCAACAATTTTACAAGTCAAAATGAATCATTTAATGCTCATTTTCCGAAGATAATTCTTTTCGATGGCTATTTCTGTATTGAGAGATTGCACAAATTAAGTTCAAATTACTTTACTTTAGGAACCATCTTTGCGTCAATAAATAGTTCTGTTGTAGAAATAGATAAATATAATTACTAACAAAAGTCTCAATCACGTTTGTGCAAAAAAATATATGGCAACATTATGCATCAAAACTCTTAAAGGAAATAGGACAGAAATAATTAAATATAACAATGCTCATGACCTTCAAAATCGTTTACGTAGAATTACATAAATATTATAAAAATACATTTTAATTAATAATATTTAATTCATTACAAAAATGAATAACGAATTTTTGTACTATTATTACAATATCGAAGACTCCGAGAATTTTTTTCCCTTGGATCTATGGATTGAATGTAACTTACGTCCAGTGATTGGATGCAGAAGTCCAGGGTGGGTTGGAGCTGCAGGGGGTGAGGGTTGCTTTGGCTTGCTCACTTTGGTGTTGCTTTTGGCGAATTCCAGACGGATGGTCTGGGGGAGATCAGGATCGAATCGAACTCCCTGCTGGGAAAGAAAGATCACTTCAGGATTAATATCTTACAAAGAATTACATCTGTAATATGAAAACGAGCTAACAAATCCGGAGGTTTGCAATGAATAAATTTTTTATCTTGTTTATTGTATGGTGATCTTCAGATTGAAAGTTGTGATTTTCTTTTTGAAATATTTATCATCGTCAGAACTGCAATAATTTACATAATTTATTCAGTAATGTCAACAGTACAGACTATAAAAATATCTGGTACTGAATCGCATTCATAGGATCCTAGGACTCTAAATGGCTCTTGCGCCATTAAACCCCAAACAACCAACCAACCAACCTAGGACTCTAAAAAAGAATGATTTTAAAATTTAAAAATATGCAAAGAGAGGCAAATGCATCGTATAGCAAGATTTGCTAATTTTCTTCAAGTTTAAACTGTCAAATCAAATCAGTAATTATCTAATAAAATAATAATAGAAATTGATGATTTGTTTGAAAAATTTATTCAATTGGCTCCTTTAAGTGTTGATTTTAGCAGTGAAGTTGATACGCAAAATGAGCAATTAAGTAAAGTTTTTTCAAACTGTTTACTTATGGATTCCTTACTTTCAAATTTTGTTTCGAGAAATTTGAGGTTAAGGAATCCGTAAGTTACTAAGTAAGTTGTTAAGACTATCTAATCCTCTATTTGGTTACTTGACTCAGAACTGGTCTACATAGATGCAAAAGAATTCAATTTTAATGACAAATATGTGGATTGATGCACTATTTGTGTTTTTCAACTTTATAAGATATCGAAGTAACGAAATTTTGATTCTTTTTTTTATATATACAGATAAGGTACGCCATTATTTGCTGTACCTGAATTTCAATTCAATTAAAACACCTGTATCTTATTCCTTAACGTATTTTGGTGTTTTAAACCTACATGTGACCATCATTAAATTTCCTATTATTGTAATTTAACTAAATTTCTAATTTTATTTTTAATTCAAAGAGTATTGCACCAACTTTTTAAAATATTTCATGGAAGTTTTCTTAGAGGTATTATTTAACAAATGAAGAACAGCATGTGTAAATATTTTTTAAACATGCCACATATCGAATCCAAATACGGGAAAAATAAATAAATGAATAAAAACAAATCTGTAAAGGTTGCTAGCGGTTTCCTGAAAATTAGGTAATTAATATTAAAATTATTTAATAATTTAATGATAATTGATTTTACATTTTTAAGACATACATCAGATACTCCTATAGTGAAGATATATTGTAATTCATATGAGTTTCTTATTACTTAATGCAATATTTTTTTAAGTTATGAGAAAGCACGCGTCGATGTTACTAGAAACTATTTTATTTAGAAATATGTGCCCAATATGAATAAAAGTTTTAAGAATTAAAAACAATTTCTACCTTGTTCAATAGAATAACTAAAAATTATGGATTACATTAGCCATGGAAAAAGATATTATTTCGATTGAAAATGAATAATGTAAAAATGTGGTTAAGAAAATTAATTTCTTTTGAAAACGAGTTAAATAAATATAGAACGCATAATAAATAAATCAAAATCAAACAGTTAAATAAAGAAGCTAATAACATTAGAATATATTTCGTTGACTTTTCACGCATTTTTAATATTACTCAAAACTTGATTTTTGCATATATTATTAATAAGAATGTATGTTATGGACAAAGGGAAATAAATAACTTAATAAACTTGAATGACGTAGAATTCCTTTGAATTCCAGATAATACTGAAATTTAATAATATTTGTCACCGCGTTTCGTAACAATGTTCGTTTAAATAAACTAAAAATCCAATTTATATGAATAAAATCGAATTCCTGAACATTCGTGATTTAAAATTCTTTCCTTAAACATGAAATTTTCGATGAATGCAACGGTAAGTAATCATTATTTGGGATGTAAATGCTCATCGTCTTTAGACATAAAATCATTTATAAAATAATTTTATTCTTCTGTTTCTAGTATGGTATTAACTTCATCATAGATATTTAATCATTACTCCAAATTCAGCTTACAGTTGTCAGAAAAAACATTCAATTTTAACGTATATCTTTGTATGAAATTCAATTTTATAATGAATAGTCGCATGAAAGCTAGAAGAAATATAAATTCTATTTCACATCAAATGATACTGACTGATTAAGATATTCCACTTAGAAATATAGGAAACAATATTTTTACTTTTTAATATAAAAGAGATTATACAATATTATTCTTCACCCATATTTTATATCACTTCTTGTGATAAAAAGTCACAAAATATTTACACGAATTTCTTTATCAAATTGCATAAATTAGTAAAATTGTATGCAATTATTTATTATTTTTTGAATATTTTAAAATTTTCAATTTCTTAAGTCGGGGGTTAGAAATCCTGAAATCTCAATGGCAGAATCGTCTTCAGTTTTTGACAAGTTGTCAGATGAGAAGGTACTTTGAGATTTCTTAATACGTCTACATGCATCAAGAAAGAAGCTAATTAAGCAATTATTTATAAACTTAAATGCAATGGATATAAATAAAAATATTTAAAGTGATATAGCTTTCGGAGTTAATTCCGGGCAATTTCTTCATATAATTAATGCAATAGAAAATGCATCAAAAGTTTTTTTTAAAAACTAGTTTACATGCTTATCTTAAAAGCGTCAATTTGAAAATTACAGCAGAATTCAGAGCGGAAAATAAAAGAAAAAGTTTATTTTTTCCTTTCAATTTCATACGTCAATTTTCAGTAAAACGAGTTTTGCATATTAAACTGTTTCCTGCTTATATCAACTGAGATATCATTCCGTCCTTCTTTCCATCTCACCCAGGGTGTTTTTTGCGCCAAGAACCGTGTGGAGAACTAGGAGACGATAAATATTAAATGCAGTTATAAATTTTAAAGCAACAATTTCCTCCAGAGAATGAGATTTTCGCAATCAGCGATATCTAAGGCATTGTCAATCAAGTTCTTTTGTTCTATGCGTAACCTGTCACATTAGCGTCTCATTGTACCTAACCGCAACTCAAAAGCAAAGGTTCCGTCTATTTTAACGCTTGTTTAAACTTATGCTTCTAGAATAAATTAAACTACTAACTCAGCGTTAACAAGTTTGGAGGTTGGTAATTTTTGAATTTTATATTTAAGGAGGTGATTTTTTTATCTTCTTCATTTTCTTGCTAAATGCTTTTGCGTTGCTTTCCGTTATGGTTTTCTAAATTGTTCAATTTATTCTTAATTAATCTCGGAAGTATTGACGTAAATGTTTGCTTCGGAAATAATGAAGTTCTTAAGCTAATTACTCTGTAGATGAAAATATGGGAAATAACAGAAGTTTTGGACGAGTGCAGAGTTACTGCTTGTTGTACGTATTTTTGCGGCATATTTTCGTCATTATGATAATGATGAGGTTAGGGTTCAGAAGTGGAAGAAAAATGTATTTATTAAAATCAGCCTGCTCCTTTTACTGTTGCTTTCTTATTCCAGTGATTACTAAAAATACGAAACTCTTTCGCTGATGATATAAAAGAGTAAACAAAATACAAAAAGCTGTTATTGATTGCACCCTGCGGTTTCAGTTACTCGAGTCTTTAACAATGTCTAGAGAATTTTCATCATTCAGGCATCTGGGGTATATGAAAATTAGGATAGTGAAAGGGAACAAAATTAGGTAAAATAAAGGGAGCAAATAGATTAATTAAAAATAATTTTCTTAATTGCTAAGCAATTTTCAACTTTTGTGTTGATACTTACCGCTTTGCATTAGCAAAAATGAGTTGCATTAAATTAAATCTAGACTTAGATGTAGACATGTTTGAAACATCGTTTTTTACATTACCTGTTCTGTCTATATATATATATATCTATTTTTTCATTGTTTTTTTTTATATATTTTCAAAATTCATTAACAAATAATTTTTAGTTTTACATTGTTTTAGCAAATTTTTTAATAAAATTTGACTTGCTTTAATACTTAACCTTAAATCTCAGGTTAAAAAAACAAATGGAATTTTTTTATCCTTTTATGAGCTGATTCTATTAAATGTATAGTATAAAAGATATAATAATATATCACAAATTGGATATGAAAGCTAAATGACTTTAGGAAAAATTCATTTCTATTTGATTCGTCGTGGTTGTGCATTCCAGTTCCTATGGTTTTTCAAAATATATGTGCTACCAATCCTGGAACACACAACAACCGACTTTCTTATACAGAATATATTCAGGTAAAGTCAACTTTGTGGTGCAGTGCAAGTAAAAATATGTGATAATTGGATTTTTTAACAACACATTTATCTATTCCTAAGGTGAAATGATATATTGAACGTGTATGAAAAATAAGAGATATAGATATTTTGTGTAGATTAAAATATAAATTTAATCTTCACGCAAATAAATTGCCAATTCAAAAGTTCCCTGTAAAAACATAATTAACAAATTCTCACAATACCTACGAAACAGTAAATTTTCTATTATAAATACCTGTTTAGGGAATAAATAGTTGTAAGTAATAGTTTTGCAAATAAAACATTGCATATTATTTATTTTTATAAAAGATGTGTCGTTAGAATACGCCTTTTGAAATGGAAATATTGTCCTACCACGAATTATTCACAAATCCTACCACAAAAGTATATTATTTTATCTAATTAACAAGGATATGTTTTACTTAATAATTATATTATTTATCAGAAATAATGTTTAGGTTGTTTTTGTAACTGAAAAATATGTATTTTATTGCGCAGATGTTTCCTTATAAAACACACACGAAAAAATATAACTTTGAAATCAAATTTAGCTTATTGTTTCAATGAGAGATATTTGAAAAAGACTAAATATCAATGTTAATACACTTTTTGGAAAATCTTATGAGGAATTATATCATAAGAAATATATAATTATTTCAAAATTTATTAGCTTCATCATCTTCCTCTTAAAGATTTTGGCAGCTATAAATTTAATATTTAATCCTATTTGTTCACTTACTTGTAAATCCAATTTAGCTGCTTCAGCTCCAGCTCTTGTTGTGAAAGTCACGAATCCCACAGGCTAGAGGCAAAAAAAAGAAATATCTTATTTTAAATATTTATATGGTAATACATTCAAAATAAGATATTTTAAACTAATCAAAAATCAAATTCGAGATTCATAATTTTTAATGTCAATATGCTTATTGAGTGTTATTACAGAAGTTCTTTATGGAATTGTGCCACTTGAATTGTTTGTCATCACTATACTATTTATCCTATTGGTGGAATCGTTGCGTTGCAATTAATAATGCAAGAAAACAACGAACAGAGCACAAGATTAAAGCTTTTTTCAAATATTTGAACTAATTTGGACATAATGGAATGCATTCCCGATGTGTCTTTATGGACAAGGTGTATAATAAATAAATAAATGAAATAAACATTTGTGATGTATACGGAGGCTTGATTGTAAAATTTAAAACCAATTTTTTGAAGTATTATCTGTGTTCTATGCGTTTGCTAGAATATGGAATTCCGAGTAAGTCATAAAGCTTTTATTTTTTGTGTGTAATTTAGTTTAATCCACGGCAAGTTTTATTTATTACTTTTTAAATTATTGGTTGTTTATTTCTTTTGATAAAAAGTTGCATCATATATGATACATATCTACTGATATGATTTTAATATTTTTTCATGGAATTTCCGTTCAATATTTACTTACGGAAAGGTCCGTAACCTCTATTTTCACTAACAATAACAACAAAAAAGTCTTTAAAAGCTCTAAGTTAGTTTATTTTTTAAAACTATGCCATGACAGTTTTTTCTAGTGAAGTTGTCTCTTCATAATCTAAATACTTCCACATCATAAACGCGCAGGAAACAACAAGTAAATGCAGTGAAAAAGGTGGAAATTGATGAAAATGATGACAGCAAAAACAGTTAAACCGAGTAAAGCTACTTCCCTATCGCGGTAGAAAATTAATGCTTTTCTCTTTTTAATTTTGTTTTGCTGCAATACTTTTTTTTAAATAGAAAGTACTTTTTAGTATCAGGGGCTCTACATATGACTCGCTACCTGCATACAAAAAAGTCCCGCTCCTAGTTTGAGTAATGAAGCGAAAGATTTTAACGATAATTCATAATCCGTAGTCAAAAAGGTTAGACTGTTAATTATTGTCCTTATAATTTTCGTTTCTTTTATTATTTTCTCAGAAAAATTTACTCGCGGAATTTTCGATGTAAGCAAGGTATGGAGAGGTAGATGCCATCAACTAAACAACGAGATGAGGATTTTAAAAATTTCGACTGCTATAATTGTTTTTATCTGGTATTTTAAAATAGAAATATTGTGGGGGATATTCAGATGCATTTTTGCTATTACGGGCCTCGGGATCATAATAGCTATTAGGTATTATTTTTAACACTTTATGTGGCGTTTTGGTCCTATACTCTTTAGTCAGTAGGATGCGATGAGAGAAAAAAAACATATTTTTTGTGAAGATATTGGTCCATTTTTTTCGATATTAAATTGGAATTTGTTCTCCCTAAGTAGAAAATTGGTTTAGATATATTCTTCTATAATTTATAAATTTGTTACAGTTTTGATACCCAGGATAACATTTAATGGTGTGTTAAAGTTTCTGGAAAAAGTTGCATTTCTTAAAAGCAATTTAAATACATTCTTAAAGTTTGTGTTATCTTTCGTTCTTTAAAATACTTTCATGAGTGTCACCTCTGCGTCTCCAATTCTGTTTTTTAAACCAATTCTGTTTTTCTACTTTTTTTCAACTCGGAATAATGCTCAAGAAAGTAAACTCTTTCCTTAGTTATAACTGCTTAAAGGGAGGGTAAAGAAAGCTTGATTTTAAAAATATATTTTTAATTTTAAATCAACATTGGGGGAATTTTTATTACATCTCCAGAGTTATTATCCTTGTTTTTGTTATTGATACATCATGGTATTTTAAAATATTACACTTTAGTCTTGAGCACAAATCATTTCAGTCCAAACATTTTTACTTCAATAATAATCTTTTACGATTAGCATATACTGAAGTTCCCTAAATATTTCTTAAGATTTCTGGCCTTTATTCTCAAAAATTATTTTCTACCGTTATGTTAATTTTCCAAGATAATAATAAAAAATTGAATGTTAATTTGATATTATAGAATAAAATAAATAAAATTTTTGAGATTTTTGTTACATCATTTAAATGATTCTGAGGAGAATTTCAAACTTAGAGGAGACATATAAAGTGAAAATTATCCTTATAATAAATGAGTGAAATTCATATAACATTGGAATATTTTTTTTCTATCATGTTAAGCAAATTATTGTGCTTGAAATGAGATTTTTTTCAGTTTTCTGTGAAATGAGTGTGTTCTATAAATAATTTAAAAATTTCTGATACAGAATTTTAGAAAAAAGCTATATTTTAGGACAATATCTAATGGAAAAAGAAGTCAGTCTAAAAAATAAAAATTTATGACTTAAATATTGAAGAATTTTTTATTATTACAATAAAGAAGCTACATAATGCTAAAAGTACATTTTTGAAATTCTGAAATTAATTTACCAATTGTCAAAGATAAATACGTATAATAAACATAAAAGACATAAGAAAAATTAGAAATTAGAATTGGAACATTGGGAATTTCCGCGTGAGAAGAAGCTCCCAAAGAGTTTAGAGTATTTTTATTCAATTCCCAACATGTATTCTATAGTACACTACTAGGGAAATAGTATACTGTGAAATGAAATTGCATTTGTTGGATTTCACTAGTTTTACATCTTTTGCCTTTCATTTTTCAACAACCGTGAATTTCCCCTTGTGAACGCCGTCTCTGCGGAAGTAGGAGTTTCGTAGAAGGGGATTGAAATACTATCTTAACTATAGAGTTAGCGTAGTAGGTCAAGGCTGGAAAGACTGAATGACTTATAATTAAGCTGAAATGAGAGAGCGAGAGAGAGATAAAGCTCAAAGTAACAGATATAGAGCTTGTAATGAGCTAAAACCTCCAGCCACTAAAGAGATATCATCTTCAGGTTATTATCAATATAATTGCTTGTTTGAAAATGTTTGCTAAATCAAAGTATCTCACATTCTTTACGAATATTCTTTTGTGAACTGTAAACAAGTTGGTTATTCTCATCTAAATAAGTTAAAAAGCTAATTTGTAAAATTATTTTCCTAAATACTAGGAGAGGAGTAAAACATCAGCTAAATAAGAAGCTCTACTTTATTCTTCGTTATCTTGATTTATAATTTATTTGGTTTAGTATATGATAGACCAAGCACTGATTTTCATGGTGACACGTAAATCCTCTTTACATTCTTAATCTGCTGGATTACAAGGAACCTTACAATTTTTACCAATTTCTAAAGTGACACAAATTTTTGGTTTTATGCATTTATCTGAAATGTCCCCGATAATTATTGTTGATATTTTTTGCCACATTGGGCTAAACTGTACCAAATAATCATCATAAAAATCTATATCCTTCCAAGAAAAATGACATAGAGGGAGACTTATCGCAGTTGGACCGGCGGCGCCTAGATTGGACTGGTATCCTAATTTCAGTTCTCTTAAATATTTAGGCTGTAAAATTGGCAAATTATGCTGTAACGATGTAAATAGGGTGTATGAAATCACTTTCCAGAGAAAGTGCCACTTGAATATAGTTAAAAAACAAGAATTTACATTTAGGTATCATCCATTGATTATTTTAACAAAAGACAAAAAAACCTTAAGCTGATTTAAACTAAGTAGGAAATTATATTATTATATCTCCAGAGAGGAAATTTCTTTAACTACAATTTACTATAATCATTTTATGAAAATAGTTTAGAAATAACATTAGAGGAATTTTTTTGTTGTAGATGTCCAAATTTTGCCTAGAATGGACCATTTAAATCAATTGGGTTATTATCTCAAACTACAGGAATAGCTCAGAAAGCAGTTTAGGTATCACCATTAGTAGTTCCTATAAATTGGACTGGAACTAGTCAAGGAAAAAAAAACATTGAAAAGACATCAAATGTTGGATCAAAATGTATAAAAACTTAAGATACGTATAATTTGTACTATTCGAGAGGAGACAAAGGGAGAAGAGGAAGTGATACAGTGCATAAAATGTCATACTTCGGTTCACACATTATGTGCTGATGTGAATTTCAAAATGAAAAATATTTTTGCTTTAAAAAATCGTGGTCCAATCTAGACAACCGATTTCCTTGATTGGACTGATGACACATATTTTTAAGTTGTTTTTTTCCTAATTTAAAGTGTATTTCATAAAAAGTTAATTACACTGTTCTGAAGATGAATAAACTACAAAAAGAATTCTAGAACTTGTTTTTCAATAAAATTACTTCTCCTTCACTGTACAGGTGGCCCCAATTCGGTGACTATGCCTTATAAGTATAAAACATGTTGCTCTAAAAGCCTTTAACCTATCTACTTTAACTTATCTTAGACATTCGATTATTCCTATCTGTAAGTGTGCTCAGCTCATTTAATATTTATAAATGAAAACCAAATCTGTGGCTTACTCTTAGTTTGGCCCAGCTTTGGCTTTGTTTCGAAAATGATGTCTCACTTCAAGAAGCGGAAAGTTTAAAATAGCTATGACTGACAAAACTGAACTCATTTAAATGCGTTTATTATTTATTTTTGATTAAAATATCTATTAGGAAAAATTTAAATCGAGTGTGTTTGCCTATTTGCTTCGAAAAAATATTAAAGTTAATCCAATAAAACAGAATCATCCTACTACAACATATTTTTACATGTACTTTGTTGATTATTTACATCAGAATAAGAAGATCATATTTCTAATGTACAATTTTATTAATGAATATTTTAAGTTCAAATAAAACACTTTTCATCATACTGATTTCTTCAACAATATAAGTATTAATATTAATTTTCCAAGCTGATATTTTTTTCTTTATTTTCATTTAAATGTAATGTAATATGAATTCATTTGTTATGCATTAGACAATCCTTTTCTTTTTTGACTAATTTCAAATCCTCTACTCCTACAATAATAAATTTTGAAAAATAACCATAACACTGAAGCCTTCCTTTGTTGTTTGGAACATGCTCTCACTGTCCGATTCCGTTCGCAATGCTCAGCTCAATTTCCATTCAGTGGCACAACTGAGTTTCCAGATCTTTCTAATTTATATAAATGACATTTATGACAATATATCCGTTTCCATCTGCTTATTCGCAAATGACTACAGAGCATCATAACTCAACTATCAGAGTTATCTGCTCACTAAATTACAAAACGGCTTCCATCGTACGACAGACAGGATTAAAGCTTCGATTTTAACACCATTTCTAGTCAGTGGCGGTGAACAAAAACGGTGCATCAAGTTTTAGAAGAAAAATCCTTTATTTTGTTAACGTTTCCACGTTTGAAATCACTTTTAAATCGTTATTGAGATGGTACAATAAAATAGGATTTGTTATGATTTATTTCACTTTAATAACCTGAAAATGAGTAAAGGTATTTTTCCCTGTATTTTATGAGAAACTGACTAAAAACTTTACAAAAACTTCAAAGGAAAAATTAGGAACATTGATAAAAATTAAGAATGTCTTGGTGAGAAACACAGCCAGGTTTCAATTTTATTTCGACACATAATATGAGGTGTAATGAAATATAATATATGCATACAAAAGTTAAATGTGAAGCGTTTCTGCATGAATTTGAGTAAGTTCTTCAATTGAAGTTTTGTTTATTTACAAAGGATTTCATTATTATGATGGACATTTAAAATACGTATGGTTTTTAAGAAATCAATAAATTCTAGAATAAATGAATGCCATTTTTTAGAATGACAGTCTGAAAATGGTGTGATATTTTAATAAAAATTGTAAAATATTTTGGAATCTTTAACAATTTTTAAAGCCAAGTTATACAATTTGTACATTCCTTTTTGTTTTTCCAATTTATTAATTTTGCATTCGTTTTAGTTTCAAAAATTTAATTCAAATATGGAAGCTTAATTACTTATCTACCTTTTGAAATATGTATAACTGTACACATACACAACTGTACATATGTACACATGCACAACTGTACATATGTACGCATACAAACTGTACATATGTACGCATACAAACTGTACATATGTACACATACACAACTATACACATGTACACATACATTTTAGTCATTTTTTTAGCCAAATGGCCAAACTTTCGTTGACGAAAAGTAGACTATGAAAAATAAAAGTTGGCAAAAGCAGTATTTCATTCAAGATTAATAGCTGCTTAGAAATACTCTTAAAATGGTACTTTGAAATTGAAAAGTTAAACTTATTTTTTTTTCATAGCAATTTCAAACAACTGCACTTACAAATTATTTCAAATTGATACTAAAAACCTTTTGAAATAATAATTAGATATTGGAGTTATTTAGATTAGAGATACAAATAATTTTTGTTTTACAATCAGATAATTCTTTACATTATTTATTTAATTTTCTGTTGAATGGAAGGAAAAAAAGCTATAACTTACCGATGACGTTTTTCCATTTTTGCTTGTAACTTTTAATAAAGAACCTTCATAGCCCTGAAATAAAGATAATGCCGTTGAGAAAATACGTATTTTTTATGGAAACATATTTATGAGAAATGAACTCCCTAGTTTAAATTAAATTTATAATAAATGACTGTTTAAGCTCGCACATAGCCTTGCAATCCTTTTCCAACCAATTCAAAGTTAAACGGAGAGTAGGAAGACAAAATACTATGTTTATTTCCTTGAAAGCGCAGTGACAAATTTATGAGTTTTAGAAATGACGAGGGATTCTTAATTTATTTAAAACTCCAATTCCGGGTAGTGGAAGGATTTATCTTATGTAAAAAAGGATTAAAAATGCAAATTTATTAATGAATTAGAAATCAGAGTTCAACTATAAATATAAGGCTAAATATAATTTATTGCATATATTTACACTCTGTCCAAAATGTTTATAGAATCTTATATTTTGCCTATATTTTTTGTTGTATATGATGTATTTCAATGCAACTTACTGTATAGATATGTTATATCTATTATATTGAAAAAACAGAAGTTCTACCCCGTATATTTAATGCCAATTTTTAAATCGTAAAACAAACAGAAATAACCTGTCCCAAAAGTTTATAGACAAATGCAATTTTATGCAATCGGTAATTAAGAAGTCGATTCGGACCCTAATAAATACGTTGTAAAAAAAAGGAAAGCTGTCGATTGTTCTGCATTTCAAGATGCCTAAAGCTTCGTAACTCTCTAATGTAGAAGTGAGGAAAATTCTGCATTTGAAATTGCTCGGTAAGACTGTTAAGGAAATATCGAAACTTTTAAATCGTTCTAAAAGTATGATTTATCGTGTATTAACTCATAAGACTCTCCATATGAGCCAAAACCTTGTTCGGGAAGACCACGTGTCACGGATATTCTCAAGGCTTCCCGATTGCAAATCTCCAAGAACACTGTTCATAGACGAATTATAGAATCTAGTTATATGATCCACGCAAAAACGGCTCGTAGATTACCGCTCTCAAAGTTTCACATTAGTAAGAGATTACAATGGGCTTGTAATCATAAATGGATGACTGTCCTTTTCAGTGATGAAAAAAATGGAACCTCGATAAACCTGATTGGAATATAAAATATTAGCATGATTTACGAAAATAGCCCAGGTTCGTTTTCAGTAGGCAAAGTGGCGGTGGACCTGTGATGGTGTGGGCGGCTTTCGGTTTCAATGGTCAAGTGGGTTTGCCTTTTTCAGATGACCTACAGAGTTCTCCTAAATACATCGAAACACTAGAATATCATCTAATGACATTTGCAGAAAACATAGAGGGACGAAATTGGGAATATCAGCATGATAATGTTTCCATCCATACCTTCAATGCTACGAAAAATTATTTAAACTCGAAAAATGTTACTGTTCTTCACTGATGAGTTCTGATCTAAACCCAATTGAGAATGTGTGGGGCATTATGTCTCGGAAGGTATAGGAGAATGGAGGGCAATTTCATTCAGTGAATGTCTTGAAGATAGCCATTGAAAGTGCATGGTACAACTTGGAACCAGAGATATTACAAACCTTAATTATGTCGATGGAAAAACGTGTATACGATGTCATACTAAAAAATGGAAAGACTTTAAACTATTAAGAACATTGTATTGAGCACCTTTTGTTGAAATGTCCTATATTCTATAAACTTTTTAGACACCTAATATGTCCATTTTGTTATATAATTGAAATACAATTTGTCATTTTTTCTAAATATTTCGTTGAATGCAAGTCGCATATGGTTTGAATAAACATATTTGTAATTGTTGTTTGCATGCCTTTCCGTTTTGCTAAAACATATATTTTACTAGAGTCTATAAACTTTTGGGACAGAGTGTATATTAAATAAATATGTACGAATATTTGTTAGTTGTTCAGTTTCCAATCATACCTAAAAATAATTGTTATTAAGTTTAACATATTTTTGGATTTACTTGGCTAAATTCATTAATTATTCAGAAAGTCTTTAGTCAATATTTTTGCGGTATATGAAAGAATACGAGACAGTTTGGTAATTATATAGAAATAATTATTTGTGAAAGCTTCGGAATGCTGGAAGAGAAAGTTTATTTGTACGCAAATAAATAGCTTTGGTATTGAGTTTTAGAAAATTAGTCTAGACAAGAAAATCGTCTTTTAATAGTAAAGCAAATAGCTTTTTGCATCAAGAAACCAATGCTAGCATGCCTTGCATGCAAATATAATCAGTTAACTGATAATATGCTTAGAGAAATAATTTAATGAATATTTTCAAATGGTTTCGAGTCCCTATAGATTCATTAAGTATTAACATCGTTAATAACGGTGTGATCTTTTAATCCATAAGTAATATCTATGATAACTGATTAAATGTTTTTCTCTAAAAGAATATAAAGTAATCATTTAAGTAAGCCGTGGGATCATTTTATAAACAGCTAAATGTTTAGTCGCTGATACTGATAGGATCTCACTGAAATGTTTATCGTAATATATATTTTCATTACTGACAGTATATTTATAGAGTTAGAAAGCTGCTTTTTGCTGAAATTTCTTTAAGGATTTTTTAAAAAAAATAACGAAGCATTAAGATGGTTTTATTATTATTTAGTAGTTTGAAGGGAATATCTAGAATTGAAGAATAAAGAGAAATCATTAGGGGAGACATGGGAAAGTTGATCCCATGGGAGACTTGATCCCTAGGTCTAAAACCAGAGAAAAAATGCAATTAAGTCTCTGAAACTGGCAACACTAATAAAGTGATTTCTTATCAACAGATCTGAGAACCGAATTTCATTCAGCCATTTTTATTTTTGTTGTAAGAAAGGAATCTCTGATTTCTTATAGTCAAGCTTCTTTTGGAGTAGGTAGTTTATGTTTCTTATTTTTTGCTAAATATAACTAAATTACTTAAGTTTATTGATATAATATACTAACATTCTTTACTGCTTAAATGTTGTTATTTACATCCAATACAGTTTCTTTACTTTTGATTTAACAATTCTTTTTCCAACATATGCACATTAGGGACACTTGATCCTGGGATCAAGTGTCCCCAAAGTTAAGTTAAATTAACATTGGCAATTTTTTTACCCCCTCCCCTACTGGCCATTGTGATTTTCAAGTCACATTTAGATAATATCAATATTATTTAGAATATGGTTACCTTGATTTTGGATGGTTGACATAGGTAGAAAGTTAATATGTGGCTGCACTTGATGGTTAGCAAGAACATGATGACGATTTCACGGAAAGAGAAAATTAGTCATTCCGTAGGAAAAATTGAAAAGAAGATTTCATCATCTGAATGCGAAATAAATTTTCCAAGAAAAAAAGGACTTCATTCCAACCAATTTATTTATCCAGAAAATAGTGACATTAGTGTTGTGGACAATGACGACATTGTCAAAAAACTACCTAAACCAGCCATGCTTGATGGAACTCTTCGAACTTCAAGAATTTTAACATTTATTTTTGATATTTAAAGCTTTGAAAATGTTATTTGATCATTAATTTCAGCGATAACAATCATTCATATAGGAAACAGTGATTTTCAATAATGTAGAATTTTATAAATGTGTTTTTCTCCCCTTTGACATGTTAGTCAACAATAAATTTGATTTCGACTACTTAATTTGAATCATTTCAATTCATCTATTTCAAGGATCAAGCCTCCCTTGAAAAGGGATCAAGTCTCCCTGCAATTGGGGAGACTTGATCCCTTTTCTAATTGTTGGAAAACAATTTATCTTTATTTCAAAAATGATTTTTCAAAAATAAAAAAAATACTACAACAAAAAAGACAAATAAGCCTTTAATAATGACTGAAAACATTTCTTAAAAATTTCGTTTTTTCCAAAATAAAAATTAAAAACCGAAAAAGGGATCAAGTCTCCCAAGTCTCCCCTATATTTAGAGCAGTCCTTGCTTTCGAAATTCATCCCCAAAATAATAAATATTACAGTTATTTAAGCATGCACCTCTAATTATTTAAGAGAAATTATCTCTCTATATAAGTAATATAATGAACGTATTTTATGTATGTAAAATAATAGTGACAACAAGTGATGCGTTAATATGGATACCTATAAAAATATTTAAATTTCGAAAAAATATACTATACATACTTTATACGCCCGGAACAATAAGTAAAGCTCTCGTGGTTTTGCATCCATTGGAAGACCACTCACGAATAGCGTCCGAACCTGAAAAATAATGCATATTTATTATTATGACTATAAATTTCAAAATTTTCATTATATATTATAAGATAATATGCTTATAAAAATTGATTGTTCAATGAAGATTAAAAAACAACTTATATTTTAAAAATGTAATAAATAGACAAAAATTATTGCAACTCTAATCCATAGAACTTCTCATTTAAACTTTTCTGAACGTTTTCTTATGAGTTTTTAATTATATTTGGAGAAAGATGTATGTTAACTTATCTGACTGTCTGTAAAAGTAAACCTCTCATACAAAATCACAAAGATTCTAAGCACGGGAACTTGGTGTTATGCTGTCTGTGAAAACTGTTGAAAGCTCTGAAAGAATGTTTATATTTAGTAAGAAATTTTATTTTCTTTAGAAAATTCTTCTAACTATTGCCTTGCTAATCTTTTTAAAAAAATTGAATTCAGTAAATTTCAGTCTCTATCATTATTTCATTATTCTTTTTCAAACTTTTATTATTAATAACCTTTATTCTCTCTCTTGGAATTACATGCTTCAATTAATTTTATTGATGAAAAATCCTTTCAATCTGCGAGTCAGTTATGGAGCTAAAAGGGGAACAGGTGAAAAATAAAAAAAATATTTTTCTTGAAAACAGGAGGAAAATTTAACTACTTCAGAATCTTGCGCTGGCATCTGAAAAATTGTTTCTTCATTTCAGTTGAAAACTTATAACCCGAGATGACCACGTTTTGCCACTCCAAACTAAACATTTTGAGAGGGGAAACGAAATTTCTCTGCACTCTCGTTTTGATATATCGACAATTGGCCGAGATACAACCCTGGACAAGGTACAGCACCTTCCCCTACATATTGCGTATCTAAATTTTTCTGTTTCATAATTAACATAGATATATGCAACTTTAAGAGATCAACGACAAATGAAAATGACACTTTTGGCTGAACAATTCTTTTTCTTTTGTAATTTTCATAGAGTGAATACGATATAAATCATGAATGAAGGAAAAAAAGTTTTAATTATAACAAGAATTCACTTGATATTCTTAATTATGTAATGTAATTAAAATTCTTGGAGTTTTGACTTATTAACTTATTTGTGCACTTGCAATGCAAGTGAAAAAATTTTAGACAGTTAAGATTGTTTGATAGAGTTCTAAGATAGTTGATATCATTGGATTTGTTAGATTAACATCGTGTTTCGAAGTTACACGTGGGCTCTTTTGGGATAGGCTTCTTTAACTTGAACTATGGTTAGATGACGACGATGACGCATGAGCCACTGACTCAGTCTCGAAACTCATACGCGATTCTTGCATAAGCACGTTTGACCAAATGGCATTAAATCAGATGTGATTCGTGCATTGAGGATCTTGTAGAATCCAGTTTCGAATCCGTGATCCTTGGCCCTCACCAATAGTATAAGAAGCATTTATTTCAATTAATACATATGCATCACAATGTACCAAAGACAAAAATGACCCATTAAAACAACGTCCCATTTTAGAATATATCATTTATAACAATGCATCCTTTTGCAACTTTGGTGACAAAGGGACATTTGTACCAATTAGAATCACGTTACTCCTACTTGATATTTTTTTATTCAGTTTTAAGCACAAAAAGAAATGAAATGCTATCAAGGAAAAACAAATCCAAGAAGAATATTGGTTTCATTTTCTATAAAATACCTGTCATCAATCATTTACTTTAAATGGATTCACGTTTAAGTCTGGTGTTTTCTTAATTTTCAACTCTTTTTCACCTTTTTATGGTCCGTGGAGAATTTTCTCAATCCATACATCACGTTTTGATCGGTCAATGTTTAGTGCTATTTCTCTGACGAAGTGAGAATTTCAGGCAATATCAGAAGTCCCTATTGCTACAGAAAAAATATATTTATCGCTATCAAATATTTCTTAAATTTTTACTGTGAAATCTTCACTAAACATAGAGAAGAACTTATATTTCAGCGAAAACATTGAGAAAATAAATGTAAACTGAATACTCCTTAATTTTTGTTTAACGAAAAAAAAAGTAGAGGCAATTGTTCTAAAATGTCTGTAAATGTTGACATCAGTAATAAAAAAGAAAGTGCATAAAGGTTCAAACAGAAAGTTCATTAAATACTGTAAAATGCAAAATGCAATATAATTTTTAAGAAGCAATATCATGAAAAAAATCAACCTCAAATATATTTTAGGATTTCTGTTTCTGGGAACACAGAAGGGAAAATTCAGATCTCAATGTGCATTTAGTAAGTTTTAAGTTAACAAAGAATTTTAATTGTGTCCGTAGGAATCGTTCATTATTTAATTATATGAAACAGAATCTGTTAAATACAAGTTTAGTGAAAAGTAGGAAAGGAGTAATTTTTGCTGAAATATTTCAATTTAATTGTCATAAATATGAGACTCGAGCGGATTTTATATATTTATATCGGAAACAAAAGTGTCTACACTATATATATTTTTTCATTTCAGATGATGCAGTGATTCCTCACCAGTGACGAATCCAGGGAAAGGATCGGGGTGGGGTGGGGGAAGGCGGCGGCTGAGGTTTAAAAAAATTTGTACCGTCGTGACGAATGTCAAACCTTATGGCTTATGTAAACCAAAACACTTTAACTTTAGAGACTTTACTCACCTGACAATAACAATCATAAAGAACACGACAATATTTTCGATAATTTAATCAAAAACACAATGAACTAACTAGCAAAAGCATGCTTTTGACCGCGTCAACGCTACAAATGCGAGTGGAATGACTACAAAAATGAGAAAATTTTCGAGCCTGTCAAAAGCCAGGAAGAAATGTTGTTACTTTTTTAAAAGGGAGATTAAGAAAAACAGCTGTTTTGATTTTAAATAAAATAAAGAATTATGGTCTAGCTCTGTGCGGGGGTGGGCTCAAAGCCCCCTGGATTCGCCACTGTTCTTCACTATAATTGAATTAAAAATATTGTAGGAGCATGAATATAAATATGAATCAAAGCAAACAAAAACAAAGCTATTCAATTGTATTTTACATAAGCAGTGTTATTAATTTCATTTTTCTGTATTATTCCATCCAAATATCTGCCTTTATAGCTATCTTTATGAGAATTATTTACTGTTTTCTGAACTTCTAAATATAAGAAAATCTCAGACAAGAGTTTTATAAAAATATAATACTCTTATACTTTTATGTAAGTTATGTAATAATATAAGAGTATTATATATATACTCTTATATTTTATGTAAGTTAAGTTTTTTATAACAATATATTTAAAGACTGCAAAATAGTTAATAAAACGAATTGCAACAGTTTATTCAATAAAGAGCGTGGAATGAATCTAAGGGAGTCCCATTAAAGAATTTAAATATCCAAGTTCAGTTTCTGAAACGTAACCAAAATTGTTGAATAATATTGCAAATATAGTCGCGTTCCATTATGTCACAGTAAACTTAAACCGAGACTCTACCTATCGTTTTCATTGAGTAGATGACAATGACAAATTGTTTGCTGTTTACATTAACAATCGATAGGTGCCACTAGTGGCAACAGTTGTGAGCTTCATTTTCTGATAACCAGAGCACATTTCTGGAGGCTACTTTCAATCAAAACCAATCATCAGTCTACGATTCTTAGACTTCCATATTATAGTCAGATCCACAAAAGGTTGAAATGATAAGTTGCTTTTGAGATTTTTTTTGGTTTGCGACACATGATGATATATCATAAGAAAGCGAAGTTGGAATTGCTTTTTACTGTGTGTCACTAATATTTTTCAACGATTGTTCAGCATTTTTTTCTGCGGAGATAAAACATTTCTCTCAGTATTTTATTAAAAAGTTTAATTGGTGATAGATAAATTAATCTGAATAATGTGTTTAGAAAGATATTTTGATCGCATATTTTACAGCTTTAACGACTGAAAACGAAACAGGCATTGTATTTAAAGATACCTGTCTAATGTTCGGAGGAAAGGTCTATGCATAAGTTTCATTGAGAAGTATTTATGCCTTTGATAACATTTAAAAAGAATTTACACACATGACTTTTATTGAAAGTTAATTATTTTTTAAACAGAGAGTATCACAACTTAAATGAAAACGTGTCCTTCCAGTAGCATTCGATGTGGTCCAGCGCATGTAATTTAAGTAATGAAATAATAGGCTAATTTTAGTTAGCACTCTTATTTTTGAAGGAAATAACATGACAAATAAACGTTTAATTAAGTATTAATGTGTGGCTAAATTAGATTTCTTTTGATTTATCAGATTCTTCGATTATAATGCGGATGGATCATGAAATAAGGATTTAAATTATAAAGCAATATTTTTGATAGTATTTCATGATATCCTGCTTTCAGAGGAATTTTATATTCTAATGAAATACTGCCACATTTCACCATTCCTGGATGAATGACAATTTTTCCGAACATAGCCAACTTGTAATATAATATTTCCTTCTTTTTGCATAATGTTGCAGAAAATAATTCAAAACATGATATGGATTTTATGATAGGTTATTCGGCCATTATTCTTCCTAAAAATGAATAAGTTACAAGCTACATGAAAAAAACTTTATTTAATAGCAGCTAAAAGTTAATAATCTTGTATATTACTCTTGCACCTCAACAGTTGTAGTAGCATATAATTGCTTGTCTCCAACTTTCTCTACTGAGAGTCCTTTACAAAATTAAAATATATAATACATTCCTCTCCTCTTTTCGTTTTCTAAATATACATTATTTTGAAACTTTCAAGTAAATTCTTATTCATCCCCATCAGTTAAATATTTTCTATTTTAAATTATGCCCCCCACCATCTTTAAGTTCAAAGAATTATTCATTAGAATACCAGCATATTATTTAGTTAAAGTATACCTAATATAGCTTATGGCATAATATAACAAATTACGATTTATTTTTCCTGTACTTCATATATTAGCAAATCTTTTTATCAATAATAATTATCTATAAAGATACAAATTAGGCTACACTAATTAGACAAGGAACTTCTATTTTTGAGTTTGCAACGTATTAGATACACGGTACGTTTGTTTTTAATTGAGTCTCATCATAATACTCGTTGTAAGAGTGATCAGATTCCTGCACGAAATGCCAAATATGTTTCGACATTATATTAGACCTCACAATATGTAAAGGAAATATTTTTGTTCAAAAGTACCAAAATATTACTATAAATATGCAACTAGTACAAATGCCAAATTTGTTTTGACATTATATTAGACCTCACAATATGTAACCACAAGTAATAGTCACCCCGACCTGCCTAGGCATACGGGAATCTGAATGATGGCCGTTACAATAGAAACGAGTACTGAGGTCGGGTCCTAATGGCCAACACAGCCTCACGGCCCAACCCCTCCCGTAGGAGGTACGTACTATCACTGGAGGGGGGACTAAGCCCCCCATTTCTGTAACCCTAGGCGGGCGAGTGCCTTCATATAAAACCTGAGCCACTCATCCACATTTCGTGGTGCCCACATCAGTAGGGTAACTCACAATATGTAAAGGAAATATTTTTGTTCAAAAGTACTAAAATATTATTATAAATATCCAACTAGTACTTTTGTACTTATTGATTAAATCTGATTCCGGAATTTTTGAATAATTTAAAATAACTACAGGAGAAAAATAATTGCAGGCAACACCAGAATAACATGGCACTCCCATAAGGCTTCGACTGGGAAAGTAGGTGAAACATGTTATTCTAGAGAAGTGTTTCACGTTGGTTCGGGAATGAGATAAATCTTCCGAATAACTAGGAACGTAATAAAAGATTTAAGAGAAAAAAGATATCATCCAAAATTTGGGTGAGAGTAAAATTGAAAAAAAATAAGAAAATTTCAAAGCAAAATATCTTGTTTAAAATTAAGGGAACCTTCAAATAAAACCTAAAATAATAACATTGCTTAAGAATTAACGCTACGTGAACTTGCTATACAAAGTAATATATTAGCATTATATAACGAAATTAATAAAAATCTTTCTATGAAGAATGAAATCTGAAAAACCAAATTTTTATAAAACGCATAGAATAGATTCAATTTATGTGACGTCACAGTCATATAATCAACTTAAATATGCATATCTATGATCAAGCTGCATGTTGTCTTTTCCTATGATGATGTCACTTCCTGTTTCTCCTCCAATTTAACTCAAAATTAATATAGCATGGGACATTTGACGTGCATCACGTGTTCATAAAAATACTGTATATAAACTGATATAATATACAGGAAAGCACAGAGAATGAAGATACATATTGCCAACAAGAAAGTTTCCTATGTAAATATTGTTTATTGGTATTGACAACGAAAACAATATTTTACATATAGTAATGCATCGTAATTTTGGTGAAAATTTCTTTCTCAATCTTTGGAATTATAAAATATAATAATATGTTTGATTTTTGAACTCCCATTTTTGCACTAGTTTGATGCTTCATATAACACCGTATTTTGTAGGAACGTTTTTAAAATAATTGGTTTTGAACGATATCAAAACAGTATCATTGGCAAACAAATGAAACACTACCAAAAGAAATTTCTTTGTAACTCTTTACAGATTCCTAATTTTTTGTATGAATTATCTTTTGCGAGAACCAATTTTTCATCCTAACACGAAAAGGAAAGAAAAGCGTGTCTGTGCGTGGAGAGCGTAACAAGTTGCCACAAAATTTCGAGAATGAGGCCTTTCCACAATAAATAAAAACAATTGAAATATTTAACACCCATTTCTCAACTTCGTACAATTTATCAATTTTGAGAATTTAATTTTTCTCAATGATTATGTTACCGGCAAAGTTTGAAATCCGGCATTCTATAGAATGCCTAGGCATTGTATATAATGCCTAAAACTAGCCGGCAATGTATGAAACGATTTATATTTCACACATTTCCTAGGCATTCTATAGGATGCCAAATGACAAACCGGCGAAGTATGAAATAAATCGCCGATTTGATTATATAAGAAATAAAGTTAAGTGCAATTCAAAATTAAATTATTTGCTTCCTTGATGTAATAAGTAGATTCACAATTTATTTTGTTTTCTTTAATAAGAAAGGCATAAACTTTGATATGAAAACTTTCATTTTGCTTTGCGAATTTTGAATAAAAGATTTTTTAATGGTGCTATTTTATTATTTTTTCTAAATAACATTTGTATTTTTGAGGAATGTACGCATTTTAAATTATACCATTTCATTTGAATACCTACTTGATATAATGAATTACTTTATTTAATTTATGCTTTTATATAAAATTATAGAAACTCCAATTAATTGACTTTTATTAGTATTAATATTTATTATTTTATTAGTATTTATTATTTATAACTTTTATTAGTATAGAAATATTACAAGAATATTCCTTAATTTGTACAAAAAAGCACGTTTTTTACCACAGGAAGTAAGAGGCCTGGTAGTAAGGTACAAGCTTCGAAACAGGAGGGTTCTAGATTCGAAACCCGATTCCATCCAAAATCGATTGTGAACATTGGCTTGGCGCAAGCTATATCTTATGCCGAAGGTCAATCTTCCTCTCGTGGTAAAGCACGGAAGTAAAGAGAGGTCCTGCAGGCTCAGGTGTCATCCAAGTCAGTGAACCATTGTCCTTAATTTTGAATGTCCGTCTCAAAACAGCTCTCATTCTGCTTCGAAGCAGGATTAAACTAAACTAAACTAGGCAGAGGAATATTCAGTTTGGTGTCGTGAAATCTCGATTATTGCTACATGAATATTTAACATGCGTATTCATAATTTATTGTAATACTAATGTAAGGGTAAAAGCTCTACTGGCATACCTAAATTCCTATATGAAGTTTCAGAGATACAAATAAGAGCGTAATAATTTTTCACCATGAATGCTGTTACTGAATGCAGTTAACTCGTGCTCATGTGACACGACAAATGTGCCAAGCTTCAGAGCTACAAATAAGAGTGTAACATTTTTTCACCATGAATGTTGTTACTGAATGCAGTTAACTCGTGCTCATGTGACACGTCAAATGTGCTAAGTCAATTTGTTTTTAGAACGCATTTAACTTCGTCACTTCTTTTCACTTCACATCTTACAGGATTTGAAAGAATGTGATGTCCCATCACAACGCAATAAAGACTGCGGTTGGATGTTGGATGACATTCTCAGTTACATTTAACATGTGGCGGTGACGTCCCATAAATTAAATACAGTAAATTGAGACGTCAATAAAATTATCTTTAAATTTAAAATTATTCTATCTCGCATTTTATTGTTAAATTTGTTATCGAAATGATACGTTGAAACTATCTTTCAACAAAAATAGTAAAGTCGCTGGCAATTTAAAGTTTAAATAATAAATATTAGATTTCTTAAAAATTGACGTTATTTATTAAAAATTGAGATTATACACAATAAATTATATTAAATAGACGTTAGAAATAATTTATCGCATATATCTGTAGATGTAGCTGAATTCTTCGAAAATTTCTCTATGAATTCTCGATTTTTCATGTTCTCGATGGCATTACTAAGAGCTTTAAAAGAAGATCGTGGATCGTGAGGTAATCATTTTTCTATATTTCACCTAACCTTCCACAAACAATGTTATGGATTGTGCGTTCCTCGAAATCCCCTCAGTTGTCGCTTTCTCAAAAAAAATGTCAAAGTCCGCATATTCTAAGTCCGAAGATTGAGAAAATAGGAACTGGCACTAGTCACAGTACTGGATATTTTTTTGAAATGCACTCCTGATCCGGCCTGCTCTCCCAATCTGCAAGACGTCACAGAGACAATGTGCGCCGTGACCAACAGCAATGCGACTGATTTTCGCATACTGGTTCCAGTTATCCCTGGTAGGGGGAGTGGGGGTGAAAATATTAAATCCCTTGAATTTTCAGTGCTTTTAGATGACAAAAGGGAAAAAAAGATATACTAAACCCTGCGAGGGAAAGGACAGAGATAAGGACTAGTAGCAAATCAAAAATTTATCCATTTCCTTCTGTTTTTACACACACTACCATTCTTTCCTTATTTCGTTTTTTCAGAAGATTTTATTTCGAATTTTTTGTTGGAAAAGTCCTTATAATCCACTTTCCAGTTAACGGGAATGTGATTCAAGGGGCAGAATAATAGTTTTAGAATTGGAAGAAGAGTATAGAATGAAGGAAGTTGAAACTGTAGTAAGGACAAATGAATGTAATTCAAAGTATCTGTAGTAGTAAAAAGGGTCTATAGCAAAGGTTTCTTGTTTTAAAATGTCGTTTAAATTACTTTAGAGGAATTTCCTGGTATGTTTAGCGAGATAATAATTTGCTCATTGCATTGTTTTCTAGTATTATCTACTGCTTTATTATCTTCCTCACATTCAATATCATTAACTTTAACAACTTACAGAGACTTTAAAGGTTTGATCTCATTGCCATTTGGGAAGAAATATTCAATGAAATAGCCACTGTTATTCTAACAAGAACTAATAAAGAGCAGTTTTCTGGAGTATTGTTTGCAAAAACTGTTTTATACCTTCTTAACACTAAAATTCCATGCATATATATTTATAATTGTTTTTATGAGAATTGAATATACACATAAATTAAAAAAGAGAAGTTCACTTCCAAACTCTCTAACTGTTTGCTGTTTTGAATTATTTTATGTACTTAAAACTTTAGGACTTTATTGTCTAAATAGTTCTTCAATGAAGTGAATAGCTATTTATATGCAAAGCCATTGTATAATATAATTAGGCGTTATAATAGTATAATATAATTGATTTATAGAAATGTATAATAGCATAAGCAGAGAATTTGTCTGATACCGCTTAAATTTGATTTCTATGTTGCTATAAGGAAGAGTTTAAGCTTAGAATACAGAAGTATTTTTCATACTCCAAGCATTATACTATGAATCAATTCTGACTAGAATAATATATTTAACCATAGAATAAACTATAAATCCTCATTTCATTATAGAAGTTGATTTGAAGACTTTTTATTTTCTTCTTAATCTTTTTTCTGAAAACTGCAAATCAGTTAAACTTTTAAAGGATTTAACACGCAAGATTTCTTAGGATAGATTACTAAATATTTAGAATGACCTCAAAAATATTCATCGCGTAATATTCATTTATGAACAATGTTATTAACTAAATTTTGTTTTCCAAATGAACTTCATTGGAATTTAAATGAAAAAAATTATTAAATTTTTTTATTGCACTAATGATAGTTCAAAACATTACCACCCATTAATTTTATTGCTGAGAATATGAAGATATTTTTATGTATAATGGAATATAATTTTGAATAATTATATAAATTTTGTAAAATATTGTTTTGATTCATAATTTTGTATGGAATTATTTTATACAATAAGTTATCAATTCATCTTCATTCCGTTTCTTTGTTGTTTTCAAAAATGGATTGTTATTATTTAGTTATAAATTTTATATCTGATGTAAAAAAAATTAAAAACTATCAGAGAAAAGGTTAGAAAACGAGTTAAATCATAAAACTTATGAAGTATATAGATATCAGATATAATTATCTGTTATCATAAAACAAATATAACTGGGAATGCTTGGAAAATTAAAATTAGAAATCCCATTTTAACCCATTTTTAATGTGGATATTTTTAAAATTGAATGCTTTCTTTTCAATCTAATAAATGAAGAAAATTTTATAAATGTCAGTTAGTTTAAACCAATAATTCAATAATCCTCAGTTATTCTAATGACAACAAGAATGTCTGCTTGAAAATAATGCTTGCAAAATTCTGATCCTTTTATTTTAGATTTACTTAATTTATGAAATTCATGACAAAATTATTCCTAATGTTTAATGACTAATAATTTTTGTTATAAATAGTTGTTATAGAATGATGATTGTTATGAAAATAAAATATTCTTAGAAAAAATCCAAAGTCATGACAATTTTTTTCTTCCGATATAACTTGACAATTTTTTTTCTTCCGATATTTTGTTCAGAAAATATGTTTCTAAAATTTCTAATATTGAGAAAACCATTTTAAGAGCTTTTAGGGTTTTTAATTTTGGTAATATAAGAAATAAAATCTATAGAAATATTTTTGATGACATTTAAACGATACTTAATTTTATAAATATGTTTTAATTTGATATTAATTAAATAAAAAACACTCTAAATCATTTCAAATATTTCGAATAGAACTGAAATAAATAAAGTTTTAAAGTGCTGTTCTTAAAACTAAAAAAGTTATAAAAAAGAATTATTTGTTTTTTAACTGTTCTAATGTCGTAATAAAATTTTAAAATTGAAAATGTTACTGCTTTTTAAACAGAAACAAATGTGAAATGTACGAGTGCATTATGTATAATTTAAAACAAAATAATAAGCAACGAGTTTTCTACTGAAGAATATTCATTAAAAAATAAGTTTTTAATGCATAATGTACCAAAGAAACATGCATACAAGTTATTTTAAATCAATTTATAAAAATTTAGTGTTTCATATGTCAAAGTATCTTAATCAAGAAATGAATAAATGAGTTAGTATTGAAACAGGGCGTATAAATCATTCAATACCCACATTATACAAATTCATAACAGATCCAATAATTTCACTATTCACAAATTCCTGCTATCTGAAATTATATTTTTCTTCACCTAAAGCGAACACAGTCTTCAGAGCTGATAATAGATTCTGTTGCAAAATTATTTCTAACTTATAATATTGATTGCACCAACTTTGCCACTAATCACTTCCTTTTTGCCTTATTATCCTTATTTAATTTTAGGTTTTGATTCTCAATCAGCTTGTTGTGACATTCTTAAACAGTTAGTCAATAAATTTCCCAACAATCAGCTCATTTCAAATTTTGAAAGATAAACATTTGGTGCATGTAAAATATGAATGTTGTTCTTACTTAGAAGGTTCTTCAGTTTCTTTTCCGCCATTACTCAGAGGTTGATGACTAGAATGAAGGATTGGACAAGAGATGGGCTGAAACATATTATTAGTTGTTATTGTTCTCATTTATGAATCGTTCCTCTTTAAAGAACAATGGTGCATTAATAGCAAAATTGTGACATATTAAAAGTCTAATCCCGACTAAATCTTTTCCAGCCAAGGCAAATATCAAGAGCAGCACATACATGTTGTAGTATTAATAAAGATAGTTAAGTTCTTCAGAAAATTTTTACAGTGTGAAATCTTTCATCACTAAAAAACGTTTCCTATTTTATATGTAAGTAGGCGTCAAAAAGTTAAAAATGCAAATGAGAATTTTATTAAAGAAAAATTTGTCAATAATAATATGTGTAATTTTTACGATATGTTATGAAAGAAGATGATTTTACACCTTTGTAACGACTTACTGTTCTTGAAGAATCTGAAAGAAATTTATTCTGTCAAATTTTGTCGTAATCTATAATTCTACCCATAGATTAAAAAGCGTCTCAGAAAAATCGCAGAATAAATAATGATTTTTAAAAGGCCTTCTTAAAATGATATAGTCTTTCTAAATTTTACCAAATGAAATAAAATTTGTTGCAATTTTATATATCTGTATTTATTTGCACCTCAGAATTAAATTGACACAAATCATTAAAGACTTTAAAATTGTTTATAAATTTTAACTTGCTAAAAAAATTATGCTTTACAAGATTATTTTCAGTCTAAACATTGGGAATTTAAAGGTTTAATTTCAGTGAAAGGTGCAATGGTAAGTATAAAAGCATAAAATATGAATATTTATAAGAAGACTTATGCAATGGGTTTCGTCGCATGGTGATATTTAAAGGCAGAAACAGTCATAAAAATTTTCCTCTCTAATCTCTCTCTATCGTATTGATAATTTTTTATATAATTTATTTGAGTAAATGGGATCTTTTATTTATGCGATCGTTGTAAATATTCTCATAAATAGATTGAATGTCGAACGCAGAATCAAATTCGCCTTATTTTGTCATATTGAAAGTTGACAGGATTATCTCTTTTTGAAAGTAATACAGACATGAATAATTTTATTTTTTACTGATTGTCATTTTAATATTATTTATTATAGGATTAGAACATAGGATATAATTTCGAGGCCTTCTTGATATTTGCCAAGGTCCGGAAAGTAGTTTCAAAACTTTTTTTATTTTACTTTGATGAAATTACATAGTGCTGTAATCACTAGTAATATGTTTCGTTCCCTGATGAGGACAGATACAAAAGAATTTCTCTTTTGAAGTTGAGAGTGGATTTACCAGATGTTTGATACGTTGATAATTAATACATATTTTTGGATGAATTCTTTTCAGATTTCAACATGACTAATTAGCTTACTAAGTGTATATATTTTAATGATGATCACGAGTTATTCACTTACTTGAATGAGAGCGAATGATTTTAGCGTACGCCTTAAAAATAATATTTTATTGTTCAGTAAATTAATGCTAAAGAAAGAAAGGCAAAAACCTGATTCAGTTACATACATTTCATATTTATAAGTTTTTATTCCAAGGCATCACTAGTATTACGGAAGTCAGAGAATAAATTATAAACCGTGTTTGAAAATCATTGATGCAATGGAATGTCACGTAATCAAAGTGAGATTAAAGATTGAACAACAGAAAATGATAGTAAATAATTCAAAGACAATATCAGTGATTCCTGAGGACAAGTATGAGACTTTAATGACACATTTCTTGTTTCAGCGTTGTAAGAAAGTCGCACCATTCTGCTATCATGCAATGAAAGATTTATTACAATGTCAAATGAAGTTATACGTACCTCTGTATATTTATAATCCCTTACGTGTCTCAGTATAGTACAAATAGACATTCAATGATACATTATTCTTATTATATTTGACTGGAAAATGTGAAGATATGAAAATATATTTTGCTGATAGTTCATTTCTCTTATCAAATATTGTAATTTTGCATCAATACGGCAAGAAAATATCCTTCATTGCTAGAGATGCATTAAGGATGTTGCAATTTATCACAACCTTGCGTAATATTGCCAAATAAATTTACTAAATAAGATTGTATATATGAGGTATTTTCCCGAAAAATCTCTGAATTCAAAAGCTCATGCTTATAAAAACAATAGACAATATTATATTCCTTATTATTCTATACTTAAAAAATAATATCTATTACTGCAATGATGCTGATTTCAAGGGCAGTTGTAAAAGTTCAGTCTTCATCCAAATAATTCCCCCGGTATCACTATTCTGATCATTTGAAAAATATTAATTTTTAACATTTTCATTAATGTTGTATTTCAGCGAATATTCATTTAGAGAATGCATATTTTAAAGTGACTTTTAAATACGACCAGTTAAACCAATGAAGTTAATATGAAATATATAGCTGCATATTTTATGTTAATAAGGGATGTTCTAGTTTGATGAAAGGCCTTTAAAGGCAATAACCTTCTAAGAATGAAATTTTTATTCTCACCCTAGTATTCTGAATATCCCCCCGAATAAATTCATAAACTCCAAGAAAAAATTCCATTATGTTTTTTCTCTATTATTATCTGAAAATCCAGATTATCTCCCTGTATTTTATTATGCAAATCCTACAGACTCATGGAACTTTTATTTTTTCGTAGAATTATAAAATTTGATGCAAACTGGAACGATAAAAGTGGAAAAATTATGAAAAAATATTGATTTAATTTTCGACAAATATTACGCAAACGATATACACCACACTGTTTTTACCACTTTATATAAAACAAACCATATTTCTTTCAGTTAAGAAAAATAAATCACAATTCTTATAAATTGTATTTCTTAGAATGCATTAAATAATTCTAACATATTCATATCAAAATCAGAAACGGCACTTCAAATGAGATGATAGAATTCTAATGGAAGAAATTGATAATAATAACAATTTTATTATTATCAATTCCTTCAACTACCTTCAACCACTAGAATTCAGTTGAGTTTCAAGACAGGACATAGTCCTCTATTCCTTCTACAATGTTCTTTTCAAAATCTCTTAGAGAATTCGAAAGATCCGTCAATGCTGTGATTTGGTACTCGTTTTCCTTGAAGTTGTAACATGTATGGCTATAAGTATTGTAAATTCTCAGTATTAAAAAAATTACCGACATATTAAAGAAAATGTTCCTTGCCTCTTTTACTGCAAAAGTGTTGATGTTTATTTGAAAAAGCGATGAACAGTTATGAATTAAAATGAAAACAACAATATTTTTTAATATGATCTTTTTCTTTTTCTAAAGTCATGGTAACGATATTTAGAAAATCTAATTCGGTACTATTATATAATTAATGCATTTTGACTTCATCCATTGCTTAAATTCCAGTTCCTACGAATGATTCAATTTTAAAAGAAAATATTCTAAAATATAGTTAAAACTAAACAAATTTACTCATGGATGAACAAAACTGGGTCTACAAAATTTACTAATGTAATAAATTTACATGAGCTCATAGTAACATGACAAATGTGCACATGCTATCTAACAATTAATTGCACACTGCTTGCGCTTTGATGTGGTGTCATATCCTTCATCGTCCTGGTGATGTGCAATACATATCAAAATTAAATAAACCCGATCCATAGGACGTGTATCATGTGAGCAGGTCGTTCCAATTGTTCTAATATTTTGCTGCCGTAAATTGCAGTTTTACTATTTATACAAGGAAAATTCAGTCGTCTTTAATCTGTTTGAATGTTCCAAATCGGAAAAAAATGAAAATTTCACTTGCTGTCTGCATACATCCTAAATATTCATTCGAGTGAAAAGATCGAAAGTTCATTGTTCTCACTAACAGTGACAAGCATTTTGAGTCGATTTGGTTCAAACTATTACTCAAATTCTGTTTCAAACGAAATCAAAATTAAATTGACCTGGCCCATACCATGTGTATCACATGAATAATATTTTTCAATCGTAAGTAGCAGTTTTACTTTTTATACATGGAAAATAAGCCGACGTTAATCTGTTTGAATGTTTAAAATCGGAAAAAATGAAAATTTCACTTGCCATCGGCATGTATCCTAAATATTCATTGGAGTGAAAACATCGAAATTTCATTGTTCTCTCGAACAGCAACAAGCATTTTGAGTCGATTTGGTTTCAAACTATTACTCAAATTCTGTTTCAAACGATACAAAAACTTAATCTTGCGTAGGACAAAACAGTGTTGCTGCAATAAGTAGAGTTTGAGGCAAAAATTTCCTCTTCAAAACAATACTATTCATTTGCATGTGTTTCGAGTCTAAGACTACTCGAAATGAAAATCCCATTTGCAGCTAGGTGAGCAACGAACACCCGAAAGCGCCTAAAACCACAAAGTACGCAGACTAAAACAAAACCAAACCAAAAAGGAGATGCAATCGGTACCTTCAATAGATAAAAAAGAGCTGGAAATTCGATTTACGGGGCCAGAAAAGTGATTGCTAAGACTTTACTTTGTCCCAAAAGAAGAGGCTGGTTTTTATAATCGCCTTCCAACCTTTCCACCAAAAAAATCAATAAATAACGTGATTTTGAGCAGAGCGATGTTTTTGTCTTTTTTTAGTATTTTGTTTCTGTGGCTTGTTTTTTGCGACTTCGTCATGCTGTTCTTTCAAGCTTTAAAAACAATTACATTAAGACATTAGATATCGCACGAGAGATTTCAAGAGGTTTCACTCGATTTTCGAGCCCCAAACTACGGTTATTTCCAATACCTAATTCCTATGGGTCAGGGTAAGAAGCAGGCCGGATATTTTTTTATATTTTTTAACAAGATGATCATGTTTATTAAATCGCATATGGCTAACTTTAGAAGAAAAATCATCTGTTTGAGTCCTGTTTGGGAGCTTTTAAGCCAGTTAGTTTTGGGAACTTTTAAAGGTTTGTTTTAAAATAAACCATAACGCGCTGTTTTATAAGTTAAAAAAAATTTAGCTCATCAGGATTTCAAAGGAATTGTTTCATTTTGCGCATTTGGACTAAAATAACATATTCGAATATTTATAACCAAAGGAATGACTTTGAATTATACCTTAAAACGCATAGAGAAGAAAATGTTTCGAATGCAGTGGATTATCATATGAATGGAACCTGCTGATTTAGAAACAAATGTTGGTCGAAAAAATTTCACCAACCTATTTTAAAATCTGTAAATTTTATTCATAGGATACAAATTTTGACTGAATATAGTGGGTAAAAGTCTGTACTTCATTTGCTAGAATTTTTTTGATTTTCTGAATCCATATAAAATTAATTCAAGATAAAAAATATAATCTTAAAGCATTTTAATGTGATCGATTTTAAGACTTATTCGATTCAATTGCAAGATTAAAAAAAAGCAATTTTATCGCAAAGTTCAAAAATTATTATGGTATGATGTTTATTAGTTTTTATATAGATCCTGAATTTTTATTATGCTTATATTGTCCAAAATATTTAATTTAACTCAGAAAATAGTGGATCACTTCTGCTACCGTGTGCTTTTTTTGCGAAAATGTAATCAGTCGAATAGTAAATGAAAGGTCCGACGCTGAAGTTTTATCACTAGTTATTTACTTGAACACTTAAAAGCTTAATTAAATTACATCCGACATTTTTGTTCCAATAATTTGGAGAATACAATTGTAGCTAGAAAACATTCATTGTTTCTATTAGAGTAAAGAAAAAGAATTTCAATATTAAACATTCAAATTCTCAGTACTTACAATATACTATTTATTTACTATGATTAGGAATGGAATCAAATATTGACGATTGTATATAAGTCAAGAGTAGAAAAAATCATTCAGTATAAATATTAAAAACAAAGTACAATATTTTTGTGCAAACTATGTTTTAATTGTGAACGAAATCGTCATTCGTAGAGGTTTCATTACTTTCAAAAAAGTAAAAATAAAGCTTAGTTCATAAGATATATAGCAGTTAGATAAGAAATTTAATCTATTGATAAAGTCTTAAATGTCTTTTGATTAGTTATTTGACTCTTGACAAAGTGAACAGATTGAAATGATGAAACCAATCTAATGAATCAAAGATTCAAAATGATATTCTTTGAGCACGAATCTTCGAATAGTAATCATCGAACTGTAATTTAAATTATGCATTTAATTTAGAAATATACATGAGTATTCATGATAATCAACTCTCATAAAATTCACTATTACTGTTCGGAAATTCAAGATTAAAAAATAACAGTTTGTGCAAGAACCCTCATCATTAAGCCTCTCTTAGATTGTATCGAAATTGACCAAGTTGCAAAGTCGATATCTTTTTGAATACTAATGGTATTGAACTGGAATTTTCTCATAAGTTGCCATATATCTGGCTCTTATGTCATGAAATTAAAATTACTCTACATTTCGCATATACGCAGAAAAAAAATAATTCACTAAAAATACTCATATCTCCTTTAATATTCAGAGTATTCATTTCGAATTTTATTACAATACTTCTCTAACACATTGTCACGTGTTTGGTAAGTTTCATACAATTTGGTTTCAACTCTGCAAAAAACATGCGGACAAATTTGGGAGTTTTTAAAGAAACTTTTATATCTTCTCGTATATTTTTGATATGTTTACGAAAATTCATGTAAATATTATGCACATCAAACGTAACCATTGATGAAAGTTTCATTTCGTTATGAACTTTCTTTGAAATGGGATGAGTCGAAATTTTGTTTGTTGTTCTTCTTTTTGTTTCTTCTTTGTAGGTCCCCTAAATACTCTCGTGATCAAATCTTCACTGTAAAATTTGAGTTCAAGCCTCGTCTTTGCATGTTCTAAATTCTAAGAAAATCCATGCATATTTTCTGGAGATATTCGAAAAAATATGCAAATTTTAATGTGTCCACATTATATTGGCAACCCACTGTATGTTTCTTTTTTTCAGGTAATTTCAAAATCGTATTATTGCTTACTATTTAAAGCCACAAACAGCAAAAATTCCATTTACTGCATTAAAACTTATAAAAATTTTCTTCATCACTGCACGCCTTAATTTGTTAGGAAGTCCTACTGTACCCTTTCATCTGTAGACAAAATTCAAATAACTTCCAAACCGGAAAGAAAAACGAGAAGCTTCGGACTTTTTATCCACCAAACAGACCAAAATGTCATAAGCTGATGGACGATTTACGCACAAAATCTACCAGCGCGCCACCATTGTCAGTGCACAGCAACCATTGCTAGAGGTTATATCTCTTTTAGCACATAATTTTGATAAATACCTAAGCACCGATGGCTAGCATTTGCAATACGTTTCTAGCGCAGTCATGTGAATCATTGCAGCTGCCTTAGAAGTCATTGGCCATTATTTGAGATGGCTACAAAGGTGATGTGCCCCATTACGAGATGGGGCCACCATTCGTCTGCGGCGCTGCGCACGAACTCTCCCTCCCCTCAAATAGACAGTCTTGACAGCAGTTGCCTGGCAGACCTAACCAACAGTGAGCTCGAAATCTGACAGCTAACCATCATTATTACACTGCTCCGACTTCCGTACGTAGCAGCTACGTGTTAGTGCATGCGGGAGTTTGAGATTAGATGGTGGGGTACAGTTCCCCCAAGGCAAATGGTAGCACATATATGTTCCCTTTTCCTTTGCTAAAAGGAAAGGAAGGCATCGGATGGAATTGGGAGCTTTAACGAAGGAATCGGGGTTCAGTTAACGATTTGATTCAGTGGAGCGACAGAGACGGACAGATATTGTCTGCGTCTCCGCACCGAATTACACGGAGTAATATAAACTCAAATTAATTTTTCCTGGAGAAGGGATTTAATCGATGCGGTATTTACATATTTCGGAACGATTTTTCACAGACGCTAGATAAATATACTTTTTAGTATATGGCAAGTTCTTCGAATGGACTGTGTTTGGGGTATTTTACCGAGTATTACTATTGGAAATGGTTATGTTTATCGTATTATAACTAGTTTTAAATTGACAAAGTGTTATGTTAAATTGTAATGTAACTAACATTTCATCTAATTATATTTCAATTGTAATGTAATTAGTTTTTAGAAGGTTTTTAACGCTCTGTCTGTTGACTGAGCTGATACTCGTTCACATGAAAATATTGTTAATATACTTCCGTAATATTTAAAATTACCCCAAACAATGCACTTTTCAATGGTTAGAAATAATATTTGGTACGAGCAAGAAAAAAACATCAAGAATGTAGAGTGGACACGATATTTAATTTGTCAAATTAATTAACCGAGTTAAGAGTGAAAACTTTTCCTCTTTATTAAACAAAAACTCAGACAATAAGAAATATCTAGCATTAGAAACTACTGATAGAAATGTTAAATCAACTCATCATTTATGAATGATAAATGTGAACAATAGCCATAATTTAACAAATAATTTATGAGAAAGAAAATCATTTTCGGAATCCATAAGTAATTCTGATATTTCTGAACTAAGAAGTGATCGAATACATCTGAAAGAACTCGCTGATACCATAATTTGAAAAATATAACAAATCGTTTTAAGTAAAGTACTTCTGAATTTTCGTAAACATTACAATCGATTTGATTTGAATACACAAAAACTAAGGAATATTTGGACAGTTCCATTTTTTTTTTTTTTTTTGAAATTTAAGGACTCCAGTTTTTTTAACATCTCTGTCACTCCTATGATTCCTGCGTATTTCCAATGTTTGGGTATTATAACATATTATTCTGAACGTATAATAATTTTCAATTTCGCATTGAATACTATGGAATACTTCAGGGTGTTCATGCGTAAATGTTCAGACGCTCAATAAATGTGACATTATGCGATAAAAAATAATCCATGTTCCCATTAAAGCATAATAGAAGAAAGAGTAAGGTAACCGGTAGTTGTGAAATGTAGTAAAATGTGAAGTAAATAGTGAAAAATATTAAAGTAATTACAACAATGAAATGATTATTTAATATTACTTGATATTTTACAAATCAAAACACTTATATCTTAACATGAATCCATCTTTTATAAAAATCTTTCCCTCAAATTATTTAGTAATGATATCTTCATATTAATTTTTAAAAACGTAAGAGAATTTTCTATTAGAATTTTCCTGAAATTCCCTGGAAAAAAACTTAACATTTATAAATTGCGACAAAACTCGGCTCGGAAAAATAATGTATGATAGAAATAAATGTATAAAATTAATTGAGCCTTTTCTTAGTGGACTGAAAGTTGAATATAATTAGAAAGTAATATATAATTAATGTGTAGTACAAAATATTCGTTCAGATTGATGTTAAATTTAAATAAAATATCAAATCACTTTACTTATAGTTCTATCAATTATGTATATTGTAATTATACGTTAAACGATTTCAAATATCTTGATAAATGGTTTCATATTATTAGATACCTAAATGAAATCGCACAATAAATATTTAATTTTGGAAGAAGCACATTTTAATTTGTTTGTAACTAAATAGCGTAATATATTTATTAATAATTTTTAAAAGACAAAACAATCTCTTGTAGAATTTGATCTTGTAAAATTTACTGAGTTGAATTTTATCTCTGAAAGAATGACTATAAATAAGGATAAATAGAGCTGAAAATTCATACGCACAAACTATATGTACAAACTTAATAAATATTTCTATTGCTGTTAATAGGCAGCACTTAAGATTGGGTTGGGTTAAAAAGTAATTTTTCTATTCAAAGATTGTTATATATCTGCATTAAAGAAAATTTCAATGAATTATGGTAAATATTGATTGAAATATAGTAGAAAAGAAATATAATCGGGTTTCTTAGGCCGCGCTATAATGCATGATTAAATTTTAAGATGATCTTAAAAACAAAACGGAATTTCAAAAGTTACATGCTTTTCTTTTTAATATTTGGTGAGCGGTTGAATAATAAATTTTAACTTGCTCACTGATTGGCATAATAAAAACATTTCCATCAGAAAGGACAGAAGAAGAAGAAAAGAAAAAAAAACTTTCAAAAAATTCTATGTTCAATAAAAAGTATAACAATATTGTATAAAAATTTAATGATTTATTTTTGTTTACTGTGCAAAAGTTTACTTACAAGGGGGATTTCTTTTGCTTTCTTAATAATCAGAATGAAATTTTCATGGAATACTACACACGCAAACGATCTAGCATTAATTTTTTCACATATCTCTGAAATATCAATCGCATATTTAAGTTCTTGCTCGATTTTTTCTAATGCACTGTGCACTACAATATGATATTATAATCTCAAGGAAAAAACTTGCCGTATCCTTGCAATGAGAAGTGCTTTCTTGATTGCGGAATATTTTCTTCATGACGATATAAGATGAAAACATGAACTCATTACGAAATATATACGTTGAAATCTGTTATACTCAAATATCTCTATAAATGAGCAGGGCTATTTTTAGCCAAACTAAGCCTTAGTCCTTCTCCTCTTTCTTCATTTGGGGCAAAACTCTGTCCTTTTGTTGGTTTCGAAACAATAATGATCTGTTCATTAGTTTAATATTTAGTTTTAAGAAAAGTTATATTTTCTTTTCAGAAGATGATATCTTAGTCTGTTAATTTATAATTAGTGTAAACTTTGAAGTTGTCGATTTTTTGGCTTATGTGAATAATAATTATTTAGATACCAATTATTGCTGATTAATTGATTCTTAATTTAACAGATTAATCTAACTTTACATCCAAAAGTATAGAAATAGAAAATAGAAGTTTACTAATTTGAATAAACACATAGACAATTTCTTTTTTAACTGATATATTCTATAATTAGTTTACATCCTCCGCAGTTATCATAATATAATTCATGGGATCTATAAAATATTCTATGAATCAAGGAATGAATAACTGCGAGGTTTATTGTTTCCATGAGAAATTTTAAAAAAATCAAATTTAAGCTTAATTTAGATTACAGTTGTTAATACTAGAGTATAAAACTATGCCGTGATAACACTTTATAAAGAAGTATCAGATAATCTATAGAGGGGTTTTTTGAATGCTTTGGACAAGCTTTAATAAATGGTAGAGCAAACTGAAAGAAGCATTTTTTTGTGTAGAAATGCATGGGCAGACCTGACGCTTTGAGGTACAAACTCAAGAAATAAGCATAAAAAAGGCGTAAATAGTTTTTACTCAGCATATCAATCATAATTCTTCACATCAGTGTTTACAATAATAACTTAACATGATGTGCAACAGCAGTAGCACATGCTTGGAAGCGCCAACTGGTGAACATGTTTTGGGTTTACTCCTTTGAGTGCCTCGTAACTGGAATATTCATTACAACTGTAGGTGTGCAAAAACTATCCCACAACTTTGAAATTCCACGCAAGTCACTCTATCGACGTTGCCAAGAGTGTATTACGGTTAGCGAACGCAATTTTGAGCAATATGGTAAGAATTGTTGCAAAGAAGCACTTCTCAACAATGATGTGAGTGAACAATTTATGTTTTTTTTATATCGATTTCTTAAGCTTGTATCTCAACCCTTCACGTGCGTCCATACATTCGTAACAAAAAATATTTGTAGTAGTGTGATCAACAACTCATTAAAATTTGACCCACGAATTGCGAAACACCCTGTGTATTTAAAAATATCATCATCTAACTTTTACAAGGAAAACACTTAAAAGATGCTTTATCAGTTTAACCTTTTATAATAATAACAAAGTTTTTACAATTTAAAAAATGCTTATAATTTTTATGTTAGTTGATACGAAAGTTTACTGTTAACTCTAAGTGGAATTGGAAGAACCACGTCATTTTAACTTTCGGATAACGTTTACCGCAGTTTGTAGAAGAATTGAAAAAAAATGTCTGACGATAATTTCAATTAAAAGCATAACTATTCAATTATTTAGAAGCATACAATTACATTTTTTTCTAACAACTACATATAAAATTTCAATTCACATTGTTTCTGTCTGTAGAGGAGGAAACGTATAATTTCTCGCATTTCTGTAATTTGAGTAAGAAAGTTTCAGATCAAGTATGTTTAATGGCAAAAAATTCTATTGAATTCAAGAATGTTAAGATATCCCACAGCATTTAATGATGTCCGTTCGACTTCTTCAACTTACTTCTGTATTTGAATGGATAGCCATCCATGCAAAAAATATGGTAAAAAGGAATTTCAAGTCTCAAAAGTATTTCTTTCGTACGGAATTAAAAGGTATTACTTTCACTAGGGGTTATAAAAGAATTTGAAGGCAAAATTAGAAAGCATGAAATTCAATAATCTATTCTTTATAATCATGCTTTAGAAATTCTATAATTTCATCAATATTTAATTAGTAACAAGATTTTCTAACCCCACTAAAGACAAAAAATTTATTTTTTGTAGAATAAATATCATTCAAAATATATCTTTATAGCAGTTGGAAATTTTATCTTTGAATGCTCTGCTTGGTCTTAATATCATAATTTGCTTGAAGTTTCGATTTTTTAATTCTAGATTCAACTTCTTCTTGGGCATGCGACGAAGAGAAAAAATGCATTGTTTAAAATGAATTCGTAGCTACTTACACGTCTCGTTATATTTAGCTATGATTTTTTTGTATTTTTGAATATTGCTAAGAAATGGCACAAATAGTCTACTTTTTTCATGTTTTCGCGGTAAGATTTCCCGCTTTGATTGGAAAACATAAACATTTGGTAGGAGATTGGAAAAAAAAGATGGGGTTAAAGCACTTACGTGTAGTTTAGGAAAAAGTAGATAAAATATTTATAATTTGTTGTTGGAGAAAGCTTAAAGTTTTGATTTAAATACAATGTGCAAAATTACGTACTCGATATCTTTCTCTAAAATCAAATGTTTATTGTTGAAACTGCATCGTACATGCAGTTGAAATTAATAAAAGTTAAATTATTGAAATTTTGAAAATAATTAAACAAAGCAAATAAGAGTGATGAATTATTAAAAATAAAATATGATGCAGAAATACTTTTGAACTTTTCACAACAGAAGTAACCTTTGCTCTAATTTACAGTGAAAAACGTTTGTTATTTTAAAAAAAACTATTTGATGAAAGAGTTCATTTTACCCTTTATTTCAATAATTTCAACCAGCTTTGGCTACAAAAATTCTCCCGAATAACTCTCAGGATAATATAAAGGGCAAAAAAGCACATCAGGATGCATTTTCCGAATTTCCCCGACTAAGCCCCAACTGTAGTCGCATCTAGCATCATTTCTTTTATCCGAATTCTCTCAAAATGAAAACCCAAACATCGTCTCGCACTCACTGACCTTATTCATCAAGGGTAAAGTCTTTGTCTGGTGAAAGTTCTCTGTCACATCCATCTATATATTCATGAAATCCGCCCCAACCCTTTGACGAGTCATGTTTACAAAGGAACCTGAGACTGTTTGTTTCAAACGGAAATTCCTTGAAGAAAATAAATTTTCTACTCCTTGTTTTCCGCTTATTACACTTGCAGAATTCACAGATGGGAATTTCCGCCTTAGTCCCTTTCTCGAGATCGCTGCACCCGCTCCAGTTCACGGACTAAATAATTACGCGGAAGTCTTTGTTGGAATTGAACTTGGTAAGTTTTGGGGAAATCTCGGCGGGAAGTGCTGAGACGGCGATCTTTCTATACGTAACATTTAAATAGAAACATGTTGCTCATTTCTATGCAGAGGTTTTGTGGCCACTTAGAAAAGCAACGGCACGAGAAGAGAGTGCGAACCGCAGCATTCTGCGAATTTACAAGTTGGATCTCCTTTTACACGATGTGGTATCAAGAGTTATTCTTCCTATTTTAATTTTCGACTTAGATTAAAGATAATAGATTTATTAGAAGAAACATATTAAACTTCGAAAGGAAGGGGAAAAAAGGAAAATCTGATTGTTTCCCATACCTAAAATATATTATTACTTTGATTTTACCTTCCAAAGAGCTGAGACGGCAATAATTCTATGCCTACCAGAAATATATTGCACATTTCTATGTAAATGTTTTGTGTCCACTTCAAAAAGCAAAGAATTCTATTTGAATCAATGGTTCACACAGGAAAAAACACTATTTTATTAATCAGTTGACGTTTTGTCACTTATGTTTCGTAGTATATACATTTAGGCCTTCACAAACAAATTATTTTTTACTGAGTTCTAGAAGTAAAGCATAGTTATTTTTTAATAAGCAGGATTATACAATTTTTAAATAAAGTAATTTTTAAGAGATATATCAGCAGTTTTAAGCTTACGAAGATGGATAATTTATTTTAGGTATGTAAAACTACAACAGAAGTAAGTACAACATATTTGAAAGTATAGTGTACTAGTAAATTGTAAATTTAATATCTTTTCGTCGATGTTCGGAATGCTTGGCATTTGATTTTTTATTAATGCGCGTTTGAGTTTGAAACTGAAATGTTATTTACTGGAAGTTTCGTTTTTAATTAGATCAAAATTAGGCTTGTTTCTTGCAGAAAAGAGAGGGTGTTTGACTTCTTTTATTAATAATGAAAAGTAATATCACACGAATTCGGTTTCGTTAAGCATGTTTCATGGGTTTGAAAAACGTTGCAAGCAAAACAACAATTACAATAAAATACTTGCCAATAGATTTTTTTTTGTATTTTGAGTGCTTAAGAAAAGCAGAAGAAAGAGAAGAAAAGACATCAGTTTAAAGATTTCGAAGGTCGAACGTCCTGACGTCTATCATTTGTTGTGGCCTTAAAGTCTGAAGGGAGGCGGATTCTGCTTGCGCTGCCGTCTTCGTCATATGACCAAGGCTCCAAATTACGAGGACCGTCCCAAAATAGCCCTCCTGTAGCTTCTTAACAAGACGTTAATGTAAACAAATTAAATTAAACAGAATCTCCTTTTTTTAAACGGCAGTTTTAAGACTTTACCCCAATAAAAAATAAATAAATACTTCAAAATGTAAAACAACATATAGATATTTAATAGCATAAAAATGGAAAACGATTGACTGAACGAGATCAACAGTTGGGCTCCGTAGTTTTCCGAGAAATGATACAAAATATGTTCAGCAAAAATCCGTAGATTGGACAGAATGGCTTATCGCAAGTCAGAAAGGATGATCATTAATCATGCTTCTCGGAAACAGAGATATCTGACGAAATTACAAAGATTACTCGTCTTCGCATCGCCCATCAGAAAACCCGGTCACTGCGCAAGCTTATAAGGAAACAGATATGTGACGAAATTAAACCCCTTCGGACCTGACGTCCTAGTATTAGGACACACCTTTATATTACTCTAGATTCCACATTTTTAAGAATTTCTACTTCAAAACCATAGGCTGTACTAATTATGACTTCGAGAATAGCAAGATGCTTTCATTTCTGCTCAATAGTTGGTAGCATAGTCGTATTAGAGAAAATAATGGAGGTTTCTGACCATCTGCGGGCAAAACGAAAGTGCATGTTTTTTGAGTCCTCAAAACTATTATTATATTTAATCCTCTGCTTTTTGAAAAATTCCATAATAAATCGTACTATTTCTGTGTAATTCAGTACTTTTAACTTAAAAATAATGAAAAATTGCGCTACAAATGAGAATCAAACATTTGTTCTAATAATAGGACATCAGTTCAGGTATAGACAACATGAATTTTTATACTTGTTCTATTATTAAAACAACAAGTGTCTATAGTTCAAAGATTTTGATTTGTTTAACAGTTATCGATATTTCTTCTAAAAAACATCGTATTTTATATATATTTTGGATATTTTACAGTTGTTATTCAATTATTAACCGTAAAAATTGAAGAAAAGTTGAAAACGGATGGACTAGGTATTTCAGATAAATATGTTACAGAAGATGGCAAAACCACTGTAGTGAAATGGTACGGCAATCATGCTGTCGTAGTTAAAAGATAAAACAAAAAAATATCACTTTTGTTGAAGTTTCCAGACCTGAAATTGTAAAGTTTTACAATAAAAGTATGGGAGGGGGAATGGACAAGCATGACTTATTAATGTCATTGTACCGAACGGTTCCTAATCACCTTCCATTATTTCAATACTAGCTGTTACCCGCGACTTCGTGCGCGAAGAATTTGAATTATTCTTTTTTTAATACACGAATGTAAATGTTTTGTTGCATTTTGAAAGGGGAAAGTAAAAGTTCTGACGGTTGATAATACTTAATTGGACGGCTGACAGGAGTGTACTGTACATGTATGCTGATATAGTTATGTAAATTGTTTATCTACGCTAATAAACTTTTGTATACCACGTTATTTGCACGGATGTAGAGGTTGTGTGGGCTGGACACACGTGAACACGCCACATACAGTTGCCTATGCGAAAAATATGGTTTTTCCAAATGCACGCCTGCCACTTTCAGTGTCTGGCCCTGAGCCTGGCAAATGATATTTTTAAAGGGATTTGTTACCTTTTGAACTGAGATGATAAATCCTTCGGTATTATCGGAAGGCGTGGAATTAAAACACTCTCTTCTCTCCCTATATCAGTCATAACAGTAGCTTTCATGACGTTTGGACCTAGGTGTGTAATTTGTAACCGTGTGCCATTGCGCACGCTCGGTATATCGAGGTTACGTATTAGTAGTACTGGCACACCGACATTCAATCTCGGCTTGTCGGAAGGTACCCCTGACAATTCTAAGATGTTGAAGAGCTCTACAAAATATGATGTTCCTTGTTAATGTCCATTACCGTATCCACAGATGGATATTCTGTAATATCTCACTGTGAAAATTAAACAAAACATCGAGAGAATAATTCACTAACGTCATTGGATCACTGTGTAACCGTATTAAAAGCTGTAAATGCTACGACTACAGGAAACCGGAAGTGTAAAGTCTCCTTTGTTGTTTATGGTCAAAGAAAGCAATATTTTCTTATATTAACTTTAACACTGGCAGAAGCCCGCGCGCGAAACAGTAATTTGGCTTGAATTTATTTCTATAAGAATAAAAAGTATTGTTAGAAATTGCGTTAAAAATATTTTAAAACCTTTATAACAATAAGAGAAAACACTTCATGGCAAAGGAATTATCATCTTTAGAAAGATAATTTTCTGCTCTTTAATTTGGTATAAAAATAATTGTTGTCTAATAAATGTTTCAGAAGTTTCATTTTTTTCATTGGCAAAAAACGTCTAAACATTAGGCTTAAAAGCGGCTAATTTTCTTATTTAATTAAATATCTTAAGAACTAATTAACACTGAAAGTTGAAAATAGCACCTTTGACCTAGAAATATGCTCTAGAATGTCGTGTGTAAGTTTCATGTCGCTACCGTTCACCATTTAGGAGGAGTTCTTTTGACCGACCGACCGACCGACAGACAGACAAATACATTTAATGATTTATAGATATTTATAAAGATAAGCAAAATTTTCAGAAATAAAGGTAAATTAGTTCAAAGTCTAACCGTTGCCTAGTAACAGAGTAGCTATAAATTTGCGTTATTTCAAAATCGTCTGCACGTAAAATTTTAAAAAATGAATAAAAATTGAAGGAAAAATGTCACAGAAATAAAATTGGTATCATTGAAAAGGTAAAATTTGTATCTTTAAGACTGTATAAAAATAATTTTTATCGGAGAATGTGTTCCGAAGTTACAGCGGGAAAAATGATCACGTGATAGTTGATTTTAGAAATAATTTACTCCACATGTTTTCGCTTCCCTGAAATATCACGTGACAGTTGATTGAAAAATAAAATAATCTTCATCGAGAATCGCTGAGTCAATGGGCTTTGTTTATTAATTAATTGTTGTCTGAAGTCAAAAATAATTAATTTAACGTGATTTCACCTACCCTATGTCCGTTCTTGGGTTTCAAGCTACAACTCTGCCAATTTTCATCCAAATCGGTTTTGTAGTTTGATCGTGAAAGCGTAACAAACAGACAGACAGACACACTTTCGCATTTATTATATCATTAAGTATGGATATAATAAATTCTAGATCATGGTGCAAAAGAGATTCAAATTTTTCTGGAATTCCTTAGAAAAATTAAATAGATTTAATGGACTTCACATTTAAAATAGCAGAAGATCTCTCATTTTCAAATCAGCCAGAAGCCCCTACCAAACCCGGACGTCCATCAAATACTAGCCCTGCTGTACCACCTCCAGTTAAATCCATCTGTCAGACTTTGCAATGACGAGAGATTTCATGGGTTAAAGCACATTATTGAAAGAAGTTTAAAGCAACAAAGATACCAATTGGAAGGTTGCACTTTCAAAACTACATCTTTTTGTGAGAAATGTGAAGAATATTGATGTTTTCATGCGCAAAGAAATTGTTTCAAATCATTTTCATACAAAATAATTTTAAATTGAACTTTTTACTTTTTTTGTTTTTACTTAATTGAAGCCTGGTGTCCTATTATTAGGACATTTTTTTAATTAATTTGCTAATTGACAATAAAATATGATATTTAATATTGAAGTTACTTATATATAATATAGCAAATTTACCACACACTGATTTTTTTATCTGTCCTGAGCATAATTCAGGGCCAAAGGGGTTAAAAAGAAACGAAAGGGAAAGAAACTTTTCCGATTATGTGAGTGTATAGCCATGCTTATTTAACAGTTACGCAGTAAAGATTTTAAAAAGTTTTGCATCCAGTAGAAACACTTGTTTTCTTTACTTCATTTAAAAAATATTTATAAAAGTCTTTGGTCGAAACCCTTCTATTCCAGATGCAATTATTTTCAACAAGAGCATGATGTCTCATCATATGCAACTGAAATTGCAACATCAATATCTAAAACCATAACAAGTAAATCTTATTGAAATTCTTTGAGAAATTATAGCTATATATTTTAGAAATAACCAAAATATCACACATCATAAAATTTCAGAGGAAACTAAATTTATTATAGTTTGCTAGCACTTAGTAAAATTTGCTGAAAATACAGCTAACAAATTTAATGATATTTAGGCATTGATCTGCAAACTTTATTCTACTCTAATTTAGTTTTTACTTTCACAAACTGTCATATCCTGAGTCATAAAGCTTGTTATTTCACAGTATTATTTTAATGATAGTAAAATTTCTTTCTGAATTCTTTTAACATAGTTTCTTCCCACATCTTATATTTGTCGCATTAAGCCCAAATTTGTCTCATGGGCCATACAATCTAGATTATCGTAACAAGTACAAATTTCGTATTTGCAAAGCAGTTTCAATATAACTAAAAACCACATAATTATTAATGTCGACGGCATATTGTATTTTTAAAATTAAATTGAAAGAGAGGAGGCTTCTTTCCGTATCCCCCAGTTGTTAATTTTTTTAACTTGCATAATAAAAACGAAGAGGACTTCATAGAAATTGTTTCACAGTTATTCCATGCAATTCGGGTTGCTATTCATTGATTACAGAGCTGCATTATTTTATACCATTGTAGGGTCGAATAAAAATAGTAAATAGAAATATTTAGATGCTGGATGTTTAAACTGGTTACAAATTGAAGTTATGTAGTCTGTTTTATATCCTAATCTTATTTTGTTTATCTGCCGAAGTGTTAATTTTGCTTTTGATCCTAACCCTTTTTTATAAAATCTTTTACCATCTATCCCTAAGTAAAAGGTCCTGATTGAGGGAAAAAGATTACATATTAATCAAATAAATGTTAGTATAAATTTTAACATTATTTTTAATTCTCTAGAGAAGTAAAATATCCTCATTTCACTGGAAATATTCCTATATCATCAAATTAAGACGCCTATTCCTATATCATCAAATTAATTTAAACGTACCTAAGACACATTTTAAACGCAAAATTCAAAATTATTTTATTTAAATTATTAATTAGTTAACAAATAAATTAAACAATATCATCTTATAAAGTTCCCAATAATTTACATATTTTAATAGTCATTAACGGTTTGAGCCCAACAATTTCTTTGATAAAAAATAGACTTATCCAAAACGAGCGTCTTAAAAGCAGTCATTAAAAATTAACTGTTTCCTGACTCATTATTGCTTAATCGTTCTGACACTATGCGTAAGTGTTAATATAATAAACACAATCCATTAAAGTGAAAATGGAACGCTAAAAAGATTAAATCTAGTACTAATTAATCGTTACGATTTCCATCCCAGTGAAAACACACCTCCGCTCTAGCGTACAAATTCAGGAAAAGAGAGTAGAAGTCAAACACTGTTAGGAAATGTCTCACAATATAATCTGAAATGACAAACGCATGATACATTTACTTGGAAAATGCGAGACAAGTGCATTTTTTTCATTAACACCACCTGTTTGTCTTCAGGGAATCATTTGATTAGATAATTAAGTTATTAACATTTGATGCATTTAAAGTTGATGTGACGGATTTTTTTTTCATTCCTTTCGCTCATCTGATAAAGCAGTGCTTACAAAATAGATAAAAGTTGCAAACTGATTGCATTTATAAAGGTTCTTTCCTTCAGTTGGGGGGGGGGGGGCGGGTTTTTAAGGACTTAAAGGCAGTTAATCTCATTATTCGATATTTAACTTCACGCTTTGCTTCATTTTCCTTAGGAGAAAGAGAAAAAAATCGAGTGTTGAACCGTGTAGTTTAGTGGGACTGCAATTCGTTCATGATAAGAATTGGAATTAAGTTGAAGTTAAATCTTTTATTAGCTTTTCGAAAATTGGGTTGGTGAAAAACCGCTCCTAATGTGGCTTGAAATATAAATTTCCCGTGTTTATATTTCAAACCGGGTACTGGGTTTTATTTACGTCAACATTTACAAAAAGGGCCCTCATGAGAGAAATATTTTATTTCATAAACTTCAATTGAATTCAATTAATTTATTAACTTACATTACATGACTTTTTATTTCTTCACAAAAACGAAGCATTAGACACATAAAAAAAATGATGTAAATAACGAAACGTATATTTACATATCATTTAGGTATGTAATTTAGAGAAAATTTTCCCATTTAATTATCATTTTCATTAATTTTTTTTTCTTGTATATATCTTCTGTCTTGCATATAAATGAATATATGTATATGTTACATTTACATAAATTCCTTTCACAGAAAAAATGGAATTCATGTTTACATTTAATTTAGATGAACAATTTAGAGAAAAAATTTCCATTTAATTACCATTTTCAATTAATTTCATTACATATACAATTTAAAAGCCTCAAAAATAATGCATAATGTTATGTAGTAACTATGAATTTCGTCTCTTCCTCTGTAACTAAATATTGTCTTTATTCTTTTTATTAAAATAACTCTTTATTTTATTTTATGCAATGTCTAAACATTTATATAATCTAAATACTTGAAGTGGAAATATATATGAAGAGAAAATTGAAGTACAATATTTTAAATTGCGTTACTTCTAAATTTTTATATCGAAAAAACTTATTGGTCATATTAGAAAATTTTCAAGGGAATTTTGTAGCGAAAAAAAAAACCAGTGCTGAATAAACGATTATCTGTAACCTTTTTCTTCATGTGTAACAAAATCTCATTACTTTCTATATATTTTAAAGAATAAAGATGTTTTGAACCTTTCGTGTATCCTGGTTTTAACAGCCAACTGCCATTGACCCTATACCTTTTAACCTATTAACCTACAACAACGTATCTGACACGTGCATCGAATTTTTGCTATTTAAATCCGTAATTAAGTCAACGTAACATTTAATTTTAAATGCAAAAATCACCTGGACACTCTCAAATGTTTCAAGTATCCTTTACCATCTTAAATAAATTGATATAATAAAAACATATCCCAAATGGTGGTGTCATCTACTTGGGAGGTTAAATAAAATCATAGGGCAAGGGGTTAAAAGATCTCTGACTGAAATTTGGTTTTTGTATGTTTTCACGATACAGTCCAATTATCAACGTGCAAATTCGATAATCTGAATTCCATAGCTCAAAATGCCATTTTTAAAAGTAGATAACTCTACAGTATTCTGAAAGCTTACTTTTTCTAACGGTGTTGGTAAGGTTGTGTAGCTATTTATTGACTATTGTTTCTGAACATAGTTAAATACTTTATATTTAATATGTTACATGCATTCAATTTTTTGTAATTTAATTGCATTTCTGACGCGACTTATTGCATTTAAATTTAAATAGTTACAAAAGAACTTTGGTAAAGATTGTAAATTGGACCTTCAGGGAACAATTTTAATTTTTGAGTTCCGAAAAAGCTACAAATAAATACGTTTCATATCTTGAATTCACAAATAATATTTGCTATTCATTTGACGAATTATTCACTGATTCTTTCTCTTAACTCTTCGGAGCCGCACAATTACAGTGCAAAGAATGTTGATTTTTTTATTTTCTTTCCGTCTGCTTCACCAACAAACATCCCAACTTTTCACAAGTGGTTTTAAATTTTTAGCATCTTCTTTCCTAAATCTCATATTTATAATCCTTCGCGAAACTGCCGGAGCGATACTGAAGTTAACTTTCCGCAACAGGCAGGAACGATTTTCTGAAGTGCACCTTGGCTGTTTTTGTTTTATTTTGTGGATAGTCCCCTTGACAGTGGGCGTTCGAGGGTCTCTATTGACTAAAGGAGCGAAAGCTTACAAAACAGGATTTTCGCGGAAGAGTCCTGAAGAGACGCCTCCAATGACAAGAAGCCTTGTCCTCTTACTTTTCGTAACCAGCTCATGATATCGGCCACCTTATCAAGCCCTCTGGAGGGTGCCTTTGTTTCTGTCTTCGAAGATCATATCAAGCTTCCTCTGAACTAATCTTTTCTCCTCCTCTTCCGTGCGGAAGGCTATGAGAGGTGTGCTTTCGTTTTTACTATCGTTAATTAAGTACATTTCTTCTGAAACCGATGCTTTGGTTAACTGGGCTTCAAATTATTTTAGGGATCGAAGGGAAATATTGTTCCTTTGGAAATGAGACTGATTCTTACCCAGTAATAGCTTGAATGCCGAACTGGTTCTAATAGATCTTTATCATCCATTTAATTGAATCTCACTGACAATTACGTCCATACCCAGTTAGACGTTCAAATATTTTCTTAATTTTTGAAATTTTGAGTATAAATGAGTAATAATTGAATGGAGTAATGAAGCATTATTTTAGTACTTTGATAAATACTATTCTTAATACATCGTCTCTATTTTGTCTAAATGTCATATGCGAAATTTTCCAAAGCATATTATTGATGCAAAGCACTTAGATAGGTTAGCCACCATCTACTCTGAAATTTTGGTAGGTGATATGCTATATGTCGATTCCATATGTCGCTAGTGGTTCCAACTGTTAGATTAAAATTGCTTATGTTTTGCTGTGTGTGATTTTTGACACACGAAATTTTAACATAACAGCGAAGATATAAATAATTTTTAATGCATAAAATTTATTTAACATTTAGCTTATTGTGTAGCACGTTGACTGCCGCGCCACCCGAATATGGGTAACGCAAATATTCGGACTTTCTATCTAATTAGATGACCCGTATCCGCTATCTTATCTACAGTAAAGAAGGAATATCTAATTAGATACAAAGTGTGAATCACAGGTGTGAGTCAAAGTGCATGATCAGTAGTCAACGTGTTAGAAAAAAACTCAAAAACCTCTTAAACGGGCAAATTGACGAAGTAACAAGAATGTGCTTTGATTCCTTTTCAAGTAATTAAAAGATAAAGTTTCCTGTTTACCTTGACTGTCCGTGTTGTTACTATTCTTCTTTTCTCTTACGAGATATCTAACTACCCATCACGTTGGCGATGATTAAATTGGACAGGGGATTAAAACAAGGCTCTAAGTGATTAAAGCAGAGACAGATTAGCGAAACGGGGTGTATATGTGTCCTTGAAATCCTAATAGTTTACTGATGCAACAGTTGCACCAGTCCGTAAGGAAATGTTAAAATTTGGCTGGCACAGTATCCGAACCGCTTGTAAGTAAAAGGTTTAAGATAAATTTCAGGCTAATTGAGCTGAATGTCACATATTTGTTTTTACAATCCTTTGTGTGTTATATTTCATTATTATGGAGATTATTTAAGACATATAATGAAATCATTTTCAGAGCAGCAGTTTTAAATCACTAACCATAAACACTGACTATAAAAAATTAATTGCTTTTATTTTTGTTATACAATTTTGTGATAAATTGATTGAATTTTTCCACCATTTGAAGTTTTTCGAATAAGATTTTAGCAATTGCACTTAAAACGCATTTATTTTTTTAGATGGAACATTATATATATATATATATATTATATTTTCAATCTATTAATTTTCTGCAAATAATATTAATTATTCTTTAAGAGGAATTGATTTTCAATCTGCACACTTATATCTGAAGAAATTGAAATTTTTCTGCTTTTAATTTGAACAATGGCAAATTTACGCTTATTTAATTGCATTAATGAACGGATTTTCATTCATAAAATCTTATCCTTTAGAGATATAAACAAAAACATTTTACATCAGAATTATTTGATGAAAATAATCATCAATTTATAATGTTATAAGAAAATAATTTCAAATATTTTGGTATTAAATTTGCAGATGAAAAGATATGAATTTAATTATTTGAAAAATGCACTGCTTGTTTTCTTTTAGATGAGTGAACATTTCGATTATTTATATTCTAATAAACAATCACAACTTCCAAACACTGGTTTCTATTTTTCTGATTTAAAAAAAAGAGATTTCAAAAAGTGAAAGATAACAGAATGTAGATGATTAGCCTGAAAAAAATCTTCCTGTGAATATATAACAGGCAGATTATTTCCTCTTTCTTTAAAAGGTATAATAGGAGGAGTAAATAAATAAATTCCACTATGTTGGCCAATATGAAATACTCGCTTCTTAAGATACGGTTGATTAATTTTCGAGAGGATTTCTTATTCATGAACTTTCTCGAATTTGAAATCAATTCCGAATTTAAAAAAAAACAGTGAATCAAATGCAATCCATTCGTTCTTGCATTTTTAATCATTACTTTCCTTTTGAACAATTAATGGATAAAATATATTTTTAAACAACAAATTTTATTTCTTATAATAAAAAATGTGTACCGAATTTAATTAATTTCAACGCATACTTCAAATTTAGAAAAATTTCACCGGTTGCAGCTACTTAACACTGTCAAGCCTTCATTATTATTAATAATAATTTGAAGAGTTGTACTTAATTATTCTCGTCATTTCTTTTAGTACATATGATTAATAACACAGGCTAATATTGAACAGAATGATACTTACCCATTTTGCTTCAAGTTCCTCTAATTAGTTCATAACGAACAGGGTGAAAAGAAATGATTCGTTTTAACGCATGAGAAGAGTTACCATGTCCCAATTAGTTCATTTACTACCGTAGGAGCTGCAGCAGTTGGAAAAGAAGGGCAATTAGTATATTTATGTTTCTCATTCGAACTTAGGGAACCTTGTGGTTTGGAAAAACTAAGCCATGCTTCTTTTTTGGTGAAGAAGCTTTCATAGTAAGTGCTTAGTTTTATAATATTTTATAGGAAATGTACAATTCAATGACAACGGAGTTATTTGTTTACGGAAAACAATTCTATCATTTGTATGTAGCATACAAGAGAAATTAAGATCCTCATATAGACGGAATTTTCGGATTTCCTTAAATCTGTAGTTTCCGGATTTGTACTCTATAGACTCATTGTATTTCACCTTTTTTTAACAAATTGGAATTTTTTTAACAATTTGTTTGCGAAAAACCGAAATTTGAACAATTTAAATGAAGAAATTCACAGACCTTAATATATCCCCCTTCCCCGAACAAACCTTACTCCACTGAATCATTGATAGCCAAAAAAATCAGTAACTTTCAGGAGTGATGCTTCGAAACATTGTTATTCTAAATATATATATATATCATTGATAATAATGATTGGAAATATTTGCAAGCATGTAGGTGTGTCACATTAGTATTCTGGATTGTTTTAAACTATACAACATTTTTATTCTCCGGTAGTTTTGCAAATTTTGTAAATGGGGGTGAAACCAGTACATTAATTTCTTGTTTTCCAGTAAAATTATCTGTGAACTGTAATACATTAGGGCACATTATCCTCAGAGAGTAACTTTTTCTTTGGCCATTATCTCACAATTATAAAATTAAAAATAAATCTAGAATGTGTTAATTTCTGAATAAAAATACCTATTTATTGAAAATAATTATTTACAGTCAAGAAACAGAACTGGAAAATTCTACTTCCCATGCTTAGCTTTAGGCGAGCAACACATATTTATTATTTTATTTTATTGAAAATGTACACGGTAATTATGATATTAGCGCTAAGTATTATGAGAAAACAATTTTATAATAACAATGTAAAATATCGAGTGATGCAATAAAATTTGTACACTGTTTCGTAGTATAATATTTAATGTACCTGACAATGGTTGGAAAATTACCATCTATTTTAAATGGAACAATAATAAAATTGATAAAACCTTTTTAATATAGATTCGTTACTAAGTGAAATTGTATAGAAATGTTTTAATCCTGCAAGCAGCTAATTGGAATACTGTATTTTCAGAAAAGATTAGGGATTCGAAAACCGTGTTAGGACACTAACAACAGCAAAATAAAAAACACCCATACAATAATCAGTAAAAATGAGAATGTAATTAATCATAGGGAGTAAAGGAACAAAGCTCTTGGTCCCCTTGCTACAACATCCTTTGCATGTGAATACTAACAGATATTATTCATCTAGGCCTGAATTTAACAGTAATAAGATAAATTATATATGTGTATGTAATTTAGACATGGGGAAGTTTACTCTTCCAAGCTGTGAAGCAGAAAAATTTGGTTTTAGTTGTAAGCTTCTAAGTAAATAAGCCGCATTCCTTTTTCTTAAATTCAAAATGTAAAAGACAGTACTCTGACATCAACAATTATTTAAAATCATAATCAGGGAAAACATTACTAGAATGTAATATGTCATAGGATACAATCATATGAATACACTGTTTAATTTTATAGCTAATTTGCGCGTGGCTTAATAAGATTAATTAAATTTATATCAATAAATAAAATCTCGAATAATGGCTAAAGTGAAATAACTAACTCTTCAATCGACCACCCAGAAAGTTATTAGCGTCTAAAGTAGATTTTTTTCTCAATTTTATCCTCACCAGAGGGATACAAGAACTTGAACACCTCCTGCATTGCAAAATGGTCTCAAATAGTAAAGGTACAACTTAACCACATTGGAAAATCAAACGCTAAGAGGAAAAGGTTTCATCGCGACCATTTGAAGGAAAAAATCAAACTAGATTTTGAATTTTGTCTGTACTTTTTCGTGAGGAGAGAATGTAATAATTTTAAACAAATAATTTAAGCAAAGTATTAAACACTCAGATTAACTATTTTGTAAGGTTGGTTTGTTTTTAGTAAGGATAATAACATTAACTGTAAAAGTAGAAACATGAGAAATTAATTTGAAACTTTTAAAGATCTCGAACCCTATCTTGATAATTCATGATGTAAAAATAGGGATCCGATAGATTAATATTCAAATTTGTTTGATGTTTTAGAATTGCACAATACCAGCATTGTGTATAATGTAAATGAAAATCATGATTATCTACCAGTTTCTAAAAAATTCAAATGATATAAAAAGTTTAAATTGAAGGAATGATTTCCAAAGAGGAATGACATTAATACTTAAGCTTTACGAGACACACAATGGCAAAGACTGACTACTTAACTTCAAGCGACTTGTGAAATAGGAGTGGTACTTCAATATATTTATGCAAAAGGTTAACCATTTCTGTTCTGGTTGAAAACTTCTCGTACGATAAAACTTACAGCGACATTCAAAGCAAATGGCCTAGTTGAAAATCACGCTTTAAATTTAAAGTTGCGCAGCGTAGAAAGTTGGAGTTGCATTTTGCGTCGAAAATTTAGCGATGCTTTTACCGTTTTAAGAGAGACAATCTTTTGAACTTACTCTTCGATCTATCAATGCTGCACCGAGCCACTTTAGCATGGTTTAGGTATTGTATTTTAAAGCTCTAAAAGGGTGTTTTGTTACAAACAACGAAATCTGAATCGAGATTCGGGAGCAATTTCGAGAAAAATCGTTTGTTTTGGAATTTCGAATTGGAATCGTGATTCTCTGATCCTTTGGTAAAAGAACGAAAGTCCATTATAAGGAACATGAGAACTGCACGAGATCTGATGAATAGATGCTAAATGGAATTTTCACAAACTGTGGTAAAGGACAGATATTTGTGACAGATAAAGTCAGTAACCATGAAACAATATAAATAATTCTAAATTTTAATCAAAATATAAAGATATTGATTGTTGAAGGTCATTAATTATTTGAAACTTTAATTAAATATATAGAAATTTAAATATTTTACTGTTAACTGGTTTTAATAATTCGAAATATTAACAAAAAATATAAAGTCGCTGAGCCTTTGTATAAATTATACTGTATTTCAGATTTAAAATTATTTAATTTTCGTTTTCATTAGTTGAAGGAAAGGTCTAAAACTTTAAAACTAAAATTAATGAAAAAAAATTTTGTCTTTGAAATTAATTTGAAATATACGACTTTCCTTGTTAATATGCATTTATTGTAAGTCCTTTCACGTTGACTAACTCACTACGTTCCTAGCTAATTATTCCTTATTAAACTTTTCCTTACAAGATAAAAAAAATAATGATCTAAAACTTGATTATTTTGAAAGAAACCGAAAAATTTCTGGGCTGAAAGTTGCTATTTTATAGATCATATGCACAGTCCCAACTGAAGAGACGAGCAATTTACACTATACGTATATGATTTACAATAACATTCACTTCTTCACGCTGTAAAGTTTGCTGCTCTTTCTCATTAAACACATGCATGGTTGTTGAACGACAGACACAGTTAATTATGTCTAGCAGACAATGCGGATATTATTTACAAACTGGGGCATAAAAACACATATTCATATTTTCGAGTTCCATGATAGAAGGACCGGCTAACGGGTACCTCAAACACTAGACATGACTCCAGTAATGAAAACTTGTTGAATGAGACATTTGGCAAGTTGGTAATAGAGTCTATTTTATAGGAAGACAAACTTTAATACTCAATTGAATGAACTGTTAAGCCTTCACGGCGAATCGGTAGTTAGTTTTGCTGTGATGTATAGTATATGACCTACTTAACGTATATAAATAAAAACAATATTTGAGATACTTAAATTATGTTATCTAATGCGAATTAAATATATAGAAAACAAAAAATATACAATCGTTCAAATAGCAAAGAAATAAGGAAAATTGATTGGTACGAATTTCTGCTATAAATAATATGGAATAAACTTTAACCAACATGTCTTAGTTTATAATTAGCAGAAGTACAGAGGAGTATGACTTGCTGAAGATTTAATTCTAAAAAATAATAGCGCTGAATTTGGAAATAATACAAATATATTTTAATAGTCTATTACTTCAGAAATTTTCAATATTTCTTATAATAAAATATGCAGACAAGTGAGAAAGATATCCGATTTAAAAAATTTGCCTTTAACTATGTTAACAAAACTGGTGGGTAGAGACTACATTTCATATCAGATAGCATCAAAAAAATTCTAGAGACACAGGTAAGTAAGCGAAGAAGATATTTTATTAAATTACAACGAACCAAAGAGAAAATATCTCAGCTGAATTTACAGAAAATAATTAAATTGAATCTTTCAGATCAAAGTAGGCCTATGAGGCATTTATTAATAAAATTGCATAGCCAAATATGTATTTAAAAAGTTGAAATAGCGATTCTTCTCATTTTGAAATCAAAGGTTTGAAAGTACAAGATAGCTGGGTGAGATAACGAGATTGTTGCAGAAGGCTTAGTCGAGTGAAGAAAAGTTAAAGATTTCCTAGTAATAGTATACGAAAATCAATTAAAGTTATTTTAAGTTTTTAATGAAATTCGCGGCATTGTTCTAATTTTTCATTTCCCGGCAGCGAATTATAATCTAATATTGAGTCTGTGGAGCGTAGAAAAATTTAATAACATCACTGATAGAATAAACACTCATTAGGCTCTCAATTTCATATCAGTAGAGTGTGCGTAATTAAAACGAAGAAGAGGCCAGAAGAAAAAGCATAATTAGAGATTTTTAATTCTCCGGGAGCTTCAAAGGTCCCGCCTTCCCCTGTTCAATATTCATGATTCCGTAGTTCGGAGAGGGACGTGACACAGAAGCCAAATAAAATCCTGTGTCCCTGGTGATCGGGAAGGGTTCTTTGGGATAGTAAATCGCTTCGGCTTCCATAAGAACACCGTAAAGTACCCCGTAATCGAGTTCAGACTGAGCTAATCGGTTTTAAACTCTGCCGGATGGCTAATTTCATCCACTGGTGGCTGAGGAAGAAAATTCAAAGAGGTTAGAAAGCAACTGGAGTTAATTGAATACTGGTGGATCGAAATTTTCGGGAAATATGTTCCCGAAAACAGGAGAGATAACAGCATGCTTTTTCCAGTCCGCTACCGGAAATTATGTAATTTATGCGATAGATAATTTGCCGCCGATGAGCAAGCAGGGGTTTTTTGTAGTTTTTTATCCCCTCCTCTTCCGTATTTATACTGGTTGCAGGTTTATTAAGGTAATTAGCATTATTCGCGTATTTTACATATCTCTTTTCCCGTGAAAATGTAATTAGCAACTCAAGAAACGACATCCTAATACGGCTGCTCACTCAAAACACACTATGCGTGCGCGGAAATTTGTTTAAATTTGCATAGATTATGCACGCAGCGCTTTTGTATGCTTTAAACACGCGGCACAACCTCTCTGTAGTAAGGATAATTAATAATTCCGGAGCCCTACTCTCAAAGCGATAGTTAATGAAACAGCTACCTACTCTAAATTCATATTCTATATATTTTGCATCAAATGTTACACTGAAAAATCAATTAGCTACCTGTATAGAAAAATGGGAGCATGTTCTGGCTTCATGTTTGTTCAAACCAACCATTCCAATTTACTTTGTTACATGGGAAGAATGGATCCGATCAATGGGAGCTAACAATGGGATCATATGCAGAAACTCAGGTGGCATGTTTGAGATGTCGGCCGCACACGACAACAGATTACGATGCGATGGATGGGGCTGTGTTTCATCCTTTTCATTTAGGGCTCGCGGATTTCGCATGGAGCAAAAACGAAAGCTTTCGCATTTCTAATTAGGCGTGATGGGTAGAGATTTCAAATTTGAAAGATGAATGGAACGATGCCTTTTGAAAAAGAACATACTTTTTTCGAGGTTCTTATCTTTTTCAAATAGTGTAGATTTATATAATATTTTTAGAAATTTATCTGAACATTCTGCATATTTTATGGCAATAAAAAATGTAAAAGAAATACTTCGAGAATTAATCTCTAATACTATTTATCATTACATTGTTTAATAATTCAATAACAAAGTAAAGCCAAATCATGCAAAATGCTAAATACAAATGTTATACCCATTTTTCATAATTTTAACTCTCTAGAATATTATTTTTATCTTTCGTTATCCCTAGCCATGGGGAATAAAATGAGATGAAATTTTTCAAGAGAATCAGTACTTATTAATAGATCAGTTTTGTGTGATAACTAAATTTATAAATTTTTCCCATTAATTTTGATAATAGTTGTTAATATAGTAGTCGCATCTTTGTTTTTTATGCTTTTATAATAATAATAAATACAAATTATGTAGTGTTGTAATATTCTATGTAATAAATGCAAGGATGTTTTATGAACAAATCTAGCAACTTTATTCATTTAGTTGCAATTTTATCTATTCAAAGTTGCATATTAATGGCAGATACCTAAATAATACAGTGCAGATGAAAAATGAAAAATGTTTTAAGGGTTTAGAACTTCAAAATGTTCTATATTTTAGATTTGTAAGTTTCTCCGGCTATCAATTTACCAACAAATGAAAAGTATTCAACATTCATCTGGGTTTATTTGTATTCAGGTTTTTATTCGTTTGGTTATTATTCTGAAGGCAAGTTTCATCTAAGCCTCAGTGTCCTTAAGGGAGATACCGCGGAATACAAATCTAGTTTCCTCAAACAGGAAGTCAGGAATCCACGCTTCGATCAGTGGCAACACATCATGTTAAGAAGAATGCTACGCCTAAGGCAAAGTTGTATCTGTCACCAAAACTATCTGCATGGTGGTCTAGCTTCTTCAAGGAATTCTAATTTTTCATGAGTCTATTCAGAAATTCTAAGATGATACGTTCATTTTACAATCAAATTATATACAGAGAGAAAAATTAGAGAATTAAGTTCATTCTACAGGATTTTTGTTCTCAATCTATCAGTAATTTTTAACCACAAACAGAGACATCTATGTTTGGTATATTCTCTTTGTTAAGATGTTTGACAAATCCTTTTAATTTGTTTACTGGGGAATAACATGTTTTATGTATGATTTCCTGGAGTTGTTTTTAGAACATAGCTGGAAATGATAAAAATACATTAATAAAAATATTTCTAACCTTATATGTAAGTTTTTATTTAAAATAATTAAATGTACACATAAATCACTGGTTTTTATTTCCCAACAAATTTCTAAAAAATAAAATATCTATCAATAAATTAAATAAAAACATTTAAAGCAATAAATTGATTGAAAGCAATTAGAATGAATGTGAAATGAATGTGGATAAATAACAGATATGGATAATTTCTATGTATGAAGTTTTAGATGTAGATCTCAAAGCAGATGGTTTATTTCATGGGAAAATATTGGAATCCAAAAAAAAAGTACTAAGTTTATTCAAGTTTCATTTAAAAACGAAAGAATAAATAATAATATATTCTAAAGCTAAATCTCGCTTTACTTTTTTAGCACTATCGTAACCTTTACTTGTCTAAAACATCTCTCAGCGCTAGTATAAGTTATAAATTTCGCTACTATCTTCATTTGGTAGCTATCTTGTATGATCCTGAATCTCTTATTATGGGTGTACACCCATAATAAGAGAGCCCATAATAAGATACCCATAATAAGATATCTATGTACAGCCTGGTGTCATGTAATCAAGCTTTTTCCCGTTGGTTTTGTATAGAAGTTTTGAGAGGTGGGTACCAGCTCAGTTTTAGCCTTTGTAATATGACCACATCAAAATTATGAGGACCGTTCAAAAATTGCTTTCGTGGACACATACATGCACAAGCGATGATCAAGAGGCTGATCATCCCAGCATTAATTTCTAGTGAATTCACGTTTTATTGAAAAGACAGAGAAACGCGAATAACTAATTTGCAAAAGAAGCTCAAAGACAAGTGTAATTACTCTAAAGCACATGTACCATGAAATATTGATTTGAATCAGTTACAGTTTTTGTAGTGTCTTTTAGAATTTATAGCTCTGATTACAAGTCAAAAATATGTGAAAAGAATATGTGTGTGAAAACAAACATGCAAATTATACCCCGCCCCATAAATAAAGTAATGATTTACAATAATTTTAAACAAAAGAATGTTTGCATAAATAAAAGATTTACTTTAATTACCCTAAAATTTTATAAATTTGGCAAATATCAATTTTTACGTGTTAACAGATTTCAAATAAGCTATGAAGTGTTTAAATTAAATCCTTCGCAAAGAATTGCATATCTGACTCGTGCTCGAATTACATATTTTTTTTATTTTTTAATCTCTAGTTAAGTAAAAAGTAGCAGTTAATTTAAAAGACAACAATAATTTGTTCAAGCATAAGCTATATCATATGTCTTTTACGTTTTTCATGGATTACGATAACAATAAATGCCCTAATTAACATGTGTCATCTAATTATAAGGCTAGATTGTAGCTCAGGGTGTTTAAAAAACTAGGGATGCTTATAATTTAATTTATAAAACAAGTAATGATAAATTGTAATTTTATAAAGGTAATAAGGATTTGATTATTTATGATGAATTGAAAGGACTTGCAAAGTAAATGTAATCATTTAATAATTTTAACTAATACAGACAAAGAAATATTGAGTAATATTTCAGTGAATTTTTCCACCCTGAGAAAAAAAAGAGTACTGAGTTTTTTGAAAGAACAACTTTATTTCCTGGAAACACAGATTTTTCCAGTTATTTTATTATTCCTTGAATAATTTCTAAATTATTTCAAATTGTAAGTTTTATTTTATCATTTTCCAATAAATATTTTTATTTAGAAATACTGAAAATCAGTATAAAAACCTGCACTGAAACATTATTTTTCCATAATGAAATATAATTGGTTTCTTTAGCAGTTAATACTGATTTTTATTGTTTTACTTAGACGTGACAAGCTTTACTTAGAGACGAAAAAAAACTTTCGCAGATGAAAGTTTTCTTAGTTATAAAACAATTGCTCTTTCGTTTTATTTTGCTTTTCAGAATTGATTTTCCTTCGTAGAAACATTTTAAGAATATTTTTTCTTGTTCTTTCAGAAGCTTACTTACAGTTTACTTAAGAAAATTTGTTATCAAAGAATAGTATATCTTTAAAGCGAGCATTTTTGTCTAAATTTTGCGAATCATGTCGATCATCTGACGTTTTCTAGCATCCTTAGCGGAAAAAATCATAATACCAGTGATTTTAGCACTTTGAAACTGTCTTTATCTTACTCGAATAGTAAAAGAATTAATTTTATTTTCGTATACTCCGATTCTGGTTTCGTACAAGTTTCAAGCTAATAATTCTACTGTATTTTCTTTATAATCATCTTCACCATAACGCTACATAGATGATACTTATGCCTATTATTTCCTCACTTACGCAAAAAGAAAACTAATTTCAGTTGCGAAAGTAATACATTCGAGCATTGAAAACATGAAAATAAAGTACATAAACCATATAACTATAAATAAACATTTCGAAACCCAAAAATGTAGGCAAGAAAAATCGCGCTTAAAAGCGATCCTCTTTTCCCAAATTCAGATCCAAGCACGTACTAATTAGAAACCTTTTTCTTCTATATGAGATTCAAAATGTTGTCTTGAACCAACCTTAATTGTATTTATTCTCTTCCAGAAGATTTGAAGCGCCGAGAAAAGCAAGCACGAGGATTATAAAGGAGAGAATCGTATATGTAAAAAATGATTTTAACATACACAAACGCGGAAAAAAGCCAAATAGCACAAAGATTCCAACTCGGAAAAATTAAAAGTAAAAAAAACGAGATTCGCCTCCAACAAGGCAAATAAGTTCAACTCGGGGGAATCCATTAAATAAGGAGAAACGGAAGTGCAGGTAAAAAGCATATTTTTGCCTGATTTGCTCCGTGAGTTGTTTTTCTCTTTTCAAATGCATGCATGTCAAAAGTAGAACGCGTAGAGCAGAGCTGGTGAATATATGGCGAATGGGAAGCCGTATGCTTTTCTCGACATCTTCGTGAGGCAGACCGGGCATTAACCTGCAAGAGTAAAGAGTCATGGTGCTTGACAATTCTGCCACACAGAGAAATGGTGTAAGGAAGGGAATGCAAAATGTTCCCGACACTAGGGAATGAAAATATATGAGTACGAGAATGTAGAGAAAACTCGCCGTTGCGGAACTAAAGCACTGGCACAGCCTGAGCATTCAGTTAATGTTAGGGCGATGACATATTTGCCAAAATCCTTCAAGGCGAGCAAAGAAGAAGGTAGAGGGGAAAAAATCAGCACTCTTTCCACTGGTTCTACGAATCGAGTTAGTTTTAAGCTTTTATTTTCCGTTGACATATTAACGGTCAATGATTGTCCCTTCTTGCTGGAAGAACAAAAGAATGGATTGTTGTGGTAGGGGAGAATTTTTATCACGAAGACTCTTCAACTTCTTGGTATACATTGTTGACGTTTGACTGCAAACTGTGCAGGGACCTTCCAGGGGAGATAATTCGTTTCTTCCCAGCCACAAGACGTGTCAAGTCAGCTCATTGCCTGTTGCGTTACTCAAAGAGCTGTTTTCTGGAAGAGAATTTTTCGGTTGCTCTTAGAAGATTCGGAGCCACGGTGCGTGGTTACATGTACTCCAGAATGACAGAGTAGTTATTCATGGAATAACAAAAATGGAAGTTTGGGTTCCTTCACCTTGAGCTTTTCGAGAAAATGTATCCAGTTTATTTTAGAAAAGAGTTTATGAATTTTTGAAACAGTGGAGACATATTTTTCGAGATCATGCTGGAAATAAAGTTTCATTTCTTTGGAAATATTAGAGAAGTCATTTTCTTATTTTTTTAAGATAGATGAATTGCGAATAAATTTTTATTCTATTTATCTTTTCCAAGATAAAATAGAATAAAAATCAACATTTTTCGGATTGTCATATTGCGTTTTTCCTAAATGACTTTTAATATGAATCGCTTTTATTTACAGTTAAGAAGTAAATTTAATTATAAAAGTTTGGAACTAAGCTAGTCATAATTAGTAATTATTTATCGAATCCCAAGAAAATAACAAATTTTAAGACCTTTCTAACAAGGTAAAACGTACTCACGTTGTTAGCTTATTGCCCAAGGGGCAAAAGGTTTGAATAATTGGAATATGAAGAAAGAATTTTTTTATTTCTGGATTTTTCTTTCTATGGTTCGATGTAAGTAAAATTTATGCCGCACTTATATTTTTAATTTTAATTGATTATATATCAAATATAGTTAAATTTCCCTATATTCACACTTTGAAACTATAGATAGTTACTTTTTTATCTAGGAAGATTATGATGTTGAAAAATGCTTCTTTTTCTAGTATTATTAAATGTTAAGATTTTAATAATTGGAAACGAAACAAAAATCTCAAAGGTAATTTTTTCACAATAGAAATTCCAGGCTTAAAACATGGAATTAAAATAAATAAATCTATACACTTAATAAAAATTAATTTGCATTTCTTAAAATCACTGTTAAATTGAATTAATATATCCAAAGATGTCTTTTTTAATTAAATAAACTCTTTTCCTAGATTAATGCTATTTGCTTTCCATTAAGTACACATACTTTTGAAAATATTTGACAGATTTTGTAACTTAGAGTAATGAAATTACTAAACTACATTATAACTGGTTAAAATATAGTTAACGATTTGTGAAATGTAAAAGTTTTAAAGCAAAATAACTTGTATAAAGATACCAATGTGAATTGTGCATATGCAACATGTCGACAAAAATTGAAGAAGCAAAAATGTGATAAAATTAAAAACGAAAAATTAAGACATTTAAAACTCTTAAAATAGGCAATGGAATGTTGAAATCAGACGCAAACAGTAATTTAATAATGAACAAAATTTATTACAACCGTCTGTGAAATGTCAAACTATATTAAATGGTTTGAATGGTATAAAATTACAATATAAATAAACCATTCACAAACTGTCTTTTTCCTTAGGCCATTGCTTAGCATAAGATAAAAAAGTTGGCTATGTAGTGAAAAAATGTGGTACAAAAGTCATAAATAAAAATACGATTTTTATGGGAAAATAAACATGTGTCTAATTCTATTCACGTCTTGGATTGCAACACTATCAGCTTTCATACAAAAGGAATCTGATTTATTTATTGTTAGAAAGAAGAACCTTTATCGTATTTCTTTGTCTCCCTTCCACATTTCGTTTTTATATTGAAATTTGGATTGTAACTTCAAAGTGAAAGCAAATAACTGTCAATGTCTGGTATGTTTCGCTCACTTTAAAAGCTATAATCCCACGAGAATTAAAATTGGCTTTTATATCCCAGAACTTCTTGAGCATAAATCTTATTCATGCAAGAATATTTGAGATCCGTCTGGATCTAATTCCATTCCGAAATCTCGTATAAATAATTCATTTCCAAAGGACTTTATATAGACTTTAATGAAAGGAATATATTCTTGATATCAGTATTTACGGAAAGTCTTTATTGATTGTTTATATCCTCCAAAACATGCAAAAGAATATTTCTGCTTCAATTATTTGTCATTTACATCAAAATGTTATTTAAAATTCATATTCTTTAATGAAAGCTAAATTTGATTTTTTAAAGTATACTCTATTATTATAAAGAATTATGGCATTTCATTCAAAGAGAAAGCTTATAAGTTTATATCTGAAATTGAAAAATATATATATATTGCCTTCTTTCACGTTAACGTATTGACATGCTCATTTAATAATGAAGGCAAAAAGGAAGAGGAATATTTCAAGATTTCACCAATTTAAATATTAAACATAGCGGCAAAACAGTATTAGATGCTAGGGAAAATGCTATGTCAATGAAAAAGATTTAAAAAATTTAACCTTTCCTTTTTCTCTCACAATTGATGTAGTAAATTGCTTTAAATTACTTTTTTTAGATATGTGACAAACATGTTATATCGTTAGATTCTTGGATGTTATATTGACGAATGTGCTCACCACAAATATGAATTACTACATTATCAATATATCCATTAATTACCTGAATCTATATGTATAAAACTCAGTTATGTGTGTTACGTCTGTATGCATGTTTGTTGCAGCATCAATTCTGAACGGCAGGGCCAGTTTTTATAAAATTGGCTACATATGTTTCTCGTTGGCCGACTAAAAATAATACTACTATGCCACGTCACATCCCCTTTCCTAGAGCGTAGATCGCTCCTGGTCAGTTTGGAATGGGTGTGAGTGTGAATGGGGGGGGGGTACATTTTTTAACTATGAGAAAAAATGTGGGGTAAATGAATCTCAATACTCCCCTCTCCGGTCTGGGCATGGTGAGGGTTCTTTTAAATACATATAAAAATGAACCGACTGACACGAAATTTGATTCACATGCTTCAACTGATTGAAATAAAATTATTTCGAGCTAAATATATCTTTATCAACCCCTGCGTGTAATAATTACCAAACCACCCCCTTCCGGGTTGGATGGGGCTGAGTCTTTTGAATACATATTACAAGCCGAGCGATTGGCATGAAGTTTGATTCACATATATTAGAGTGACAAACTAAAAATATAAAAGGGTAAAGTCTTTTCTAATGCATTTTAGGATATTAATCAACAAAAAAAGTCATGCAGGGCCATATACTCATAACGCCGGGAGCAATTTTGCTGAAACTTGATAAATATGTTTCTCCCCATTGAACCAAAACTACAATAGGGGAATGCAGGGACATTGATACGCTTTATTTGGAAAGCTCAAAAATGATTTTACCAATCGTAATAATTAAAACTAATGCACTATTTTTATACATTTGGTAATCTAATATAGGATTTCAGTCGAATTTTGGTTATTAATGACATAATAACATAATTATTACACTTTTTTCCTAAAAATGGATTTTTATCAATCTGCCCCATACTAGGGGTACATTGATACACTCGGAAATATCGAAAATAATGATGATTAATAGGTGTGGGATCAAAACAAAATTTGTTTTATCAATAAAACTTCGCATTCCAAATCAATGTTTAAAAGTTTAATAAAGTAACAAACTTTTGTTAAACACAGAAAACGCGTATCAGTTTGCCCCGGAGTCAAATGTATCAATATGCAACAAGAGCCGTTTTTACTTAAAACAAGTGGTTACTTAAAACAACGGTAAACAACCTCAAAACTTAATATAGTTCAGAAAAATAAATGTTTCTTCCTACTTTTGGAGCAGAATCCCTGGCAGGAAAACATAACTAGTTAAAGAAATTACCCAACACATACTTAGAGTGAAATTCACTTAGACGAGAAGATTAGCGGTTTGATTTATTTGTAAATTAACTTTTTACTTAACATATACCGAAAAATATACCCTGTGCTAAGGGTTACAGTGGGATATGAGGGGATGTGAACATCTTGAGCCATTCCAATCATCAAAATTTATGGACTGTATCAATGTTCCCGCGTATCAATCTACCCCAACCCCCCCTACTGATAAATGAGACTTAACCCATCCTCATGAATAGGGTGGGAATGAGTCAAGGAAACATTAATAAACACTTTGTTATTTATCTACCATTGTTTCATGTCTTATCTTCCACAAGGTCTTGATAATTTAAGACCGAGCAACGCCAGGTAATCTTCTATTATAATATTAAATTTTTTATTAATATCCTTGCACTGTATGAGCATGTCTAAACAGAAAGAATTCCACTAAATTGGAACTTTGTATGATTCCAAAAAAACTCACCTAAGCATTTGAGTATATTCATAATGGACTTGGGCATATCAAAAGAAAATTAAAAAGGGCTCACAATAACTAGGTTTTATAATATAAAGAAAACAGTTATATTACACTAAAAGATATTCAATAAAACTGAGATATTAATAAGTTGAGACATTAAATTTACATCAAACTGTCCAAATTAACATTCATTTCATTATCTTTTTATACTCTCCGTTGTCGCCGGATTCCCAGTATGGAACGTAAAATCTAAAAACACTGAATTTTTCTAAAAAGAATCAAAAAGAACTATGGAATTTTAAATAATCTGTTAAGAAGCATTAAGAATTATATTTTAGTTAAGTATCTTTTATATTTAGTTAGTATTAAATAATTGAGTATTAATTTGTATTGAATTTTGATAACTCATTTCCTAACTCAATGAATTATAACAATCTGATACAAAATTTCTGAAAACCCAATTCCATCAAGTATTTTTCAAGGAGGGTAAATTTTTCGACTTCTCTGCCTTATACTCATCTGAACATATACCCTATATTTTCAAGAATGGTAACTCAAATCACGAAAATTAATTAATTATATATGTTACATTAGTTTTATTTTTGAAGTTTCAGAGCTACAGGGAAGTGATCCGATAATTTTTATAAGGATTCGATACCTCACTCTCTATAACAGGAAAATTTACACGATTATAGATAAATTATTTCATAGAAATTGATGTCTTTAGACCAATTTCTGTTGTTAAATGCTTGAAAGCACGTGAACACACAACAAATGTGAGAAAGAACGTTTTCTATTATTTTTGAATGATGATACTAAATTTGCAATCAAGGTAAACAAGTGATAATTCTAATGAATAACAATTAATAATTATCTGTAAAATTAAGCTAAAACTGATATATTTCAAATCATTTTTTGCAAATATTTACAAATTTTTCCTTTACAAAAAAATTTGTGTAGGAAAGATTACGAGATAGACTTGAAAGGAATAGATTAGTATGAAAGTCGATGCAGAGAATGATATATTCCCAGTTTATGCACTGATAAGTTCAATACTGATTGTTTTTATGTTCTATTAAAAACTTGACATTTATGACACGGATTTCTCTTATAAATCAGAAAGGAGCAGAAAAATTCGAAATAAATTTTTAGAATGCAGATAATTAATGTATCTGTATTGGATATATTTTTATCCCGTATTTTAACGCATAAAAATAATTTCAAGCTAAATATATTCAAATTTCAAAATATACGAATGATGTATTCGTTTGTGCTTTTTCATTCTGTTATAATGGCTGAGTTTTCACCCATTCCTGTATTCCTCTTATTATTTTTAAAAAATTACTTCAGCTGAAGCCTTTGTTTAGTTAAAACAATGTTAAATAATGTTATCATGCTGAAACGAGCTTTATTTACTTCAAAAAAAATTGAGTATGAAATAAACAAATATTCTAGAAACCGACCTGAAAGAATCTGAAATAATAAAATTAGCTTCATAAAACTGCTCTCCCGGGAAATATAGAATTATATCTGATCATACTACTATTCCTCGATTTCAAAACCTATTGAAACAATCAATAGAATATTTACTTTTAAATGTTCGGCTTTTAGAATACTTAAATTTAACAGTAACTATAAAAATAAGCCGCTCTTTTTAGCTCGATTTTAACTGAAATTCTGAAAACTGCATTTTATTATTGAAACAGAATGCTGTGAGTTGCTTACTATAAAGGAAAATCTTTATTGCAAAGAACGTTTTCGATTTTTCAAAGAATAATCAAATTAATTTCCCTGAATATTTAGGATAGTTATATTTCTGTGAAGCGAGCTTCTATTGAAATTATATTTTTAATTGAACAAATACATTTTTGTAAAAATCTACTAATTCAATATATTTACTTGTATACAATGGTGTCGAAAAATAATGCACAGTTTTGAAGACACTACAAAATTAGAGTTAATATGGATACTATGGATCTCAAACAGTTGCAGAGAATCGTGGGACATACTATCGTCGGAAATCACATTTTACACAGAAGATTCGGTCGCGAGGGCATTTAAGGGGTTGACCAGAAAGGGATGAAGGCGAAAATGGAGTCTGACCCAACCTGTTTCACAGAAAGCTGATGACGAGATGCAACTTTCATCAATGGTTATGTTTGATATGCATAATATTTACAAGCACTTTTGTAAACACAGCACAAATATTCGGGAAGGTATAAAAGTTTTCTTAAAAAATCAGAAACTTTTCCGCATGTTTTGCTTGGATCATGCAGAGGTTTCCACCAAATTGTACGAAGCTTACAGAATACTTGACATTACGTAAAAGAAGCATTTTATTAAAATTTAAATTAAAAAACTTGAATATTACAGGAAATATGGGCATTTTCGTAAATAATATTTTATTGAGCATGTGCCACACGTAGCGTAATTTTTCTTTCATAACTTCAGAACCAGATATATAGACTGACTTATATAATAATTCCTTTTCAATACCATTAGTATTAAGAAAGATATCGGCATTACAACTTGGTGAATTTCGGTACACTCTAAGAGAAGCTAAATAATGAAGGTTCCTGCACAAACTGATATTTTTTAAATTTGAATCTTCAAATAGTAATCGTCGAACTGTAATTTAAATTCTGTATTTAACTTATAATTATTTATGAATATTCAGGATATTCAACTTTTATAAAATTCAATGTTACTGTTCGAAGTACCTGTGTACAAATGGAAACAAAAGACTTCTTTATAATGATAATATTATAGTTTAAAAATTAATATTTTGTTCTTAAATTAGAAGAACAGAATGCATTCAGCGTAGCGAAGACATATTATATCTCTCAGAACAGAGACAAAATTAAAATATTAATTAAATGCCGTTGATAAGAAATTGATTTTTAGAATTAAATTGCTTTCTTAAATGCTCTTAAATGATTTTCAAAAGCACCTGTTTATCGAAATTCACATGAATCGTTCTAATAAAAATTGTTATTTTCTTTTGAAACTAGCCCACACCTAAATGAATGTGGATGACAGACAATACCCTTATTTAAAGATTTATATAAAGTTTACGTTTTTTAATCAATCGGTAAGTTACCGTGGGGTTTACATTTTTCCTCTTATTTGGGTGAAAATAACTAAAGATTAAAAGCATTTATTTATAAAAAATAATGTTTAGATGTCATTTCAAAGAAAATCACAAGGCATGTGCCCATTAAGTTTAGAATTATGCTGTTTTGATGCGTAAAATCGGAAATTGCGCATTTAAGATGATTTTGCCTATTTTTTCGCATTTTTTAAAAAAACATGATCAAATATCTTATTTATTGTAAAAGTAATGAAAACAATAAGAACATCATGCTGGTGAAATCTGAAATGTAGTAAGCCTGAAAGCATAAATTTTAATTCGTCGCTTAACAAGCAACACCACCTATCTCAGAATTTGACTATTTTGAGTTATATATATACCTTTTCATGCTAATTTCATGGCAGATCGACTGGGGGACTCTGTTTTACCGTCAGACCAACAGGTAGCGCACAAATTGCAAAAAAGATAACACCACCTGTCTAGTTTTTACCACAACATTGCCTATCTCAGTGTGTTTCAGAGCCCTTCATGTCATCCTTCTCTTCTTTTAAACGAGGTAAGCCATATCAATAATTTTTTGTTTATATTAATTGTTTGTATGAGTAATTAACAGCTCTTAGTTGAGATATTCAGTTTCACCGATAAAGTATGAAAAATAACTAGGGTAGTTATAAGCTGAAGTCGACAGGTACTATGTTCGTGGGACAGCTTGTTGCAGTGTCAGGCTTCATGAGATAGGCATATTTTTCTACCAAAATAGACTATTTCTTGACTTACAGCTACTTATAATATTACTGTGCTTTTAAATTATTGAGTTCAAATCCTTTTTAGCATTGAATAAACCTTATTGCATGTATTGTTGACTAATATATGCAATATTTTTACCGATTTGACGTGGATAGTCAAGTGTTCGACTAAGAGCGAAGAAATGCTGCTGATTCGAATGTAAACAATGATGTGTCCTTTCTAAACCAAGCTGAAAAAGTAAGTTATCTTGAAAGTAGTTTTATTGAGACAGTAAGTATTAACAGCTTTTCGAACGAGAGAGATTGGAATAGAAACACAGCTAAGATTAATCGAATGAAAGGAAAAGCATACATGGGATTCAGAAAAGCAGATCCCAAGACTACTAAGCGGATAGTGCAAGATGTTCCTCGTGAGGATAGAAAGATGGGTCCTTCTTATAACACCCGAAAGTGCTAGGAATCAAGAAGGGATGTGATACTATACCTGGACAGAAAGAAAGTCTTTTTGATGAATTTTGGCTCGCAACGAGTTTGGATTTGAAAAATATGTTTGCATGCAAGACTCTGGATATTAAAAGCACTAAACGAAATTCCGTGAAGGGCGATGATATGAGACAGAGAATGTCTTTAGAACGCTTTTCCCCGCCTCTACACTTCGCGACCAGCAATAATATGCGATAAGTGGGCTGATTTACAGTACATGATGGAATTTATACCATCAGACACGCATGCATTCAACGACATTATTCCCAGTGAAGAAGAAAGTAGAAGGCAGATGGTGAGGAAACGTAAAAATACTGAGCATGTAAGTGATGGAAAAAACGAGAAGGTGAAGATTGACGAGACGGATAAGAAGAAAAAGGGTGTAAAAAAGGATAAGAAGACTGACAAAAGAAGATTGTAATTCTGGCAAGCCTATTTTCAGAAAAATACGTTAATCTCCATCTGAGAAGTGAGCTTGAAACTTCTGCAACTGAATGTCGAGACGATTTTGTCAAAACGTTAATCGGCCATCTCTTTAATTTTCATGTATCACTACTGATAATTTTTGAAGCACCTACAGCCAACTTGTTTTCAAAACCTATCCTTCCTTTTCAATAACAGATTTTATTAAAGTAAAATTGAGTCAATTTTCTCATTTTATTTCACATTATTTACACTTTTTACAACTCCGCCTATCTCAATGGTCTGATAGGCTAACACAACCTATCACAAGAAATTTTAAATTTTCCAATTTTTTAACACTTTTGCCGTTGAAACAGATGTATCGTCTCAGGTTCATACCCGATGTCAAAAAATCCGCCATATTTGCTATCGGTTGCGAATAATTCAGTTTTTTTCTTCCTCCTGTGAAACCTGGAAAACTGAGAGGGGTGGTGTTGCTTATTAAGCGACGAATTTCTCTTTAATTACTTTCTCTTTAGTTTAATCAGCAGTAAATAAGAAACATCATCCTGCCGCTGTCTTGAATTCATAATTTAAATTTAATAACTGAAAATTTTTATTCAATGTTCACCTCAAAAATTTATAGTGAGCAATTTCTAAATAGTAGTATGAGTTAATGAAGCAAAATGTAGATTTTTAAGTCAGGTTAAAGCATATTAATTTTTAACAAAAATATATCAATGTTCCGAAATTTGTTTTTAAAAAATTGTACATTTATACTGATTAGTGCAGTTGCTTTTAAATGCATACAAATCGATTTACAAGGAAAATTCAAGCAATTTCAGTTGCAATCAGGCAGAGATTTGAAAATCTTCGGTCTCCAAAAATTTATAAGAAATGATAAAAAAAGCATCATTTCCTCTTAAATTAATTATTTTGAAATTAATTTTGATTCATTGTCTGGTTGCTAAAATAGTGAAATTCGTTTTAATTTTATCCTTTCACATACATTTAAGCGTCTGCTTAATAATACTCTGACCAATATAATCACCAAACGTTTTTTATATAAATTTAGGTTTTAATCCCTATCAAGCCAAAACCTTTATAAACTATTAAGATATGTTGATCAGGTCACTCATCTGAGAATAGCTTCAGAGACACTTATAGCATAGTATAGGAAACAATCGCTCTTTTTAGATATGTAAATTTTCAATTAATAAATTCGTTTCTTGCTTTAATTTTTTTAACATGAAGAGCAATTCTATGCAATAAAGTAGAATTTATTTGCTTATAAATCTCTTTGAAGGAAAAATTCGTCACTATTATTCTTCTTTCGTAATTCTAAGCATAAATTGTTGCTTCACCATTAGGGGTTTGAAGAGAGTTTTACTGAAGAACTAAATACAAAAGATAATGAGTGTTTTTAGCATTTTTTAAAAGAAATATATAAAATTATTAGGCCATTTTGTGGAGAGACGCAAATGATGAACCTTCGCAGGAAAGCACTAGACAATTTGTCTTATGAAAATATGAGGAGGAGAAGTTGCTAATTCAAATTCTTTTCGCCTTGGAAATTCATGAATAGCTTACAGTGCAGCCAATCCAAGAACAAATTAGACTTTTATAATGAACTTAGGCAATGGACACAGCAAGTCTCGAACTCACAGCATTTTAATATGTTGCCACTCGAAGACCGTCATTTCGCCTCAACATACCCCTTCAGCAATTCTTGCTCCAGAAGTTTCAGAAAAATTATTTTAATTTTTTCATTATTCCTCGTTCATGAAAATATATTCAGTTTTCGATGAAATTACTGTAACAATATAACCAGTACTCTTGTTTGCTTGGGAAATGTCAAGAATATAATGTATTTAGTCTAATTGAATGTAAATCGTATAACTGTTAAAAAATAAATTTAGGTGAAATTACAATTTAAACGTTTTGAATAATTCTGTGTAGGACGGTAAAGATAATAAGGATATGAGAAAATATAAAATTATTCGAACATTAATTTATAAATCCCGCATTATATAAACCACAAAAGTAGGAAAATATTACTAAGGAATACGTTTTAGAAATCGTCTAGAAATACAACTTGTTTTATATATGTATTAAATAAATTAAATTTTTTTTGAGCATTTATCTGTACTTATAGAAAGCTTAAAAATTCTGCTAGATTTGAATAAAAGTTATCAACATGCTCCATCATTAACATATTTAGAGTGATATTGAAAAGGAATCCTTAGGTGAATTCTTCTTTTCAAGTCTTATTCTTAAAATCTTTTAAAAATAAAGGACTTACTCGATAATGTAAATATTTTAAACCGTCTGTATGCTAATACTAAACAATAAGGTTAAAATACAATTTCAATTTAGCTCTCAAGATTTACATATTTACGAATGAATTTAAAATTCGTTAACATTTTTGCTGCATGACAATAAAGCTCTAAACTTTCAGACGTATTTATGTGTGCTTTTTTGTTACAATTTGAAAGATTTACATTTAATATATTATAAACAACCATTTTTTTCTTTTTGTTCCTGTGCGTATTCACTATATAGTTAACTGTATCAGCGAGGCAGAAACACGATAATCGACTTTTACATAAATCACAGCCCATAATAATAGCTTAAAAAACTATATTACTAATAATATTCAACACAGCTCATGTATAATTTTTCTGTTTCTTGCAAAATTTTATATTGTGATCTTTTTATGCAAAAAAAGAAAAAAAATGGAGGGTTCTTGAAAAGGAAATTGTAAATGAACTAAGAGATCTGGGCACTTCATTTTTGGAATTGTGGATAAGACAAAAACAAAAAAAAAAACCAGCTCGTCATTTTTTAAATATCTATTTATTTTAATTAGTCTTTTAATGTATGCGTAATTTCCCAGCTGCCTTTTTTTTCAGTGATGTCGGGTTTTGTATTCCTTTTTGAAGTTCAAAAAACTTCCGCAAGTTCCTGTTTAAAAACAGGCTGCGCTTGAAATGCATAAATTACATTCATCAAAGGTAGACTCATAAGATATAAATTGCATTGTATCATTTGAGCCTCATTCTTTAACCTTAGCAAACATCCGTGCATTAGTGACTCACTGGCGGGTAGGAAAATTGGGTGGGAAAAAATGCATGCAGTCTGAATTTATTTAATGACTCTAAGGATTTAAATTTAAAAAGTACATAGAAAGTATTTGTTCTCGTTAGTTGAGACTCAGCTAATTAAAATACGCAAAGTATATTCAAATCGAGTGTACTTACAACACTACCGAGAGCCAACTTGTTGAGTGCACTTCTGAGGACGGTAAACACTCTTGGCGAAAATCGCTTCAATTGGCGACGGGAGATAAAATAAATTACGATCGCTTTAAAGTAAAAAAAAAGAAAAATCTTTTTCACGTATGTGACGATAAATAACTAAACTTACATCCGCTTTTGAATTTCAACTAATAAAGTTATTCCAAAAATACGTGAAAAAATAAGATTTTTAACACGTTTCGATACTTCTTTTTACGGATTTTAATTCACGCTTTCGCATAACATAATTATAAATTTCAAGTATTTTGAGGCAACTTTATCGAATGTATTCGTAATATCTTTAGGTTTCGGAACTGCAATAAATGTTAAAAAGGCGATAAGAATTGAGTTGAAATTCAATTTAATTGTGTTACGGTGTCAAAGTTTTGTAAGTTTCTACTGAATTCTTAAATTTTCCGTGATCAGCTGATGGAAGGCGAAAATTTAATCTCTTGCTTTGATCTATATCTTTAGTGATTTTAAATAAACATTATTTCCGTAAGTAATTATCATATCTAAACGTTTGTTTTCGTAGAATTTGAATCAGGATTTTAAATACTACTTTGCTACAAACAGTACTTAACTATAAACAGACAGCAGAAAAGCATCTCATTTTCAGCAATTAATTACTTTATAAACTATTAAAATTATAAATGTTGTTAAATTCATTTGATTCAAGCATTTATTTTTTAAATACTTAAATCATTGTGCGAAATATTTCCATATTTCCAATATTTGCTTTATGGTGCATATATTATAAATTTGAAAAGTTTAAAAACAAATCGATTTCAGCAGATTTTAAATGTTTTGTGGTTTAATCACAATTTTTGATTTAGTCATTCTGATAATTATTTACAATATTTGATTGAAATAATTAATTGTTAAATGTTCTTCAAAACTATATAATTAAAGAATTCAGCAAGAAAATCCATTAATATGTCAAATATGCCTATGGAATTACATCAAGTTGCCTGTTTACAACGTCATACCACCTAACAAAACCGTCAGTTGACCTAGAACCACTTTGGTGGAAAAGAGTCATGAACAACAACAATTCTAGGACGAAAATCAAAAAACTCATCCACTTCATCGCGGAAAACGAATCACTCTTATTTCCAAAAGATGGAGACAACAACTAGCCACAGACCCAACTAACCCTATGTACTCATATTCTCTCTTCTTCCATACACAGGGCACAACCCTCTCAAATTCAACAACACAACGATCTGAAAGACTGAACTTTAAAAAAATATTATATTCTTTTGTTTTAAATGTCCTGTTGTTTTGCATCTTTTTATAGATTTTTTTTTGCTCTGGCTTTTTTTAATAAAGTCTCAAGCATACCCAACCAACCGACAGGGAGCTGTCCTGGCTCCGAGTTCGGGGGTATGCTGTGGTGTTAATGTTTATATTAGACCAAATACATTTTGCTAGGCAAACTTTCCAATCCTTTATATGATGAAAAGCTACATTCATTCGTTTCTTCGTTCCAGTCTGAATTTAGAAAAAAATTGAAATAAGCCACTCATTAATTAAAAGAAATTACTGAAAATATTTGCAAGGAATTCGATTTTAATTATTTCAAATTTCAATTACAGGTTGAATTCGAATTTTTTGAGGGTAATAAACACTGAAACATTTGAATAAATACCCAAAGAAAGACTGATAACTAATAATGACTAGATCTTTTCCTTTTTGTTCGTGATGAATGCGGTATTAAAATATTAAACAAATTTTATTCGCAGAAAATTAAAAGAAAAATATTAATTCATATTGTCCATCACGAAAAGAGCCTAGCATTTTATATGAAAAATATGTAATTATATAACATTCTTATAAAGAAATATCTTTAATATGTCTGTTTTGCCATTGAAAAATGTTTACTACTATATCCAATGCTCTTTAATCAAATTTTAGTTTTAAGATATGAAATAATTATGCCCACAAGAAATGACATAAAATGACAAGCTTATAGTATTTATTAACCATAAATACTATAAGCTTGCATAAAAAATTTCAAATTTTACAAAAAAATGTGTTTTCTTCCTTATATAGTAATGTCTTCAGATTTGGCAATTGTCGAAATTAGTGCAATGTTTACTGTTGTATCCAACGCACTTCAATCAAAATTTATTTTTTAAATATGAAATAACTGTACCGACTGGCAATGACAAAATATTTTATTACTTATGAATATTAAAAGCAAGCACACGAAAATTCAAATTTAACAAAAAAATGTATGTTCATCCTTATATAGTAGTGCCTTCTACAGAAATATTTCAACATTTTTCAGATTTGACACTTGACGAAATTGGCGCAATAATTTTCTTCCTCAGCGAAAAGTCCTCGGTCAGCCCTATTATTAAGTTAAGTAAGTAACGTATCATACGCTTAGCAATGAGCTCATTTTCTCTCGAATGAATAGACATAGCACCAATATGCATAATTCATAACCACTTAATCTCATTTATACGCAGGGGCCCTGCTTGAAAGAAAGCCGACAAAGAACATTCTAAATATGCTAAGGATTGGAGAATATTGCGTAGGTAGTACCTCCTCTCCCAACGTGAGCTACAAAGTGATAATAACGGTCTGAGGTTGCTTTGATTACTCTTTTGCAGAAGTTTTTACGGATGTTTATTTCTTTATTTAATACGATTCGGTTCTGAAGAAAGTGTTTTTCTCTGCGCGTAGCTGGTTTAATAAAAATTTGTCAAAGGGCTTTGTTGTATCTTTTCATTGAAGTGAAAAAAATCAAAAATTTTTCTTCGTTTGGATGTTGTAAAATGCATCATCCTTAGTTTTTAGATCATGCCACAAAAATCCGTTCGAATGAGTTCGTAAGAAATGCTGGCGAAAGAAAAACTAAATCTTATTTTTGACTGAAGTTTGTTTCGTAGTAGTTCGGCTAGCTCGAAGAGATTAAACCAATCTCAGCTTTTGACTTATTCATTAAATATTTATTTAGTTAAAAGAGTAAGTTTTCCTTCTCGGGATTTATTTCACGGTGTATCTCCATTTACAACTAGAACTTATGTTGTTAGTTTTTTAAAAAAAACTGTTCAGGAAAGATTAGAGTAGTATGTTGTTTCTTAGGAATCGTGTATGCATTGACTTTTCCTATCACGATTTTAATCAATGAAGAAATTACTTATCGCAAGAAAAATATTAAATATTAACGTGTTGAAAATTTGTCATTAAGGGGTTGTTTGTCTATCATTAATTCTATACAGGGGAAATGATAAATTGAATTAGCTGGGTATGATTTCTTGAGATTACTTTTCAACGAAACGGCTTTATTACTTTCGAATACTGTATGTATTAAGTTCGTGCATTTTCACAAGTAACCAATTAATTAATAATGAAATGCTCTTGTCACAAGAAGAAAATAAAGTATTAATACTGAAATTTGCCATTAACGCAATGCTTTCGTAATTGTAAATATAATGAGTTGAATATGTGTTTTGGAGATCAAAACATTAACCACTGGTGTTGCGTTGAGGCAACGGTCGAAATAAATGCTTATAAAAAATGATCTACTTAACAAATTTTATGTTAATAGCAGTTTTTAAGTAGGGAATAATATGGAGAATATTTCAGTAAAAACTATTTGCCTTTAGAGATGATTTTATTTTAAGAAACGAGTTCCGTACTTGATGTATTTTTTGACGAAAATTTTGACCTGTCTTTCCCATAGAAAAATACATCTAGAGAAATATGAATGTTAGAGGTAATCTATTGTTTTTCAGGGTCACTGCTTATCACAAAATTCCATCAGTCAGTTGTTTGTGGTTTTCTGGAAGGAGTTGAAAAAACAGGTGTTGCGATCGCGCATCAGCGGGAAAAGAGCACTTTAGCCACTTACTCTCCTATTAGACAATGTGGTAATTTTTCTCCTTCGACAAGCCAAGAAATGCCTAAAACTATATATTTTACAATAGCAGATGCTCTTCAAAGATTTTTTGATGATGTTGAAAAGAGTGGAATCGATTTTGTTGTTATTTCTCCAGAAAATCCAAACGTTGGCGGAGAAGAAGAAATGATAATATTTTGAATAATCATAATAATGCTTTATAATTCTGCAGGCCCATTATTTAAGAACTCTGTTGAAAAAGTTTTTGTCTCACAATCTCGTCCTATTGAAAAGTATAACACAAAAGTGGGAGAGGTTGATTTATGCAAGAATTTAGCAGCCAATTACAGGATTGGTATCCATGGAAAAATATATAAAATTCAACATTTACTAATTACGTTGATGTAACCTTGACAAATGCGTCGGACATATTAAGAATGTCTATTACTGAAAGTTTAAAAAAATCTCTTGAATTTTAGACGTGAATTTGCATTATTTCTTTTGCAAACTCCCTTTGAAAGGGAAATGGAGATTTATCCAGATATAGATCAGCAACAGGAAGACCTAATATGTTTAGTATTCAAAAGCCATTATATGGAGAAGGTGGGTCTTTTTTATAAAGTCTGACGTCAACAATGGACTGCATTATAAGCATAGTCTTACTGTTTATCGATGCAAAGTTTGTAATATAGTGTACTTCATGATTGTGGTGAAACTTTTCATGCTAGAAGCTATTTCCTGAAAATAACCAGTAATTTTTAAAAGAAAAATATCTTAAAAATTTGATAATAAATTAATTACCTGTTAAGTGATTTATAGCTTTACGAAACCTATCAAAACTAAAATAGTTTTCCAGCTTTCAACTCTAAGATATTTCCCCATATGTTCAATTAAACTCACTTACAATCCGTACTCATATTCCGCTGACGTTGCGTAAACGCAACATTCGATTTTCAAATGCTAAGACGATCTTCGTCAATTTTACCATAAATTAATGTTATATAGGTTCAAACCAACAATTAATATTATTCGTATAGTAAAAAATTCATCCCTTATAGTTTTGACGTTTAATGGGTTTATACTCTTCAAAATGCCTTCGGTATTTCTTGAGAATCTTATAAGTTTTCTGTTTAAGAATTTCAGACACATATTAAGCTAACATAGTTATCAATCGAATGTGTTTGTTTAAACATAGCACTTCAGACACATCATTAAATTGACTCGGAGTGGTTATTTCTTACAAATGTAGAGAGAATGCTAGATTGATAACTTTTTAGTGACAAAATTTCAGCACACTGATATTTTAATTATTTTCAGGGATAAATAGTTTCATCTTTTGATGTAATCAATGATGATTAATTCTCAAAAAGTAGTAACCAATCGATATAATTTTATCAACATTTTGCTTTCGAGTGATACAAATGCTGTACCATTAGAATTTTATCCAATTCTTGTAGAAATGGTACAGATGTGGTATAAGTATTATTTTATCCTATTTGTATAGAAATGGCACAGGTGCCTTGCCATTTTTTGGTTAAGATTTCATTCCCCATGCATGATTAATCTTTCTGTTCTCTAATCACACTGTAAATAGCTTTACTACTCTTTCCTCCTGTATCAGCCCGAGTGTGATGGCTAGTCTCATTACTTATGAGGGAAGACAAGAATAGTTAACCCCAAGGGTGGCCAAGGGGAACATCAGATCTAATCTTCTAATCATTTAAAAGGCACAGAGAGCACTTTACATTTACTTCCCTAGAAATTCTTCTTGAAACGAATATTTCAAACAGATTGGTTTGATATTTTACTACATAGCAATTTAAAGGCTAACGATGTTTTGATAAGAAACGGCCTTTATACGACACAATACAGCTGTAAGTAATTAACACAAGAAATTTTAAACTACTGAAAATTTATAACGACTTAAATCGAATTCGTTCCATTATTAATGGAAATAAGTTATAATATATAAGTAAAACAGATTTTAAGGGAATAGAATCTGTAATATGTTACATAACTTTGGTCGATTGACATGCAAATATCACTCTGAATAAAAATATATCCGATGATGTCAAATTTATCGAAACCAATAAGTAAACCATTCTTAGAAATATCCTTTAAGAAATGCAGCATTTCGTCTCAGGTCTTTAAAATTCTTCTTTCGAAAGAAAATATGCTTCTTTCATAAAATGTTTTCTTCAAAGAAAGAACGAGCAGCTACAAACTGTAAACTTAAGATTTCAGAAACAATGATCCCGCACATTTATTCCACTAGATTTTCTAAGCATCAGAAATTTCTTGAGATCGTGTGGGTGGAGGTTAGATACGGATGGTTCAATTCTTATACACGTTTTGACATTTTGGAAGCTATTATTTCTACCTAGTAGAAAGAACAGATTGGCATGATTGCGTCTATGATTTTAGAGACCCACTGAATATGCAGAAGGATGATTTTTATTAAGCTATGACATTTAAAAGAAACTATTTTAATTTTTTTGTCTTACCTATTTCAACTTTTCAGAATTCAGTGAACTGCCTTCATAAACACTCTTTCTGTCTCAGATGAAAAATTTTATTACACACTTTCATTTAACTTGAGTTGTTTCCTGTTTGTAAAATCAGAATTTTTTTAAAAAAAATTCATTCACTTTCTGATGCCCTAGAGTTAAGAAACTTTGAACACTTATGTTATATATTAGAATTTGTTTTTTTTAAATAATATATTCAGAACGTAATCTTCAGTTAATAGATTAAAGTAATTAAATTTTGGTTCTATGCAATGGCGCCGCCTGGTAGCGACTCCCTAATAGCACAAGCTGCTCTACAATATTGTTATAATATCAACACGATATTCTACATCATTCAGGATATTAAACAACATTGTGCAGATATCGTACAATATCTTGTGTTAATAGGTTTTTGAGAAAAATTAACTTCAAGATTCCATAATATTTATAATAAAGAATCATAAATTAAAGTCTAAAATGTAGGAAATAATTAAAAGAAATTCATTTCTACTTTGTAGAACACAAAAAGGAATGTTTTTAAAATCTGTTATTATTAAATTTATAATAGTATCTTAAAAACAACGATGTGTTTTATAATTTGCCGTGATAAGTCCAATTTCATTTAATTTAAAAAAAAATTGTCTGTGGCTAATTCTTCACTATTCATGAAAAATCCACTGTTGTTTCGGTTCCTAACTAACCTATATGATATGGAAAAAATTAATGTTTATGTAATTAATATCATATTATTTTTTAATTAACAACGAATGTTTTTAATCTGTAAAACTATAAAAAATTTTAAAATGTACATAAAAATGTTAAATCCCTAGAATCTTGCAACTGATAACATTTTTTTACAACTTTGTCAACGATATTAGATGTGAAATAAAGCTCATTTCAATGCTTTTCATATCTATCTAATTCACTGAGCGAAACAAGGTCATGTTTTCCCTCGCATTTCGTATGTTTGTTTGTTAATTTATTTATTATGTAGTCACGACCAAACATGTTGTTTTATTTTCTTCGAATTTGGCATGAATGTTCCTTGAAGTTATGATAAACGACATATGTGTAAGGATTTTATTTTCTTGACTCCGTTTCTAGACGTCGGCCGCTCCGGTGGTTTCAATATTTGGCAAGTCAATGGCTAGTTTGGAACCATTAAAACATTTGAGTCATTTTAGATAATTTGGTAATTAAAACATTTAATTATAATTTTGTGAAAGCTGATAGAAGCAAAGATTTGAGTAAATTATTTGCATTTAAACGCACAAAAAATGGTAAACCTTTGAAGATGGTAGATAATTTTGTTGGACGAGAGGTCTACTTTTCACTGAACTACTAATGTAATTATTTTCTAAAGAGAAACTTTTCAATTTTTTTCACCTATAAGCTACAAGTACCGTTTTTCGATAATCCCTAAAAGCGAAAATTTCTGATCCAAAAGAGATTTTTCTACGTAATAAGATTATATTCTATTAGAGCTGCGCCTATTTATTATTTGAGTTCACTGTCACATGAATCCAAGCATCTATTCTTTTTTAGAAACTGACACCGAAAATAAAATTTTTCTTTAAATCCTTCTGTGAAGTGTTAAGTTACGTCATTTACAGTGTAATTTTGTCTATTGTTCAGATTTTGAAATTTTTTGTGGAAAATAAATGCATGATATTTACATATTTAACACATATTTATTTAAGCCTACAACAGTAAAGCACAGTTTAAAACAATTTTAACATATATATGCTTTACTGATTTACGGGACTGAACTCGTTAAATTTTATCACTTTATTACGTAATGCAATGCGACTTTATTGCTTTATAAGTAAAAACTTTTCATTCTTTAGTTCGAAAGAGTTTAAAGATACTACAGACTATTCAAGGTATGCCTTTCTGCTCAAGGTGTAAAAAGAATCAAATGTCATACCCATTAATAAAAGTTTTTAAATACACACTTCCATTAGTGTGCTAAAAGGTATAATTTTTTAATTTGGTTATTTTTTGCTGACTATTTTTTAATTTATTACTCAATGCTTTAAATATTATGGAATCTTGAAGCGCATTTTTCACAAATTAACCAGGTAACACCAATGGTGTGGAGCCAACAAATTAATCGATTAAATAATACTCAAGTTTTGAAAATATTAAAATAGTGTATTTTCAATGAGGAGCAAAACTCTAACACATTAGAGAGTGGGTGAAAAGTAGATTACAAAATTCCATCTGTACAAAAAAGAAGGGAGTTAAGTTAAATAAAAGTGCATAGTAAATTTACAGTACAGGACGGTAGGGAGGGAATGGCCTTTTGTTTCCTTTTAGATTCGCTATTTTCAAGAATGCTTGACTGCTTCTTCAGGATTTTTGTGACATTTTTCATGTGTCTTTGCATTCATTATATGAAAAATGCCCTTTTCATGTAAATATAAACGAATTATAACTATTTTCCCTAAAAAATGAAAATTTTTGCTTTTTATATTTATTTCATATAGAAACAAGAAATGATTATGAAAGGCTATTAAGAATATACACTATACAGGTTCTTATAAATAAATATTTGGCTGCCGATTTTTTAAAATTAGGGGACAGTGGGGTAAACCCTTAATTCTGGCGCTATTAATTTTCCTATCTAGCACACAAATACTGAATTACACTCTACTAGTCAAGAAAAAGGAACAGTAATAGTGGCTTGTCGTAGCTGTTGAATGCATTGCATCTATGAAGGTTTATTTGTTTTAAGACGTCAACTCTCTAATGTTCGTTTGATTTTAAATTGTACTTACATCAAAATCATTACAGTTATAAAAGCTGTGTTAAGTCCAGATTATTATGCGTTTCCTAAGGATTCATACCCTATCAAACAATAAGAATTTACTCCAATAATTGCGCTGTTCCATATCGTTTTTTATAATCTCTACACTCGGTGTAAAATTGGGTACTCCAAGTGGCGTAAGACCGGGACAGTCAGTATTGATGATTCCTCCGATTAAGACGATAAATACACATCAAACGTTGATTATTTATATTTTAATGATGTATTTTCTAATTTAAATAAAAAAGAGTTAATCCAATGTAAAAACTGCCTTAGCTGTGCCCACGAAAGCTGCAGTGGCGCGGAGGAAGAAGACAACTGCTTTACATGTGAATTTTGTAACTAATATTCTTAAATTGTCATATAAAATAAAAGTGATTGCAACTTTCCCACTGAAATTCGAGTTTCAATAATTTCCCATGGCGTTAACATGTGTATCCGGTTTTAGTGGGTAAAACCGGGTAGTTTGACTTTTTAAAATAAAAAAATCATTGATAAAAAAGTAATGAAACTGTGACTTTTTCTGGAAAGAGATATTGTATTCCGATAAACAATGGATATTTTAATAAAATTTGAGAGCTCTATCTCGAATATTTTAGCTGCAACAGGCCTTCGAACCTTAGCTACCCGGTGGTACCCCACTTTCCCCCACTATTTATATGCAACGTTTCGAAACATATTTAAATACATTTGAACCCAGCTAATTGTTATTTACATGCAAGACTTTATTAGTATAATATGATTCATTGTTTTAAAAGTACTAAGTAAACCCTATTAGCTTGCGAAAATCGCAGGATGCAGCAGAAAATAGACTTACTTCTAACCTGCGGAAATCACAGGCTAAGCATTCAGAGGGTTAATTAATATTATACATTTTTTAAAAAATGTAAATGTGATTAAGTACAATACGAACAAAAAATTCAACTTTTTTCACGATTTGCCAGCATAAAATATTGAGTGGGTTTGGAATGTAAGAAGAATGTCGATCTCAACTCCATATGGAAACGAATATCTTTCAAACCAGGGACGACAAAGGGAAAGTACTGATCTCTCACGCTCAAAGCTAACTTAATTCTTCATGCAATGAACGCTTATACTACGAAGCATTCAAAAGCTTCTCATTTGTAAATTTGCGGTTTACAAATATGGTGACTTTAATCTACAGCTAACAGTTGTAAATCTCATCCATGTAAGCTCTCATTTGAGACAATCTGAGAAGTACTCAATTAAGATAATAAGCGAATATCATCCGGAAGAATATGTCAGAATATTGAAGACAAAGGTTACCGTTTGCATTCAAGTTAAGAATAGCTAGTGAACACATTAAACATCCTATTTGATCCTACACATTATCTACATAATATTAAAGGTTTGAAGAATTTTATACAATGGATTTCCTTGGTTTTTGTCAAAACTCACGTGTTCGAAAGTTTTAATTTTTACCAAAAGATTTTATGTGTTTTGTTTTAACCAAAACAAAATGAATATAAAAGCATGCTATTTTACTGCATATTTATCATTCCATGAAACAACAGTTTATGAAATGATTCAATATGATAAAAATTATAATTTGTTATATTTTGTATGCGATAATAGCGTTAATAATATCTTTTAACCCAATTTTCCTTTCTAAAAGCATTGAATTTTGCATGGTGTCTTATTGGAAGTTTTCATATTTATGCTAAAAGTTGTATTTTTTGTGATGAAAAAGTAATAAAAAAATACAATTTTTTATTTTAGTTCCCAAATATGTAAATTCAATTTTCATCTTTCGTATGTTTTGCCTTTGCTGTTTTGATTTATTTTGCACGATTTTTCAGTTTGTTAAGAAAGTTAAACATTTTTTATTTTGTATATACACATATCTTTCTACCATGAAGGTCTACGTCATACTTCATGATTAACATTCCATGGGGCACATCTAATCTGTGAGATGACGCATCCATATTTTTTGTGTTTAAGTGCGGGTTTTACCGAGAAAGGCGCGGGGTCTCTAGTAGCTTTCTGGATCCCTACCTCTCACACAAGGGTATTGTGGTTTTTTCTCTAGTCCTTTTTTCATGTACATGAGGAGCACGTTAATCTGGTAGATGAGTTGCGTCCGATTACGTTTGTATTTTTGATTTCACAAATTTTCTCAATATTACTTTTTATATACCTACGAAAGTTCGTATACTTGAGTTACAGCCCTTAATTCAATGATACTGATCGTTATTTCCAATATATTGTTTCAAAAATGTCGAATTATTTCAGGCTCTAAACGACAACAGTTGTCATTGCGAAGGAACCTTACGGGAAAACAAACGTTAACTCCCTCCTGAATTCCTGGACACTTTTTTTTAAATTGAAATAGCCAGGAAATACAACGAAAGTTATTTTAAAACGCAAATAGAGCTTCGTATGACTGAATATTAGTTCAGTTTGATAAACTTCTCCTTAATCATAAGCAGACATTTAACTTTTAATTTCGCAGATGACTTATGCCCGAACGTGTTAGCATTTGTATTGCGCACGACCGAAGTTTAAATATGAGAAGAGCAAAAGTGCAGAAGTTGAATAATTAAATTATTTGAACTGCATCTGTCTTTCAATGCGATGGTTCCACAATCCTTACAGTGTGAGGTGGCATAACAACGAGAGTTTTTTCATTTTATAATATAGGTATAAAATCTACAGAATGAAAGCAAAGAAATCAAGTTTAGAGCTACGACTTCGGACCTGTTTTTAATTTAAAATTTTAAAACGAAATAAATTTTTAAATTTTCAACATTATAAATATTAAAGTTGAATAATACCTAACGTTTATTTATGTAGAATTTAAAATAAGCCTGGTATAATGCATATCATATACGCGACCGATTTGAGCTTATATTTATCCATACACTTTATAGTTATTATCTCTACTAATCATAAAGGAGAATGTGTGTGTGTCTGTATGTGTTTGTCTGTCTGTGTTTTGGCGCTCTACAGGGCAGACCGCTGGACTTAGAGCTACGAAACTTAATTAGAATTTTAAATAATTAAAAAGATAAGCGAAAGTTTGGCGTTTATCCTTAATAACTTTCGAAAGTATTAAGGCACAAAAATCATTTTTATACCATCTGAAAGAGCAGAAAATTATCTTGTCAATGATAACAATAAAGATGTCGATTTTTTTCTCTAATTTTAATACATGTTTAAACAAATATTTAATTGCGTGTTTCTCTTCCATTGTTTCAAGCTTAGAAAATATCCTTTGGATTAATAAGGAACAGAACAAGTGCAAAGCTGCGAAAAGGACGCGGGTTTAATGTCTATAGCAATTTTAATTTTAAAGCTACTTTGTTAAGGGAACAATGAATATAAAATTATGCATAAGAGATTCAGTTGAAATTTTATTTCCGTCGATTAAACTGGCCGCCAACGGCGGCTAGTGTATACGTATAATCAGCTCATTTTTTTGTTCAAGTTATAAATTGAGACAGAAAAAAATCAATATTTATGATATCTGGCTAATAAATATATTCACAGTATAAAATAAAATATTATATTATTTCTTAACGTGTATTTTAGAGATTCTTTCATGAGTATAAATGCTTGTAATATTGAGAATTGAGTTTATCTTAGAATCAAATTCTGATCTGAATCAATGAAAACAGAAATACAACTTCAAATAAATTAACTTCTAAATTTAAGAAATTAATTTCTTTACAAACAATATTCTAAAAAATGAAAAAAAAATTAATAGTGGGGGCATGCAACGATATGGATTCAAGAAAATTCAGAAATTTAATAAATGTTGAAATATGTTATAAAATATTAAATTGATACTTTCCGAATTTATCTTTTAATTGACTAAATGGTGAGTAGTACTTCGTAGCAGCAATTTTACAATGATTTTAAAGCTGATTATTGAAAAAATTAAGACAATAATGTTTTTAAAAATATTCATATTTTCGACCCAAAAAAAAGATATCTACTTTCTGCAACCATTGTGTTTTACTACCAAGAGTTATCTACATCAGGACATTTTCAAACAAAAGAGAACTAAACAACGAAATTCTTTTGAGGCCAAATATTTAATGAATTAATGGCAGAATCACACTCACAAAGTGAATGATATCGAAGAGCCCGAAAAAGGGCTTAGCGATTCTCCGGCTATCTTTGACAAATTCAGAGTGAATACATATCTAACTAGTTTGTCATCTTTCAAATCTACCGAAGCCCAAATGCACTCTTGTGTACAAACGGCGGGTTCCTTTTATACCTCCTTGTCATATTTGTGCAGGAGCTTTGTGTTGGGGATGGGAAAAGACATATCCGACATTCCAATACAAAGCGTGATTACGGCTGCCTGCATTCCGGTTTATGAATGAACTGAGAGAGGGAATCTGATATTGAACAAAGAACCATCTTGATCTGTAGCTGGGAACCACCCAAGAGGAATATTTCTCAAAACTGTCCGAAATCTGAGTTCTGTCAAAGCAAGGGCTATATTTGATCAAAAGTGGAAGCCATTGCTCGGTCGGTATCGTGTTCGAGCTCGACTCTTTCTATTGCAGGGTTACTCGGATCGGAATGCTGGAGTGTTTGCATCGCCAAATCAATCCTCTTCATTCGATTGGGAAAAGTCATGGGTTCCGGATAGCAATATGTAGGAAACTTTTCTTTTTGCTCTTGAGGATGCATAAACATTTTTTAACGGAGTCAGTAAAATATTCACAGTAAAAGGATAGATTTTTTTTTTATTTTAAGTATCTAATTATATGCTTACTGGTATATCATCATTCACTTTTAAGATGATAAATCCAAAATTTACAGTAAAAATATATGCATGTTATAAAATATAAAAAAATTAACAATTTAAGAATGTTTTCTATAGAAAAAGTGCTACTATAGAAAATGCTATGCTACTTTGCTATACTCGCATATCCGATGTAGATTGCTCGAGTTTCTTCACCATGACTAAAGAATACATTTTTTAACGGAGTCAGTAAAATATTCACAGTAAAAGGATAGATTTTTTTAAAATTTTAAGTATCTAATTATATGCTTACTGGCATATCATCATTCACTTTGTAAGATGATAAATCCAAAATTTACAGTAAAAATATATGCATGCTATAAAATATAAAAAAAATTAACAATTTAAGAATGTTTTCTATAGAAAAAGTGCTACTATAGAAAATGCTAGGCATCTAATTATATGATTAATAGTAAATAATCATTCACTTTGTAAGATGATTAATTAAAAATATACATTAAAATGTACGCATGTTATCTAAAACAATAAAATTTGACAAAATACGATTGTTTTCTATACAAGAATATTATGCTCGCATATCCAATGTCGGTTGGCCGAGTTTCTTCATCTTGAATATAAGAAGGCTAATAAGTGTTACAGTAAAATAACATACAATTAACTACATAAAACGAATAACCAGAATCTTCCAATAATATAATGAAGGCCTACAATGTAAAACAAATTTTAAAAAATTGACTCAAAAGAATGATTGTTATCTCTATAAGACGGCGAATGGTCTTTCGTAAAATGAAACCATTATATGATTCACAATTGAAGAGTTAATTAAATTTCTTATTGAGGGAATTAAGATGGTGGAACTGTAATGCATATAAGATTGCACTAATTAGAATATGTATTTATTATTATTTGCTGTAAAGCATCAATAATGTTTTCAGTTCTGTTTGAAGTAAAGAATGAGCTAGCATCAAAGAAAATATTAAGAATAAATCATATAAGCTTTTTAATCCATTCTGTATCATGGCACTGTGAATAATTTGACACCATACATGTTCACTTTGTATTTTCAATTTTTTTATTGAATTAAAATCTCATACTATTGGCATATCTTCATCTTTATCTGACTTAGATAGAGGCGTCTTTAACATCTAAATCAGTTCTTTAAATACATATTGATATTTCAAACATTGTACGTAGCACACATAGTGAGTTTCTGTCTATAAATTGCTGTTAAAAGAATTGCTTAAGTTGACTGTGAAATATAATTTTAAAAATTATAATTGAAAGCTTTACTTTTAGTAAAGATGTAAAACATTATAAAATAAACATAAATAATTAAAAATCAATAATATAACGAGAACTATTGCATTTTATTTATCATTAAATTCTTTGTCATGTCCTTTTTTTATGACACAAAAGAAATAGGTTTCGTTATTATTCTAAAGGAAAAATTTATACTTAAATTAGAAATTAAAGACATGGAAAATAAGTCTAAGAGTGACGTATAATATTATTTTGTTTATAGGTGAAAGTGAAACCTGAAAATAAATAATTAGACAAATAAATTTAATTACATTAAGTTTAAAAAAATGAAAAATATTCAAATGATCTGTTCCTTATTGATAAATATTTAGATAAAATGTGTTGTAGAATGTGCAAGAGAATTCAACTGAGATGATATTAAACAGTTTCTTTCGCTATAACTAGAAAACTAAAATTTTAACAAGCATTTAGAAAATACTTATAATATTGTAACTCTACATACTATTTTATATACTTCCATTACTTTTGATTTTTCTGCCCATAATATGAACTATCTAATGACATGCAAATGAATCTTCACTAAATGATCTATAAAATTTTATGTATGAGATTGTATTTAAAATTTCATTAAAATTCAAAATATTTCTAAAAGTGTATTTAAAATTTCTTCGCGCAAAAATAATTCAAAATATCCTTCTCTAAAATGTTATAATAAGTAAAAACTTCAAATCTGTATTTTAGTGAAGCATGCTGGAATTAAATCAACGTAAGTGTGTTACTGCAAATAATTTTTACGCTTTTAACCTTCCAATCGGTTAGTTTTTTGTTTCATTTTTTTGGCTCTTAGTAATGAGATTTTAATGTGAATAAACGATACTTTGTTATTTTTCATCTATGCTTTGTAATCTGGTTAGCTTAAAGCCATGAAGTATTAAGAAAATATACAAATATAGCTACCATGGAATTAGCTACTTAGAGGTTGAATTCGAAAAACGGGAAATGTCTATTTTGCAGCTTATTATAACATTATTATAACTATTATAACATTTCATTAACTATATAACTTATTATAACTATTATAACATTTCGTGAAAATGTATGATAATTTTCACTGTTAATCGCTTATCGAACTGTTTAGACAACTAAGTCCAATAAACAGTGCTATTTCTGGGATTTAACATGAAGTATAAAACGTTTCTGGTCTTTCGCATGTGCCTCCATAGAGATAATACAAAAATGATGATATAAGCATTAATGCAAAATCTAGTCAATGTAAAGAATTATATATGTAAGAAGAAAAGTATTTAAAGTGAAAATAGGCTAAATCTAAAAAGTGCTTTCCTTTGTGGAGCGATTCTTCATATGCTACTTGAATTATGTATAAATTTTGAAGAAAAATTGATATTCAATAAGTTTTATGGATTGTATTATTATGTCCATATAAATGTGAAAAAATCGAAACTTTCTTGGATAAATGATGTTTTGAACGTACTAGAGCTCAAGACGATTTCACCAATTATTTCAAGAAGATGTTTTTGCTCGAGATGCAGACTGTCTCGCGAGAGGTGAAAATGAGTTGGAGACGTCTTTTATAGTATTATTTTGCGAAGAGAGTTCTAAAAGATTAAGGCCTGATTCAATGTTTCTTGTAAATACAATGCTAATAGTCGAATTAATTTATTTTTATATTACAAAAGGCTATATCCTTGAGTCTGATGCTACAGTATATTATTTCTTATTCCATATTATAAAAATGGAATACGGAATATATTAAATTATCAATGTACTTATGGAATATATTCCATATATCAGATAAGTACATTAATGATTTTAACGCAAATAAACCAGATCTATTTATCACTGGTTATATTCGATTCTAACAAGTAAACAAACAAGAAATCATATTCAACGAAGATGATTTCATGGAGATGTTTGTAATTGTGTCTCCAGATTCACCCATACTCTGTGACCTCTACAAACACAGATTCTTTGGTCTCTATTATATAATTACTACAAGTTCTCAAAAAATAATCTCACAGCATTAGCTGATTAAACAGAATTCGGTTACTTTACGCTTCGCATTCCTCATTACTTTTCAAGGTCCAGAAACAATTTCAACAAAGCCATTAAGTCCGCCAACTCGCAAGTCCTAGCCAAGATTTATTACAAAGATATGAGTGTGACTTCCCAATAGTTTTAAAACTACATTTCAGTAATAAGTTTGCCGTGGTCCACAGGGGAGAGCCTCGCCATTGGTATGCTAAAGAATCTCGTATTGGTAACCCTGGCCTTTGTTGTAAGCGAACGAGGGTTTTGCAGACAATGCGCGTCGTAATTCCTTCGACATTGTTGAGGGTTGTTCGGCGCATCGCAGTTGCTATCCCCGCGAGCTCCGAAGTACCTCCCGCAAGGGATATTTGGTCCTCGACAGTCGAAAAGCGGATTTGGAGTTTCGAATTTTCCGTCACACATGAAATAGGCTTAGCGATTGGCGATTATGTACCGTACCCACTTCAAGCGGGGTTCTCTTTACGCTTTGGAGTACCCCAGTAGATATCTATGTTTCTGCTGCTTTTCAAACCTAGGAATTGGAATGTTAGAGCCCACCTCCCCTCCTTTTACGCTATTCATTCTTTGCATTTTAAAACCGGGCCGGAGACCTATCCTCTATTCTGATGGAATCCGATTAATATTTCAGACACCATTAAATTTTCATGAGAGTTATTGATTCCAGACTTGCAACAGGGTCCGTCGCTGATTAATATCCTTCAAAATTGAAAGAGTTACCGCGCACGTGGGTGAAATACTTTGGAAAAGGGTAGCTATCTACAAAGTTAGAAATCCCGGCCCCAATGCTCATATTTAATGAAACGATTGTCAGATCTTTTCGGGACGGGATGGAAGTCTCCAAACGTACTGATTACTGCATAATCCATTCACTAAATGGCAGATCGAAGGTATTAGGTATCGGAATCACTGAAAAATATCTTATGTTTTTGGTGATGTTTCTAAAGTTACGTCAGCTGAAATAGTAATGTGAGACATGAAACACACCCGAAAAAAGGAAAAATTTCATTACAACAGACAGGAAATTACTACAAAATTATGTTTTAGTTAGTTGTATTAAAAATAGGCTAATGAGATTGTGTAGAATGAATAAAAAGTTTTAACATTATTTAATTTAGTTAATGTTTATTAGGTATATTTTCTTTCAGTCAGGTTGAATTATCAAAGTAATCTTTCATTGAATTTGTTGACTCAGATTCCAAACGTTTAAGTTCAATTATTATGTTAGTTAACATTTACTTATATATTTAGTTGATCCGATAACATTAAATTTCTTACACAACATTTAAAACTATGCAAAGATTCGAAAATTAATATTATTCTTGCCAAATTGTGTATACTTAATTCAATACCTTTAATTTTTGCTTATTGCTTTCGACGCGTATCACAGGCATCTCTTTGCTGAAAAAATGTGCTTTAAGGCAATACCGTATAAGCACTATGAAAGTGTTTAATAGCTGAATATATTCGATTCGGGATTTTTTTTATGTGACTGAAGATTTGAGCACTGATTTGGGAGTCGGGAAACTGCAAGCAAGATTTTCGGCATTTGAATTCCTTAACTTCTGTATCTTACAGAATTTGCGGTTTCTTCGGAAATTGTGCATTTTTAAAGATCTCGTCTCTACAGAAATGTTCTGAGGCACATAAGTGAATAATAAATTCTAATATCCTAGCTCCTTTTCTTCCAATTTTCCGACGTATCAATGAAGTCTAAGTTTAATTCGTCAATTTAGAATAAAAGTTTGATGCATGACTACGAAGAAGTAAAAGAATAACATTCATATTTAAAACTTAAAATTTATTTTCCTATTCCACCCTTTGCAACCAACAATGCAAAAAAGATACTTAAACGTAATTAAAACGAGCAGTATACAACTTCGAAGAAAGGTCTTAAACAAGGGTATTTATACACTGAAAGCATAAGTAGTGATTTTTAACATATTCCGAAATTCGATGAAATTTTACAATGTTAGTAGAATTATTGGGTATTTCTTCAAGAAGTATCGTTTACTTCGATTTTTTACTGAAATGATCTGTACACTCTGTCCCAAAAGTTTATAGACTCTAGTAAAATATATGTTTTAGCAAAACGGAAAGGCATACAAACGCCAATTACAAATATGTTTATTCAAACCATATGCGACTTGCATTCAACGAAATATTTAGAAAAAATAACAATTTGTATTTCAATTATATAACAAAATGGAGATATTAGGTGTCCCAAAAGTTTATAGAAAATAGGACATTTCAACAAAAGGTGCTCAATACAATGTTCTTAATAGTTTAAAGTTTTTCCATTTTTCAGTATGACATCGTATAGACGTTTTTCCATCGACATAATAAAGGTTTGTAATATCTCTGGTTCCAAGTTGTACCATGCAATTTCAATGGCTCTCTTCATGGCGTTCACTGAATAAAATTGCCCTCAATTCTCATATACCTTCCGAGACATAATGTCCCACACATTCTCAATCGGGTTTAGATCAGAGCTCATCGGTGGCCACTCAAGAACAGTAACATTTTTTGAGTTAAAATAATTTTTTGTAGCATTGGAGGTATGGATGGGAACATTATCATGCTGATATTACCAATTTAGACCCCTATGTTTTCTGCAAATGGCATAAGATGATTTTCTAGTGTTTCTGTGTATTTAGGAGAATTCTGCCACCGCCTAAAAAGGCCAAACACACTTGACCGTTGAAACCGAAAGCCGCCCACACCATCACAGATCCACCACCACTTTGCCTACTGAAAAAGCTCCTGGGCTCTTTTCGCAAATCATGCCAATATTTTATATTCCACTCAGGTCCGTCGAGGTTCCATTTTTTATCATCACTGAAAAGGACAGCCATCCATTTATCACCATATGGTATATGATTACGAGCCCATTTTAATCTCTTACTAATGTGAAGCTTTGAGAGTGGTAATCTGCGAGCCATTTTTACGTGGATCATATAACCAGATTCTATAATTCTTCTATGAACAGTGTTCTTGGAGATTTGCAACCGGGAAGTCCTAGTAATTTCGCGAACCGACATTTTCTGACTTGAAGCCATTCTTTGTATCCGTATATCACTGAGAATATCCGTCACACGTGGTCTTCCCGAACGAAGTTTTGGCTCATATGGCGTCTTACGAGTTAATACACGATAAATCATACTTTTAGAACGATTTAAAAGTTTCGATATTTCCTTAACAGTCTTACCGAGCAATTTCATATGAAGAATTTTACTCACTTCTTCATTAGAGAACTCCGAAACTTTATGCTTCTTGAAACGCAAAAAAATCGACCGCTTTCCTTTTCTTACAACATATTTATTAGGCTCCGAATCGTCGTCATGATTACCGATACCATATTTGCATAAAATTGCATTTGTCTATAAACTTTTGAGATAGGTTATTTCTGTTAATTCTACGACTTACAAAGTGGCTTTAAATATACAGGGTAGAACTACTGTTTTTTCAATATAATAGACATTACATATCTATACAGTAAGTTACATCGAAATACATCATATACAACAAAAAATATATGCAAAATAGAAGATTCTATTAAACTTTTGGGACAGTGTGTAAATTAACGACAACATGAGCTTTCCCGGTAAACACTATGCTTATATTGTGTGCTAGAAATAAAAAAATGTCAAAAAGTAGATCTAAATTTCTTTTATTTTTTTTCAATTAAAATCTTTGCTGAAGATACACATAATACGGGAAAATCTTGTTTCAAACAAGAATCTAAAAGAAAGTAGACGTTTTATATTTATGATTCTTGATTTTAAGAGTTTAAAAATCTACAGACCTGCTAAAACGTAGTTCCGTTTGAAGATAATTCTTTCTTCTTGTTTCGTATAAGAAATTTCAGAGAATAAATTTTAAATTTCCAAAATTAATTATAATTTTTTGTTTGTATACTTGCTTTAAAAATAAAAAAAAATCATAAAAATATAGTTCAACAAACATAATTAAAAGGCACTAGTTTTTTCTAAAAAATATGTAAGTAAGAAATCAAGTAATACTAGATCCTAAATACTAGCCATGAGCTATTAGTTAAACCATCTTTCAGCATTTATAACCTCACAGAAACCAATCTTGACAAATTTTAAGCCTATTAAATCTTGAAAAATCTTTCAACTTCAATGCTAGAGCGCTCCTCAAAAGAAAAGCACATAATAATAAATGCTGTATATGTAATATTTATTCAGGCATATAAGGGAAACAAAAAATCATTTTTCAGAAATATTAAAAATGTATAAAATTATATTGGAAGTATTTTTAGTGCAAGAAATACAAATAATAGAACGACTTTTATGAAGAAATTTTGAAAGTTTTTAACACATGTGGGGCATTTTCAATGAGGTTCCTATGAATAATACTTTATTTTGACAAATCATAAAAAAATTGCCAGTGAATTAGCTAAGTTACGAAGTAACAATGAGTTATGAATTGTTAAAGAAAATCAACAATGTACTATGCAGTGTTAAGTAAAATAAATTTAGAATTATTTGTTGAATTGTCTCATCAGCTTTAAAAAGTATGTTTGCAAAATGTTTTTACAAACATACTTTTCCTCACTATTACACATATATTTCTCCCATATTGCAGTTAATTTTGACATTGTTTGAGTTTCTTGGGTGGGGAAGAACTGTTTTATGAAAAGTAAACTTATTATACCCAAAAGGAAGAGGGGCTTCATTAACCATTTAATATAACCATTGAACTCTTTTAATGAAATTTCATGTCGTAATTAAAAATGTTTGCTCTTTGATTAAAATAATTGCGATTCTTACGTATTATATTGTAACGTACGTTGATCTATGCATGATACTTTAATCAAAAGACACCGAGAAAATTAAAGGCGGGTATTTTTCTTTATTTACCATAAATATTCAATTTTCTGCTTTTCATCTAGAGTTAAACAACACATTCGTTTATAATTTTTAATAGTTTCATTCCTCTACTGATGATATTAGCATCTTATTTATACCCCAAAAATGGCCTTAATGGGGCTAATTTTTCTAAATACTCTGCATTTAAAAAGGTAAGCCTTGAAAATCTGATTAATTTCATCAATTTTTAAAGCGCTTCCTTTCAAGCAGAGAAAGTTTATAGTTTCTTAATTTAAGAATATTCCTGCACTAGAGTAATTACTGCGGTCACGGAATGCTCTGATTGTTTTTACAGACCATGAATATTTAACAAAATTATTTCACTTATTTTTATTTACGAAATTCACTTATTCCATATTTATGCTCATTTAAAATAATCGCAATATTCCGTGATGCATGGTGGGAAATTTCAACTTCCCCCAAATGTTACTTGTGAACTTTTCGTTAGCAATTGCTTCATTACTTGCCTGTCAAATTAATATTCTTGCTTCTTAGAAGTAAGAAACCGAAACATGGCCTAAACATCTCGATTTTTTTAAAGAGGCAATAACAATAACCATAAAGGAGACAGTTTAAGAACAAAATTCAAATCTTAGTCTTGAGTAATGAGTTTAACAAAGATTACCTTGAAAGATGATTCCTGTTCGTCATTAGCGTTTATAAACCATTCCTCACGCTTCATATCTTATTTAATTAGCTCTAATACTGTATACACGAATGGGAATATGAATATATCAGTTTAGTTATTCAAGACTTATTGTATTCAATATGGTGTTTAGAGGAATATAAAATACTTTTATTTAAACCCTTTTCTTTCATAAAAGAGACTCTTCCCCCACCACCTCAAATGAAATGACGGAATTAAAAGAAAAAATCTTTGATTGCTAACCATCTTGTTAATGAAATTGTTATATGAAATTCTTCTTATCATGCGAAGTTTGTTATTGGTGATGTTAAAAATTAAATCTTAAATTTGCAATACCCCGTTAAATATTTACAAATTACATGGGCCATAATCAAAGAGAAAAGGATATAATATTCCAATTTGCTTAAAATATTGTTATTTTATATTTAAATAGCGATATTATTTTGATATATTTTTATGATATATTTTTGATAATATATTTTTAGGCTAAATCATTTTAACATCTATATCATAACAAATGTCAGTATTATTTAGGCATATTTTTCAGGCATATGTATAAGTTTAATGTAAAAAAAATTAAATATCTATAAAAAAATATAGGTGCATGAGATTTCACAAAGTGCTTTTTATCACATCAGCCCCATGATAATTTTTCTCCAAATGGCCAAATAATCTTTGTTTATTTTTTATAAAAGTATGTGAAAACTATATGAATATATGAACGTGGAAATGTGTCCGTAATTATTAAAAAAATAGTTTAATTGGTTAATCATTCCGGAAACGTTAGCGTTTTCACATAAAAAATATACAAATGATTTTATGTAAAAATTATTTTTGAAACATTAACTAAAAGATGCTGAATAGATAAGTGAGCGATATATTAAAAACTAAAAGGAGTAAATTATACAGAACATTTTACCTTACCTGTCTTGACGTATTATTTCTTGATACGCTGTTTGTAAGATGTAATGTTACTTAACGTTTTTTCAATCGATTCACATTAACGAACTTGTAAATAATAGCTACTTTAATTATTTCATTTAAAGAAGCATTGAAATGATAAACTGAGCATGTTAATTATCATAATTTAAAGATTCAAAACTGTCTGTATTTACGACAACAAAGCGACACTTCCAACAGATGACAGTTGCTACAAAAATACCACAAGAAATTCTGAATATCTTGTAAAACCGACATATACTAGCAATTTCGAAAAATAATTTTGTTGCCGGACAATTTTAGTGGCCAGTTTTGCTTTATTTTACTTTAATACTTTCTTAAGAACCAGCCTTTTAAGAAGAAAAGTGACTCAAATTATTTTCTTCACCACTCGATAGAGATGCGACAAAATTATTCCCTTGGATTTTAATACCCAACTATCAAACACAGACTGAATAACTTTATAAAAAAATGGTTTTTGCCTGGAAAGCTAAAGTTTCTAAATAGTGTTTGTCCTTCCATTAAGAAAGAGCGGCCAAAGATAATGTCTTAATTTAACCGGGGTTTTCAAAGTCACCAGTGATTTCTCCCGAGGATTTTGATTCTTGCCGAAAACCATTAACAACCCGTTCTCCATCTCATTAATCAAGGCTTGCGACGAACAGTCACATGATTTTTGAAGGGGGCGTGTTCAAATTGAGACACACAAAACAAGGCTTATCATTTCGCGGTGGGTATCAACAAGCAAACATGTGAGTTCACGTGCAATGAATCATTTGATGTTCAATTAGGGTTTGTAATTACAGTAACAGTTGACAATTATTAGAATTCCGGAGAATTTGAAGTAAAGTGTCGTAAGAGTATGGTGTAAATGCTGCTGAACGTCTTTGTAGTTATGTAACATACACACAAAGCAAGGTCTGTCAGTTTTTGGTGGGTATCAACAAGCAAATAAAGGAGCTCACGTACAATGAACATTTTTATGTTTAGATAGCGTTTGTAAAATGCAGTAATAGTTGACAACTGTAAGAATTTTGGAGAATTTGAAGAAAATTGATATAAGAGTATTGTGGAAACGCTTCTGAACATCTTAACAATTTAGAAATAGAGTTCTACGATTTTCCAACAGCGATACGTTTGGATTGTAATACGAAATTTCACCATTAGGCTACTTTATGCTACAAATTGTAATTTTATTATATCAATACATGCTGTTACATAATATGGATCAGTCAAGTTTCCCGCACCAAGTTTGAAATCCAATGTGTTTCGTGTACGTGGAGAAATGACCTGACGTCATAGTATAAGACAAATGAAATGAATGGAATGGTCATGGTGAGGCTAATCAAGTATCTGTCACCTCATATGATTTTTTTCCATTCTACAAAAGAAGGTCATTGATTCTAATTTAAGCTCAATACAACACCACAAGGTTTCTAAAAGATGATAAAAATTAATATATCTTAGGTTGAAATGAAATAGTTTATTTGATATTAGTTTTAACTATGTTATAAGAAAGCTAATTAGAAATTATCTTACTATACACCTTTTTGAATTGTAAAATATTCAAAAAGCAAGTTTTGTATAGACTATATATGAATACTATTTGTATATATAAATAATTTTAACCAATTGAATTGCTTTTAAAGTATCGAATCCAAGATTACAATGAAGGAAAAAAGAAATTACAAACGATTGCAGCATAAATGATCACCTAGTAGATTTTTGAAGCAATTTTTTATTAATCAACGATTAATTTAAATTTTACAAATTAATATTTTCGACGAAAATATCTCAGCTGGAAAAGAAAAAGAAAATATTTTTAATTCCATATGGTATTTTTATGGTCTGATGGTTGCTGAAAATTTGCATTTTTGTTTTGTGATTATCTGTCTTACATCAGAAGACTTTTTTCCAAGTCGTTAAAAAAGGGAAAGTTTAGATTCCTCTGAACTTATTATTTCTCTAAGGTAATTCCTGAACGAAGCTAAGTAATTAATAGTAAACTAACGAATCTAATCTCGATTTAAAGTGAAACGATGAGTTTCAAAAATTCTCTTATTAAAAATCATGACTATCTTTCTTATAATGAATTTGCGTTCGTGTCAGCTAAAAGCACCGAATATTAAAATAAAAAGCGATTTTTGTGACTATAGAATATATTGCTTCTTTTCTATAGGATTATAAAGAACTATCTTTAAACTTTTTAAATTCTTCTTCTTTTTTTTTATTAGACAATAAATGTTAACAGTTCTACACATTGTTTTATAGATTACTACACCTCCCACGAAAATTGTAACTGTATAATACTTGAGTCACTGATTTTAAATTTCATATAAACCATGAAGAGAGAGACGGAAGTTTTATTTTTACTGAAACAAAACACCCGAGTATATTTATTTTATCTTAATAATCGAGTAATTCATTTGTTACTTATTTTACATATTTTGGGAAGGTTTACCTTCAAATCGAAGGATTCATAATGTCATTTATAATAACATGCAATGATATAGAAGCTTGAACAAGAAAACTTGCATTCTGTATTTTATTTAAACGAAGTAGAAAAGCAGAACAAAAATCAGACACCATTGGGAAAGTTGTTTTTACTGCCGGATAAATCATAACAATGGATAATGAGTTTTACAGACACGGTTGCATTCAATCTTATGATGAGAATAAATACTTGCGTTGTAACAACATTTAATAATAAATATAAAAAAGGAATTAAAGGAGCGAAAATATGAATTAAAATAAAGGCAAGCTAAATCATTGCCTTTTAATGCTAAAAAAATCGCACATTCGAAAAGGACACTTTAAAATATCGCACGCATTTTTTAAACATTAATTCAAAGTAGTTCTTATATATAAACCATATAAATGTTTCAATGTTTCTTAATAAATTAATTTAATTTTAGCAGACATATAACCTACCCTGTATGTAGTTAAAATTCGAATATTCCAATAAAAACTGTGAATGTTTCTGAATTATTGTGTCTTCTGATGAACGGGTCGTTACATTTTCTTAATATTCATTTTGCATCGTATAATCGAATAAAATTAATTAATTTACTTTTCATATGCTAAGTAAAAATAGTGTACCTTCCGAGATAATAAGAAAGGTTGGTTTTAATTTTAGCGATATCTGTCAAAAAATGATTGTTCAGGTTCAGTTTTTTTAATTTCTGTTTTTGTTATTTTTAAATCTTTTATCGTAAACAATTTTAAGTTTTGAACATTTCTTGCATCTACTCATAGTTCTGAAAAAAAATTCAGATGGTATAAATTTAATGTTAATTTTACAACAACCTATTTTTAATTATACTAGCACATTTCTAGATACATATCCTTACCTCATTTCAGATTCGATATTCATTTCTACATATTAGACTTTTTAAAATTGTAATTATTTCAGTTGTTCATTAAAAAGTATACTTTGGTTATTATCATTATAATTAAACCGCTTAATTTTTATATATCTCATTATAATTTACTCTGATTTGAATATTACACTTTATCCTTTGATTTTTTCATCCTCACAATAAAACATTTCCTTCATAACAGTGTTGATTAGAGAAGATGAAACTGCAGTTAAATAAAAAATAAAATATTATTGTTTTGCCATTTATGTAGGTACTTTCCTAAGAAAAAATATCTGACCTCTGAAAAATAAAGATTCACTAAGTTTTAGCCATTTTTAACTATTTTTATATCAATATCATTTTTGTATTATGTTTCTGTAACTCCATTTTAATATACATTTCATGATTGAAGCAAAAGAAAATAATACTTTTCTACATTGAAGATATTTCCGATGCGAAAAGTTCTTTTAAAAATTCCTTAAAATAATAATTTGCAAAACTAATTGACGTGAATGAAAAATATTGAATCAAAAGATGTATTTAATTTGTTCGTGGAAAGTACTATGAATGTTTAAACCACCATTAAAAATAAATGAGTGGAATTTTATTGTTTCATCATCATTGCTTAGAAGCCCAAATTTAATGGCGTAAAATAATTATTCTTTACTATTAAATGGAAGTAAAAACCTAAGCAAATATTTACCACAAACTTACATGATAATCCTTAGCTTAATTTAGTGCCTTGTGTTTTCCGTAGCATTAGCAGTTAGCTTAAATATCGATTTAAGAAAAGAAAGGAAAAATTCTAACGAAGCAAGAGTCGTTGTTTTTTTTTTCTTCTTCTCACCACTTAGCGTCGAAGCAAGGGAATAGATCCATTAACAGAAAAAATTTTGCGGTTTATTCTCTAATTTGTTTTGACAGGTTGTAACCTCTAAATGCATTTAAGTTAAATACCGACCAAAGAGAGTATAAATGGCTGTTACGTCGCACATCCCTTTTGAAGAAAAATTACACCAGCTTTAGTTTTCTTTTTCACAATGCCTGTCAAATGTGTGCACTCAAAGTTCAATATTATTTTATTTCCTTAAAGCTGCCACCTTTTTATACAAAGTTAAGTTTCTGTTTCACTTTTCAACTCTTTGAGTTAAATTATTGAAAAAAGAAATTCTTTTTTTTTCTTTAAATTACTTCGCGGATGCGCATGTCTCTCTAAAAGAAGTTTAACAATCTGGTTTTTATAATATTGAAGTGACTTAAAGATTATTTGTCTTCTTTGGATCAAATAATTTCCAGTGCTCCATTATAGGAAAGATTTAAAAATCGGTTAATGTAGCGGTAATCTTAAAATGCTGATCTTGTGTGGTTTTCTTTTGTTTGATGTAGTTGCCGGTAATACTTTAGTTGTGGTGTTGTTTGAAACAAATGGTAAATCAAACATATCTCTAATTGCTCTTCCCAATTGATTTAATCAAATCAAATCTTTTCTAAATAAAGCGATTCAACTTCTACTTTCCTTATTGGACAATTATAACTGTTATCTGCGGAAACTTTCATTGTGGAATTTTATATATCTGAAATACCGACTATTTTATCAATCAAATAAGAAATACATCAATACATTTTCCAAATATTTTATTTCTTTTGAAATACTCAATGAAAAACAAATTATATAAATTTATACTAATTTGTGTTTGATATGTTTTAACTAAGACGATTGTGCAAAGAAGCTTGTTAATTCGACTTATCTGGAATTTGGGCCACTTAAAAATTTTAAGATCCTGATACCATCCACACTGCAAAAATCTAGACAGTCATGCTCGGATAGTTTTTATTGATAAATTTGCAAGGTTCTGCTAATCATTTTTCCGTGGTAAGCCACCCCTAACCACAGACTCATTATCTAGGATGTATCGGGAGCTGGCTTAATATAACATAACAAATAAATATTCTCATTTCCAAAAAGAACTGATTAATTAAAAGGAAACAAGATATAGAATATAAGTTGGTTCAGATAAATAGAAGCTGCAGAGTTTAGAGTGATGATTTATAGTTGATTTATTATGTGACTAGTGAGAATGTAATTAACAATCTTACTGAATCATTTTCTTTGTTCAATCCATGCCTGTTGAGAATAATATTTATAGGTATCGAAATAAAAGCAATGGAATCCATACTTTTGCAATGAAGCAATCAATCAATGTTTTGCTCACTATGAATTTCATTACTCTCCCAGCATATTAGATCAACTTTCACTTCATGCTCTATCATTTAGAAGAATTTTAAAATATAATGAAACGCATCGTATGTTTTCAATAAACGTTGTTTCATATTTATAGGTTTATGATATAATGCAGTCAAAGTTAGGGGCTGAAAACCACTTTTCAACCCCTAAATTTTAAGGAACTGCAGTTACCGAAAAGCTTTTAATACAAAAGTTGTTTATTATATTGAGGTAATAATTAGCCTAATTTGAATTATCTTTCTCTCTTCAAAAGAAAGGAAGTTAGGGGGAAACGAAAATTCCAACCCACCACCTCCATACATCCTCCCTGTTTGAGTTGAATGGCCCAACTACTAACAAGGTTAGGGATTTTCGCCCACTCAACAACATTCAAATCCATTCAAATTTCTTTAGTTTGATTTCAAACAACGAAGTGAATCAATTAATTACTTCCTGGTTTTTTTTTATCAAGTAAGATAAACATGCTGTTCATAGTTGATATAACGTGTGGTGATCTTCTTTAGCGCTGTCACTTACGAGAAAATGTATCTATCTCCTTATAATGTAGAACAGTCTTGTAAAAGTAAATCAGTGATTAAAAATTTTAATGTGGAAATTAGTTTTTGAAATTTATTTTTAAAATTTGTTCACTTTTTAACATTAAAAACAAATATTGGATAAATATTTCTATTTTTAATAGAATAGTAGCTGAATTATAAGCAACCAGTTTTGCTTACAGAAATGTTACAAAATATTCAGTCGAAATTGCGTTGCATATATTTAATTAGAAGCATTATAAACATTTTGGAAATTTTGATTTCATAATCAGAGAATTTTTTTATATGGAGAATCTGAGAAGAAAGACAGAGAAAAAATAAAGATTGCTCTTCAGACATAAAAAGATAAGATGGAAATATAATACTAAAACTGTTACAAAACTTGTATTTCTATACTCTTTCTAAAAGCATTGTAATTCTAACCTAAAAACGCAAATAAGACATTTTCTATGACCTCATAAAGCATGGTTTTAAATTCCACTTTTAAAGCAATTTTATATATTTTAATTTCAAATATTTTTTTAAATTTCTAGACATCGCTTATTGTTGCAATAACGAATTATGAAATTGTCGTCTGCAGTGATTGAAAAGCAGAATTATAGTTCAAAATTGTTCAAGATATCGATGCAAAATAAGACATCGATTCAACAAATCGAAACATAGTACTATTTTTACATGCTTTTACTTAACTTAATTCACATTCGTAAATATTTTTCAATCGCTTCTTGATGCACTAGAATTCTCAAAATGTTTGTAGTTGTGTCGATACTATATATTAATATTTTCAGAATTTAATTATCAGTTAATCGAATAGTTTCAATTAAATTCTTATAAAATATGAATGGCGCCACCTGGTAGTGTATTTGAGAACAAAAGTGCTTCCAAGATATTCAAACGATTCCGTAATATTTATAATAATTAATAGCGAAATATGTAGATATAAAATATTGAAAATAAAAAATGCTTTAAAAATATACTTTATATGACTAAAAAGTAGAAATTAATTTTTTTATCGAAAACATAGATTTAAAAAAAAATCTTAAATATTATTTCTACTTCTTTTTTACACTAATAAAGCGTATTTTTAAAAAAATGTTTTATATTTTACATGGGGAAACCAAATGAAGTCTTTATATCTTAAATACAGCTATCAAAAGTTTAATACAAACCATTTTATGAAACTGCACACATATAAATAATCGTATAAAGATCACTTATGATTTAGTTTCTGATAGTAATTAATTATTTTACTGTTTGAGGCAAAATTTCCTGAAAATATTTTTAGAATCTGGATTTCAATTAAGATATACTTGCTGAAACTATTTTGTTAAAGTGTTTTCCATCATTTGTTTGTAAGAACTGCCTGATTCACGTTTACATCACTGGACTGGAATAACAATTCTGAATATTTATTTCGTATCTATAAATAAAAGTGTTTGTAAGTATGGCTAAAATTTTTACGTTTCATACGCACAACAAATTTTCTCAATTCAAAAAGTATTGAAGGCAAGCACTCTCGAAACAAATGTATCAAATCATGCGATAACTATGGGCGAGTTTTCTGCTTTCTTTGTTTATATTTAAGTGCCTGTACTACGTAATTCCAGTGTAAAGCTAAGCCAATGGAATTTTCAAAGCGGAAGTCCAACATACAAGCAGATAAAGTCAATTATTTTAATGTAAGTAAACAAACCAGAAAACTGGTCCATATGCACTATTGAGCAAAGCGAGCCTATCTTATAACTATTCACACCAGTGCCTTTGATATTCAATATTTTTGATGTAAATATTTGGAAATTTAGGATTTTAGTCCAACAAGTCTTGACACGAAATAAAATAATTGAAACCGCTGCTACTTTTATGCCTTATTAAACACAAGTGCCTATTTTCTTTGCACATAATCTATTTTCTTAGCTCATAACACAATTAGCTATTTTCTTCATATATATAACATAATTGTCTCTTTCTTCATACATAAATGTCCATTTATAGACTGCATTTAAAAATTGTAGAGTACAGATATGTTGGTGAAATATCAAGCCATAGCATGGAAAAATGGTATAATTATTTTGTCTTTGATTTTAGTGTTATTTTGATATTCGAAGAATTATCTTGGCCTTCGTTGCATACATTATCTTGATATTGAAGCTTTATCTAGACTTTGACAACATACGTTGGTTAATAAACATTATCTCAGAAAATGTCAAGTAAGTCTTTACCAAAGTTCTTGGCAATAATATAAGTTTTCTGACATAAATATTTATATGAACATTTTTCAAAACTACGAAATTTTCTTAAATCGTCACATTTTTAATTAGAGTATTTTATTTATAAACCATAACAAGCTTGTTTCACAAAAACGCTTGTCAGAGAAAATGAAAAACTGATACAGGTGTAACGCATCAAGAGCTGAAAAACAACCGAGTCAAAATATTCTCAAGCTACAGGAGGGAAACGTTTTTGGCGCGGTTAGCTCCTTTACTTCCAACCTAATGGAGACTTAATAGCTGAGAAGCTCAAGGAGGTGTTTCGAGGTTCCAATATTTTCTTCCGAAAAACCGCCGTAAAACGAAAGAAAAGAAAGTGGAAAAAGTCAAAGTAAAATAATAAGATGGAAAAAAATAGTCGAAGCGCACTCTCACTTAATACGGAGAACGGAGATCTATTGTTTGAGGCGTTAGGTTGGCTAGTGCTGGGTTTGGAGTCAAGTAAAGCGTAGCTACTGGACGATAAAAGGTTTCTGAGGCCAAAAAAGGTGAGTAGGGCGGGTTACCGTAGTTTGGCTGTCAATCTTACACTTTGGCACGTTAAAAAGTTTGAAACTGTGAAAGATTCTGGTTGTTAAATCTTTGGAAGAAACTCTTGCATTAATTCAAGCTTGATCTTGCTTGCCACAAATAGTAATAATAATGAACCAACTTTGAATAACTTTTTCAATATATGATATATTTCTGGAAAAATAATTTATATTGCACAAAATTTAATTTCATTTAAACTTAAATTTAAAAGTTTTATAATGATTGTTATTTACAAAATCTTCATTAATCGAGATTACATTTTTTAAGAAAGGAAAAGGCTTGAAACCTCTAAACAATATACACATATAGCAGGAAGGCAAAAGGAATGTGATTAAACATTTTAAAGAATATAGGGAAGGTAATTACAGTAAATAACCAGATTATTAAAATTGCGTTATTCTTTAAGTTTGCGTTAATTGCTTTGTCTTCTAAATATTATAAAATCATTTCAATAAATGGATGATTTTTATTTAATCGTCAAGAATATTAAAAATCTCAATTAACAGATAAATAATTTTTTCTGAAAATGGATATGTCAAAAATTTTTAGGAGGAAAGATTCGAAATTCAATTTAATACTGAGAGAAGTAAATAACCATTTAAATATTTCAGAATATGTGTAAAACATCAAACGTGTAATTGTGAAACTAAATATTAATATACAACTTTAATAGTGAGCACTTTTTATATTACAGCCTTTATCCCACATTCAAAGAATTTTTTTTTGTAATATTGCATTATAAATTCAACTTTAAAAATGCATGCTTGAATTTTGATTTTAATAGACTTTAATTGCTATAAAATATTCTCATACAGTTTCAAAACATGGTTTAAAATATTTAGAAAATAGAAGAATACACAGGTTTTTTCCATTCTTATACTTCTTTAGAACAAATCCAAAGTTAACGATTTCATTTCGAAACGCTTAGATTTTCAACAAATCCAAAGTTAACGATTTCATTTCGAAATGCTTATATTTTGCCTGATCAGTTAATATATGACGTTTAACCACTTAACCTAAATTATAATGCTTTCATCACTAGTATTTTGCACTATAATTAGTCTGAAATTGTGTATTTAGTTTTATAACAGCACCTTAATCGAAGACGTAGTAATAATATTTTCTGAGTTATGAACGTTTCTTTTATTTTTGCAAGGAAATGAAAAATATATATAATGAAAAAAGAATTTATAGGAGCCATTGAAAAAAAGCGCCTAAATGTGATCTCAATAATTAAAAAATAAATAACTACTTCATATTTTCAATTCTGAAGTATTTTTTTAAAATTTACAGTTAAGTGTTAAAATTTGGAGTGATTATTTTATGTTTCTCTTTTTAAAATATGATGATATAATACTTTTCAGAAATATTCAGAATTGAACGGAATGTAAAAAATTTACTTTATTTAAGCTTATATAAAACTAGATAGTTGATGAAGATAGAAAGTCAAATTATTAAAATTTTTAATCTTATAGTACGCAGTTATTAATATTGCTACAGTTTAATCATTTTGTAAATGTATTTGAAATAATTTAATAAATAAATGAAATTATGTAATGACTAAACTTTGCTTCAAAGAATAAAAGTATTTCTGGTAAAGATATTTTAGTAAAACATTTAATTCTTTTAATTGATCAATCATATATAAAACATTGTGTACAGAAAACATGAACAAAATCAAATGTTTGTGTTTTCCCTGAACTTCTTTCCTTCATTTTTACAGAGTTACAAAACATTTGTTAAATAATAAAATTGTGTGGTATAGGGATTACAAATACATAAAAAAGAAAATCTAGAATTTAATTTTAGAATAGCTTTTCCCAAATATAAAATTTTTTATTGTTCGCCATTAAGTAAACATAGCTAAAAGAGTAAACTTGCTTAAAAGTATAACTAAGATTATTGCAGACAAAAATACACATAATGGAATTTTGCTATTACATAGGTGTTTTATTGGCTTAAAGCATTTCCTTGAATATTTATAAAAAAAATTTTCAAATCCAACTTTAATATTTTAGATTCAACAATATAAAAAATATGTTAAGTGATAGGCACTGCATCAATATTTTCATGCTAAAACTTAAAATCTGAATAGAAACATTCTAAAATGAACATAAAAATATTTAACTTATTTTTCTCATCCTTTAGTTGATGAAGTGATCAATTGCTCTATATTTTTTCTTAACTCAAATTTTTGGTATAAAAAGACAGATTAGACTTGTAAGATAGCACGGTAATTTTAAGCTGAGATCAACAAATTCATTATGAGAATTATTAAACAGGAGGTCAGAAATTTGTAAGAATTTCATGTATAATGGATGTAAATTGTTCAATTAGTTTAACTTGAGAAGGTGCTCTTGCGCTTATATCCTAAAATCGTTACGATATTGATGTATAGTTATTTTTCTATTGGTTAATCTTCACTATAAATCGTAGTATAGAAAATTCAACGCCAGAGGGCAATATATTAAATATTTTTGAAACAAGTGTTCATACAATGTTTTAATTGCGTAAGCGTGAAAAAGTTTACAACTTGGTTTACGAAGATAAAATCATGAATTTTTAAGAAGGCCCCATTTTACTAAAGATTATCACGCAAAATTTGCTCTGGAGTTTTTCTGCATTTCTAGATCGAGTTATTTCCTACCGTAAAAATTACTTTTTGCTACATGATAATTTATTGCCATGCCGGATATAAGACCATTCAATCTCACAGAGTGTACCTTACGGAAGTTTCCGAAAGTCCTGTAAAGCAAGCGAAGTTGAAATCCTTGCCAAAACAACAACTTAGCGCGAAGAGTCAACATCTGCTATGGCAACCCTATTCGAGTGTATAAGCAGAGGAAAGAGAAATAAGCGTGCCATTCCTGCATCTAATCCAATAAAGGGGACCAACCAAACTAACTGAAGTCCTCGAATGGAACAGTTTCTTGCGCATCTTTTTATCTACCTAATGCAGTATCCGCTCTTTCACCTTTTCAATGTCGGGAGCATGAATCTGGGACACTTGAAAAATGCAGACCCCCTTGCGACTCATGTTTCTATCTCGTACACCTATTCTGTCGAATCAACAGGATTGGAACCAAGTCTTAAAATTGAATGCAGCAAGCCTCAACTCGATACCTTTCGTGATCTGTTATTCAGCGCGCTCAACCGGAAGGGAAGGGAAGTGGAATGAAATTATCTGCAGATTTATCAGACGCGTTTAGATTACGCTCTGCAGCTGGATTGACTGAAAATGGGATGGGTTGGAGTTTTCTGTGGATCTACAACAGGGGAGAAAAGAAAATGTAAAGATTAAGGTTTCTGTAATGGTTTTTGGAAATTATTTTTGATACCTCTTTAGGGCTCGTGATCTAAACATAATAGTACCTTTTGTGCTTGTTTTAATACTTAGTATACTTTATAGTTCAAAATGTCATTCAATTCGCTGAGGAATAAAAAAAATTCCCTTATGCTGTATTTACATCAAGCGTTGGGATACGTTGTGTAGATATAAAATGCATTTACTTAAATAAGACATAGAACAAGATCATCACATTACAGTTTCTCTTACACTTGCTTCTAATGCTCATCATGCTTTTTAACATAAAAGATCATTTTACCGATTTCAACGAATAAAAGTAGTGCTTTGAATTATTTTTGTCATGTATTGAGATATTAAGCTTTAAGAATAATATTCATTTCTCTTTTTAATTAAATCAAGCAGTTTTAAGCAAATGTACAGGGTTGCCATAAATCATTGGACCCATTTCAAAAATTAATTAAAAAACTAATAATGTTACAAATACGTTTTTTAAAAATAAGAGCGCATTTTAAAAAGTTTTTTTTCAAATAGGTATCGCGCCGTTACGGTGGTCTAGGAAGTCGTAAATTATTGGACATTTCCCATTTTTGAGGGCCATTGACTGCGAAACTATTAAAATTAGGAGAAAAATAAAAACATGTATTTGTAGGGAATTTTACACTCTTTAAATTGTTAAATAAATTGTAATTCGAAAACTAATTAGTTTTCGAGATATTCAAGAAAACAAAAAAGGAAACCAGAAACACGCATCTGCTTCTGTTGATTGGTGGACATTGCGTATGGAAATATCTCGCTGTAGAAAATTTAGAACGCCCTATTCCTAAGCCACCTATCTGAATAAAAAATCTTTTTTTATTTTCTCTCTCATTTAAAAAATGCAGTTGTAACATTATTAGTTTTTATTAATTTTTTAAATGGGTTCAATAATCTATGACCACCCTGTACATTAAAAAGAAAGTAAATGAACCACACTTGTGAGGCAAAAGATTTCATAATTGAATTTCTACGATTTCATTTCATAGTACTTAGTGATTGAAGACTTAATGCGTTCCATTTGAAGGGGCAAAAAGACTATTGGGCAGCATGGTGCGAAGCCGAAATCAGATGACGAGAACAGTATTTTAGCGGGCACACGACTATACAACCTTCCGCTTAACGTACTATATTTTGCATAAAGAATATTTTTCCTCCAAAATGAATCATTTAGTGTTAATTAAAAATAATAACTTAAGTATACATGTATAATATATGGTTATAATTCTGCAATATCTAACTCGAACTTTGACTGTCTCAGTCTATATTACTCACTGTCTAAAATTATGGGATAATTATAATTATTGCGTAATAACTAAACAATTAACTTTCTGCGGCTTTTTCTAAATGCTCCATATAGCTTCTTAATAAGATTTTCATTGGATTATATTTACTCTTCTGTTACAAACATTAAAAAAACTATTTACCATCGTTTATCAACATATTAACCTGATTTAATAAACATTTAGGAATTGAATATTATATAATCAGCGCTCTAAAAATGATTTGCACTTGAGGATAAGCAAATGAATTTGATAATATACTGAAGATATTAATGAAGGCATTCTGCAACACTTAGTTAAGTGAACCTTACTGATGTTGACGTCTCTCCCATGACAGTTAGAGAAATGATACTATAGAATTGCTTAATTCGAAAGAGACGAATTCTGCTGAATTCAGAAATTCCTCAACTGAAGTATTATTCGACCTTTTCATGCCTGTTGAATAGGCAATCCCATTTTAAATGCAGAATAAGAATCGTAGCATTATTATAGAATATTGTTTCCCCTAAACAGTTCGATGACACTTGAAGGGAACTAGTGTTTCGCCCACTCACATGTGATTGAGGATCAGTGAACTGTATTGTTTATAATCCTAATTTTCAATCAGGGATGAAGGGAGGAGTGGGAAAGAGAGTATTTGCCTAGGACGTTTATTTGACCGAGTACCGAAAAAAACCCCATCAAAATGGTGTCCTCACCGACGCAAGTATGCAACCAATTTCGAATCAAACTACCTCCGTCCAAATTTAGTGGCCCTATTTGCCTTTTTCTTCCAAATTAAGAAAAGTACAAAATCAAATTTGGGAAAACTCTATTTAGAAAGTTGGCCATGCATCTTTTAAGGCATGTACGCGCACTACCATGTTTCCCAATTGAAAATGGCAAATTAGGTCGCCATATTTGATGTTGCTGTCTCCTTCCTGGAGCAAGTTTATTTACAAGTATGAAAATGTTTTGTGATATTACTTGTGTAAACAATAGAAAATGTAAGAACAAGTAACTCCCTTCAGTAATATTTTGTGATTTGGACTTGGTGTCAAAGACACAACGTACCACCCATATCTAAATATCATGCTTAATATGCAATATAAGAACAATTAGTTTAATTTGTATGTTTCCATATGTTCCAAAATATATAAATAATAGATTTCTTGGGTTCTTGAAAAACAGAATTCTAATTTTGGGCAAGAAAAATAGTAAACTGGGCAATGAAAGCTAGATGTAGGGAGTATAAAATACGAGCACGACATCTCAAAAATTACTTGGATTCATAGGTGCAGAAAGTTTCACATCTTGTGTTAGATTCTCAGCTTCGAGGATGATATAGATGGTTAAGACTTCTCGAGTTCTAGACACGGTTCCATGGAAGATGCCTGGTCGACCTGGAGTTCTTTATATCTGCTTTGGTTGGTCAAACACCCTCAAGATGGGGTGGTGTGGTAATTTGGAGAGTGGAGTGTTCCTCTGCCCTCTTGCGGTAATGGATTAGAATTACGAATCTCGAAACAAACTAGCACATTTTAAGCTTCGAAACCAAAGATAATCCTGAAAATTTATTCGAAAATATACATAGATGATCTATCTGTACTAAGAGAGCTTAATAACTCATACTGCTTTCCATTTCTTTACCCAGGAGGGTCGAAACAACTCACTGGTTGTAGATTCTTTCTATGACATCCCGGGAAAGAGATTCCCAAACTCGAATTGTGCCTGTGGGCCCCATCTTCAAGCAACATCACCATATTTACATATAAACAAAATTATATTTACATTGTGGCGTAACTTAAAGATAAAGTCACGCACTTTTTGAGTTATTTAAAATAAAAATAACCTACATAGACAATAACATACTTTGTTACGATAGATAAGACTATACGAAACACAATGCAAACACAAAAGGATTCAAAACAAACAATACAAAATAATGCAAACATAGACAGACAATATAGAAAATAAAATGGAAATGTTGCAATACAATACTAAAAAATTTACTCTCGCCGTAATAATTTTTTACCTTAGTATGAATTATTAAATCTTATAGAAAAATACAAATTATAAGAATATTTATACATTACAGTATTAAATAATATTTAAATACTCTTCAAAGTCATCTTATAATATCTTTCAACAAACGCACAGTCAAAAGACAAATAAAATAAACAAGGGAACATAGCTCTCTAAGTCTGTAATCTGGTCATATGTCTGTTTAGAAATTTAAAAATATTTCCTGAACTTGAGATGAGACCCTTGATTTTTATTAAACCAAGTTGGTTTATTATGTAAAAAGAGTTTTGTTGCACGAAAGTTATTTGCATAAATGAACTATTGCTTAGAATTTCATATAATCATACTGCTTAGAATGCTCAAACAGAGAATGAAAATATTCGACAGTACTGAGAATACTTCAGTCAACTATACTCTTACCCGTTTCCTACTTGTTCGCTTGAAAACCTTTATTTAAATGCACGTGAAAAGATCACAGCCCCTCTGGAGACATTCTGCTCACATTTTCTGCCGTCCTTGATTGATTTCCCAAATGTTAGGGTGTCAAAATGGAAATTAATTTCAATACCTACTAATCAAAATCTATAGTAGGAAAGTTTTTCCCGTTTCCAGAAATGTTAATCATTTTCTCCAAAGGAGAAAGCAAAAGCATTTATTAGAGGATCATATTTATTTTAATAGTATAAAGATCTTTTTATTATACTGAATTTCGAAAGACAACGGGTTTTTGTATTTGAAAATACAAAAAAATCCCTTAATTATGTTATATTTCCATGATTTTTATATATTTTAAGAAACGTAACTTGTTTCATGTTTGTAAAGGGGAAATTTCCGAATCATTTTTTCACTCATTTCCTGATGTGTTAATGTTATGTACACTTATGAGTTCACGATGACAATGCAATATTTTAAAATTTTCACAACTAAATTATCATTTAAACGTTTAACTGAAATTAATTTTGATTTCATACGAGCAGCGCCACCTGGAAGTGGATTTGAGAAAAACTTGATTTGAAGAATTCATAACATTTAGCCCTCCAAGCGAACAATTGTTTTGATCTTATAGCTTTCCCGAAGAAAAATTAGCTTTAAAAGTGAATGAACTGAACTTTTTTTGTATTTAATCCTCTTTCTGAAACCTTAAGAATAATCTATCCTTGGATGTTTAAGAAAAGATGCATATAAATATCAATTATGTGCACGTGAACTGAACAAGAAAAACGGAAAATAATGAATTAACTTTTAATGAATGGTTAAAATAATGAATTAGGAATGAAAGACTAAAATATAGAAAATAGTGTAAAAAATAAAAAGAAAATCTACATTTTAGTACAGTAATAAAAGTGTGTTTTAAAACTCTTTTCATCAAATTTACTATAATCTTCGAATTTGAAGTATTCCATTAAAGTTTCAAGATTACAGTTAAAAAAATCATTACCCAACTTAAAAAGTAAATATATCGACACCTTAATTCTCTTTAATCCATCTTCTGTTATCTTCAAGTAAACAGGCTCTAAAAGACGGAGTATGAAGATTATTCATCAGTGAATATAAAACATACGTGTAATAATTCTATACTGGTATGCTGTATTAAAGTTTTGTAGGAGGATCAAGATGTATTAATTCTATAATGCTATTTTAAACATATACAAAGTTTGAGAATTTTATCTATAACTGCGTCCCGTATAAGAATAGATACAACAAAGAAATGAACTTTCATCCAATATCTATCCATTTTAAACATACGGCATACTTTTCAATAAAAGATATAGTTATTTTTAATAAAAATCATCATATCCGATATTTCTCTCTTTGTATTAAAATTAGTGATACATGCAAAAATGAATCTGCCAGGAAAATGCAAAATCTAGTCGAACGCACTTGAAAATGCTACTTTTGTTCATTCCTTTAGAATTAGACATACATATACTGCCTTAAAGCTTTCTTCTAATACAAGATATCTCAAAAGAGGTAGAGTTTGAAACATAAATCTTTAATATAGAGATACAGATATCCCAAAACAGATAAATAATGGAAATCATTTTATAATCGATTTTTACATGTCTTGCCTGGAGGGTTTCCTATTTAATAAAAAATGGATTGCTTACGTTATTATATTTGATAAAACAATTCGATATTTCCTTGATTCTAATTTTGAAGATATTTAATCTTCAAAATTACGATTAAAAATTACGATTGCTTGATTTCAAAAAATGAGGAATACAGGGTGATACGAAAGTTCTTAGAAGAACTTTAAGGATAGGCCAAGCACACAGAAACTAATCACTTTTACAACAGAACAATAAATTGAAACACAAAGGGTGCCTTTACAGGGAGCTCTTACAAGTGAATTTAGTAAAAGTAAAGGACACACTGATAAAATATACAACAAAGTTTTGATGAAATACAAATACAATTAGCACAAAACACAGGTGCATGGATAATAATATGCGAATTGTGTATAGCTACAGACGGGACGTCCTTTGAACATTAATTTAAGTACTCCAAAGATTTTTTTGTATAAGTTTCATTTTTTTTCTACCAAGTTTCAATTATCTTTTGTTCTGCTTCTTTATATTTCAATGATTATCAGTATATTAGGCACTTAGATTTACTCCAACCTTCAATACCTTATCTTCAAATATGGAAAGACTATCACTGGATTTCACCGGTATCCAAGAGTAATATCATTAGAAAAATACTATTATTTTCTCTCTAAGACAGGCGATACATCCAGTTCCTTCTAGAGGTTGATTTAATACGAGCGAAAAATACTCAGAAATTATTTACAAACGGATTTACTTTTGCAGCCCACGTAACACGGTCGGTGTAAAAAAAATAAATAAAAACACAAGAAAAAATAATGAAAACCGCAAAACCAACCGTCCATACATAAATTCTTGATGGATGACATGCCCCCCCCCTCCCTCCTTTTCAGTTTCTAACTGCACCACCCCGAATGTTGTCCCTTCACCTTTCCCCCTCCTCGTCCTCCTACAGCTGAGGTCATTTATCCCACCACGTCAAATTCAGGGGTCCCCTAGAAAACAGTCACACAGAAGGGGGGGGGGGGATAGGGGGAAAAACAAAAAAAATAAATAAATAAAAAAGAATTAATTTCCAACTAGACGGGGGAGGGGGAAGTGGCCGTATTTTGCTGGAAGGGATAATGAAGAGAGGTATCATGGATTAAACAACCCTCCCTATATCGATTATACAATTTCAGTTTACAATGTATCAGCGCGAAGTGAAGAATTTGATTGTGTTGTGCTAAATGTTTCTTTGTACTTTTTGTTAAAATTTATAGAAAAATGAAAGTATTATATTTTTCGCGCTAAACAGTAGATTCAATATTCAGAAACCAAGTGTGCTATATTTGATGGTATCTTAAATATCTGTACTTTTTATAAGTTTAAATAGGCGGCTCTTCTTACAGTAGATTATTTTGTTATAAATGTGCGCCACAATACTGAAAGAATTTTTTTCTGCTGAAATTGAATTAAATTTATCTTACGAGCATTTAAATACAAATAAATGCTAAAAAAATTGAGCTTGAATGGTTTACACTACGTTATTAGTTACATTTTCCTCAAGTAGACTGTGAAGGAAACTATTCGTTGTCGAAATAACAATATATTTATAATCTGAAGCCGTAAATAATATGGGAAAATGTATCTTCAAAAAAATTATTCTCGTTTATTGGGAATAAGGTACCTGCAGATTTATTGACAACTACAAAGAAAGTGTGGATGAGGAATCTGGGGAGAAAATGATATTTTGTTCAACATCTCAAATTTCTTGCATTTTTTTTCACAATTTTCGAATAATAAATTGTTTCATTGTTTTTGAGGAAATATTTACATCTTAACTTTTATAAGCCATAACAAAATGAACTCAGAGTGTATTATCGAGATGCGATATTTAGTTGTTAACATACAACTTTCAAAAACCCCGAAATATATTTGGAAATTGAATTTTTGGAAATCTCTTTAATGGACCATGGCGTTCTTTAACAAACAGTTTTGTTATTTTGTAATCTAAATATATTGCAATAATGCATTTTGAATCTATTAAAAGTAATTTACAGATTCTTCTATTAGTTCACAAATAAGTTGTTCTTCGTTAGTTTGTAAGAAAAACATTTCTCTCCACACCAGGACTATTGCAAATATCTGATTTCTGATAAAATACATCACTTTTACATAAAAGATTTAAGGATTTGCAATTTCGATAGCAAAAAACTAAACAAAAAAGCACAGCTGAGGCTCCAAATAAAATGTGTCCTTGTGAATCACTAGTTAATTTTTCATTACCTTTAAATTCATATATATTACATAGTTATTACAGAACATTAACAATAAAATAAATATATGGAATTTCTTATCTTCAAACTGGTAAGAAAAAGTTGTTATGATACCATCATTAACGCAATCATACATCATTTCAAAGGAGGAGAAATAGCTGGCTGAATTTTACAAAAGATAATGTCAAAAATTTTTTAATGCTTTCTAAACATGAATAGACAATGTCTGTTCTATCTAGCAAAAAAAGACATAAGAAGAGTCTTGGTTTTAACCAAAAATATTAACTACATTTTCAATTTTCATTCTGAAGTAGAAGCATTTATTTGTCATAAACAGAAAAATAAGGATAGATTTTCTATCATTCAAAATATTGTGTGTGCTTTTATTCCAACAGCATAAAAGCGAAACATCCAGATTACCAAATTTAGCTGGGAATGATTGAAGCTAATTTAAAACTGTTTTTATTTCATCCATACTACTACCCCATGAGAGTTAATCTTGGAAAAGATATTTCTAAAAGTAAAGACTTTCTACACTTCAAGGCAATGTTCTAGGGAGATGTATTTACATTTCTGAAGAAAACAAGAATGGAATAAGAGTTCATATGATTTTTTTTAGTTTTATAAATCCTTTGAGTGTTATCATGTTTATACGATTAATTTATGTAAGTAAGCATATTTAAATACATTATTTCTTATATTCATTAGTATTGGCATAATGAGTTCTGTTCCTGTTCATTTCTTACGTGAAAAATGAAATATTCAATTTCCATAAACATGAATGTCATTTGAGATTAAAGGTAACCTCGTAGGAGTTCAAATTTTAAATTCTGAAGATTCAATGACTTTTCCAAATTGTTTTCAAAATGAACAACAATTTAAATCTTTATTTGTTTATAGTTCTATAAGGTATATATAATAAGATTTTGCAGTCATTGAAACTTCGTCAAAATTATTTTCATTCCATATGTGGGGAAGTGAATTTTCAAAACCTAAGATAGCAAATGAAACAAATATGCATCACTGAAACAGTTTCAAAATAATAATTGGAAGGAATGCATAATTCAAAATAGTTTTCGAACAATTAATTCTCAAAATTGTTGAAATTAAGAATAAAGTATTCAAATATTGTATTTGGGTTTGGTTTTTCAGGAGATAAGATAAAAACCGAAGAAGCTCATATTGAAGTTTTATCAGGTTTCATGGTTGACATAATTTTGAGAAGCTTAAAGAATAGTCTTTTGCAGAGTAATTTACTAAAAGCTTTTTTAAAGGAATTCAGCATTTCATTTAGACAATAATAATTCTACAATAGAAATGTAGTAATACACCAAAACCATTCAATGCTGTAGATTGCTTTCTGTGATCCTTGAAACAATAAGTGACAATATCCAATGTAGTATTAGTAAATTTTATTATTCTCAAATTATGAATTTTTACTCACTTCCAAAAATACACTGAATTTGAGTTCTGAAATGTATTTACAGTTGTGCATTTCCATTTGCAATAATTTTTTATATATATATTTACAATTTAATTATCAGCTAATCGATTAATTTTAATTAAATTTCCTTTCCGTATTAGCAAGGACGTAGATAATCATTGTGATAATAAATATCAAGATTCTAATTTATGCATTATAATGAATTATGATATATATTAAAGAATACATCGTAGAAAATAATAAAAATAATGAACTTTTTAAAAAGAAGACATTTATAAGTAGAAATTCTTTGAATTAAAAATCTGGAGGTTAAAACAAAATTTCAAGAGCTTGATTAAATGAAAATAATACTATAAATATAAATACCGTATTCACAATGATTATCATAAAAAAGAAAATTACTGAAAATTCGTTAGAAATTGAATATATTTCAGAAATATGATTAAATTTTCAATTTACTTAGAGAAATGTTTTCAGCACCTCACGGTTTTACTATTTTAATTTGATTTTCAGATTTTTGATAAAAATATTTTTTACTTCTTATTTCACTAATAAAAGCGTTTTTTTAAATTAATTTTTTTAAATCTCGAATGTCCTTTTCATGAAATATTTAGGAAGTGGAAAGGTTTTATAAACACTGTGGCAACTAAAAGCGTGTTTTTTGCCTACCTTTGTTCTGCATCTATGAATAATCTTCGATCCAATTAGATTGTTATCGCAACGATGCGCAACAAAGCATTTTAGCTTTCGTAGAACACTTGGCGAAGAATTCTTTAAAAGGAAAACACTTCATTCGGGAAGTAATGATTCTAAAACCGAGTACAAATACACCAAAAACTTTCAGGGCTGAAGAGTTCTAAGTAATAAATGCCCTTAAAATGAAAAAAAAAACCTTACGAAATATTATTAAAATTTTAATTTTCACAGAGAAATGTTTTTAGTAGATCTTGCCATTACTATTCTATTTAGACTTCTAGATTTTCATAGAAAAATAATTTCTACTTTCTAGCTCACTAATTAAAGCGTGTTTATAAAGACATTTTTTTAAATTTTTAATATCGAATCTTCTTTTCAGTCTGTCATTTTCACGAAATATTTATGCAACGAATGGTTATCTAAACCCTGCATATTATAACTAAAAATGTGTTTTCTTGCCTGTCTTTGTCTACATCTATAAATAATCTTCGATGCAATTTGATTGTTATCACAATGATGCGCAACAAAAGCATTTTAGCTTTTGTGGAACACTTGGGGAAGAATTCTTTTAAAGGAAAACACTTCATTCGGACAGTAATGATTCTAAAACAGAGTACAAATACACCAAAACCATTGAAGGCTGAAGAGTGCAAAGTAATAAATGCCCTTAAAATGAAAAAATAACGAAAGAAAAGGGCTGGAGGAAAGAAAAAGAGGGAAAGTACGATAGAGTTTGGAAATTACTTTTGGCCGTATGAGGTATGGAATGATTTCTGTACTCGGCGGTATTTCTTACTGATTATTAGGCTTGTATTCGATCCTCGCGCTTTTATAGATATATATTTGTTCCGTCCGAAGAAGAACCATTTAGGGTCATCAAAAATCCGTTCAGATTCCGAATCTTTCACTTCAAAAATTCCTCCACGGGAAAATGGCGCGTGCTCCTCTTTTACCTCTTGAATTTCTCAGCCACTGCGTTAATGAAACGAATGGAAAAAAAGTGCCCGTTTATATTTTTTTCCGTCTGCAATCGTTATTCTCCTTCTCTAATGCATTACTGAGGAATGGGGTGTAGTAGATAGATGGATATATTCCCGGATCGGCTTTGAAAACAAAAATAAAGGTACAAATTCATTACAGATGACATTCCTCATATCTCAGAATCATATTTTGGTTTTTAATGCCTATTCCATAGAAATGATGGGGGTGATTTTTCTTCGCGTATGGAGAATAGTCGGCTAGAATATAGAAATTCTTGGAATGTTGAAGCTGGGAAATCTTTTGGATATCTAGAAAGCCTTAGTTTATTTTATTTTCTCAGAATTGCTCATTGCCTGTAACAAAGCATGAAACGATATTCATGAAGTTTCATGCTAAATTTCCCCTTTAGAACATATATGTATTTATTAAATGCGTATGTATGTGTGAGTTCAGAATAACATTGAAGCTGGCAAATCTGTCGGATAATTTCTAGAACGGCTTGGTTGATTTTCCATAGAAATAATGGAGGTGCTTTTTTTCGGCTATGGAGAATAGTCGGCCAGAATATAGAAATTCTTGGAATGTTGAAGTTGGGAAATCTTTTGGCTTTAGTGCCAGTAATAAAGTATGAAATGATATTCTTGAAGTTTCAAGCTAAATTTCCCTATAAAAATATATATGTATTTATTAAATGTGTATGGTATGTGTGAGAATAATATTGAAGCTGGCAAATCTTTCGGATAATTCCTAGAACGGCTTGGTTGATTATTTTTTCTCAAAATTGTCTAGTACCTGTAATAAAACAGGAAAAATATTCATGGAATCTCCAACTAAATTTCTTCCGTAAGATTGTGGATTATTTATTATATGTGTATATATTCTTTTCATTAGGGTTGGTATGTACGCTGTGCCTGCAGATTTAAATTCGGTGCGTACGGACTGGCACAACTGCAGTATGTCACTCTCTTCACTAAGCTTATCTAAGGACGGCCCCTAATAACTTTTGGCATAGTTTTGCTCTACTTTCTCAGTGTATCATTGTATATTTATAAATATTCATTTATGAGAAAAGTAAGGGGGACATACATTTCTGTTTTTTCATCAAAATCTAAGATTTAAGAGTATATTTGAAATATAATACAGTCCGTTATCTAAAGGATACAGTTCAATGGACATATTATTCTATACAGTGGACGCCGCTTGTGATCACTTTGGGTCAAAGCCAAAGTGATCACTATATCCGGACGATCAAGTACATCCAAAGTGTCTTAAAATTATACGTAGGCGAGGACAGCAGGAAAAAACAGACCAAAAAACATTGTTTATATTTACTCATTATTTATAATTAGGAAAAAACAATAATAGATCAAGAATTTTTAAAAATCATCATTAATTTTTTGAGCTTCATTAAAAAAATTATCTAAAGTAAACTTTTTTTAAGTATTCAAAAATTCGTTGAATAAATCGTTCAGACAAATTATCTTTATCAAAGAATTTTGCGCGTTATTGTACTGATATTCAAATACGATGGGTTCATAGAGTTTCTTGGGCTGAGGGTAGTTACTCTTCTGGCCCCTCTTCATCGCCATTGTCTTCGTGCTTTGTGGCGTCATCTCATCGAAACCAATCACTACCATAGAATTGTTGACCACTAGAACCGGAGGATTTTCTGTGTGTGAAGATACGGGAGAGCTGTTTTGATCAGTACAACCGATTGATAGTTACATCCGTGATCACTATAAGCGGCGACTATTGTATATGTACATGTATTTGTGTGAGTAAACTTTAATGATATACGTATATGCAAAATATAATCTCTAAATCTAGGTGCCTTTCATCAAATAGTGATGTCTTATACTTTTTACGTCTTTGAAGAACTGTACAAGTTTCATTGCCACAATTCGAATTTAAATGGTTTTGATTAATTTTGGTAATGATATAACTCTGGGGAAAACACACACAGAAATATAACACCATGAATATATGCCTATGTACATTTCGTGATTTAATCTAAAGTTGTGATGGTTTGATTCAAATTAATAATGCTGAAATATTCGAAGCATTTAACAAAAAGAAATAAATTTATAAAAGAAGTTTTAAATCTGAAAATATAAAAAGTGGAAAACAGCTTCCAAAATTATAAAAAAAGTTTTTTTACAGAGTTCTTTACAACAGAGAAAAAAGAAAACAGAGAGTTTTTAATTTATTTGAAAATACAAGACCTCAAAGGTTTCTTGATTGTTCCAATAAAATACGATTTAGTGGTTAAATCTTTTTTTTTTGCATTACAGATTTTAGAAGACTGTAGCATAAAAAAATTTTGGTTGACTTATGAAATACAAAATTTGTGGTTCTCATCTCAAATATCTATTTTCCAAATACGATTTCACAATATAATCTCTATCTAATGTATATAAAACATAGCATTTTTTAAAATTCGTAACGAGAAGATATCTTATTTTTGGGGGTATAAAAATAAAATTTAGATAGAAATACTCTTAGAAGAAGTTATTTTTATTTTGATAAATATGCTAATTGTAATTTCTTGTTTATCTTTGAGAAGCAGCCAAATCTTGTTTTAACACGTATAAAAACATGCACTCGTAACCAAAAATATTTTAATATGTTATATATATATATATATATTAAACCGAGGGAATTGAAGTCGAAACTTATATCTGTTCTCATATTTTTAGCGTAGAATATTATGTGTAATATTTAAAAAGACAATTCATAAACATGGGATAAATAAAATATTGAAATGTTTTAAATCCTTGAGAATAACGATAAAATAACAAATATTTCTATAAAATTGAATCGAAACTTTTACATCATTATTTTTGTCCATACGCAACTGGAGTTGTGTTATATGAAGAAATTATTCTCTAATTCAAAAACACATGTATTATGATATACCTAGATTTTTTGTCTTTTTTCTTTATACTTTTTAAATTGAAATTTAACAGTAACCAGATGAACTATAAATTTGCACTACAGAGAATATTGCTTATAATTCGTTTAAACTAAATGCTGTCTTAAATTTTTATCCGTTTTTCTGAATATACATTGCTTAAAGGTTTGCGATCTAGTTGGTATGGAACCATTCTCCTAACTTATATATTATTTCTCAAATACAAAGGGTTTTTTCCCTGTGTAAGTATTGAAAATAATTTTTCCTGTTAATAAATTATTGATTTCATGTATCATTAATAACCAATAAAACTTGCTTAAGTGGTTTTCATTGTTTTCGACAAAAAGTTGAAACTGTAAATGATGCTTTGCCAAATTTTTAATTGTAGATTTTATCATTGTAATGGATGGCACATTTTTTTCAGACACTATTTTTAAATATACATGGTCGTTGATAAGATCCGGGCTGATTGTTTTCTAGAAATATAAATCCAGAAGTAATTGAGGAAATGCCATAATTTTCTTTACAGAATATTCAGCATTTAGTTTAACCGTGACGGTTCATACAATGTGCAGAAGCATTGCTAGTGAAATTCAGTGTTGGTTCAATTCATTTCAAATTCAGCGTTGATCTGTTCCGAAAACTTTAATGTAAATAGAAAGAGAAAAAATAGTTCGTCAATAAAAAACTAGTTCGACTTTCCTTAATTTATATAATAAATATACAAATTATATTATGTAGTGAATTAATGAAATTATATGAAATTGATTATGTTTGCATCATATACATATTTCTTACTGCACCGCGCTCGAATTCTGGGAAAACACCATCACCAAAGCTTTATTTATTTTGCAATGGCGCTACCTAAAACAAATCAATTTCAGGTCACCCTCTGCAGTGATACTTTGCAGTCTATGGACATGTTTATGATACATACGCGTGACATTCCAGTAGATAGCAGACTGGATAATTTCTTGCAATTTCAATACACAGTAAACTAAGTCGTGCTAGGAGAATAATGGTTAGCGTGTTAAAGGGTAAATATTGGCAAAAGTTGGAGTTAAATGTTAGCTCGAGTAATTGTTTCCACGTAAACAGCGATGAGAATAATTGTGTGGACGCTTCTCCCGTCCGTTCAACAAAGGAGATTGTATTAGGTTTGATTTTAAACATGGGAGTATTGATATTGTAATGAGTGGGTATATAAGGGCAGAGAGTAGTAGTAATTGATTATGGCTGATGCACAGAGTATTACCCCCCAACCAATCAAATGCTAATCATATTACGCTGCGTCTTACTAGAAATTTCGTGGCCCGCTACTGTGATGTCGTTAACTTGTTTTAATGAATTTTCGGCCTTATATTCAACTGAAAATTCAAGTAAAATGATTTTGGGTCATTCACTTTATTATTGGAGGCTTTCGATTTGGAAATTTCACAGTCACATCATGCAGTGCATCAATTATTAAAATTTTCTTCCGTTTTATCATCTGTCTAAAGTCGGATAAGTAACACCAATTAATACTTTTTCGTTTTTTCACAATTCAGAATTACATATTTTTAAAAAAGATAATTGGAAAATGTACTGTAATAAAAGTGTTAGCAACAGAAACAATTCTTTGATAGACCACTTAATTACGTTGTCTTTATCTCAATGAAATCTACTCTGTGTTAAAAGTGTGTAAAATAGTTGCTTCTTAATGATTAGTACATTGATATGAATAATAATAAAAGGAAATGTTTTGATATTAACCGCGTGAATTGAAACATTCTTTGTATATTGAATAGTTTATTAATTAATAAAGTATTTATGATAAAATATGTACTGTTAATATTAGCTATATGAAATATTGATTCTTAATATATAAAGATAGTTACCGATAATATTTAGCGCAGTTTACAAATCACATGCGAATTCATTTTAATTGTAATTTTTAAAATCTCCTTATTTCGACATGTTTTATATACCTCCAAATAAATTTTACAAAATGACATTTATTCATTTCTTGAGAGTGAAACAAACTTCAGAAAAAAGTCAAGAAGAAAAGGCCTTAACCCTATCCTATTCAGTCACGAATATCTGCAACTCTCACATTTTTGTAAAAATGAATTTTAAATAAATTAATAATTAGTTAAATCAATCATATATATTTGACTTAAAGTAGGAAAAACATTTTAATAAAGTTTTACTTAAAACTTTTAATTCATTCATTTTAATTAACAATTTGATTTTCAAAATAGTTTTTTAAAAATATTTTTCTATATTCTCTACATTAATTTACACAGATTTACTCACATGTAGTTGGAAAACAATTAATAAGCGCACAGTGCAGTGTTTACATATTTTTACTCAATAAAGTTAAATATTCCGAATTAAAAATATCACTTAGATAAGCAGATATTAGGTAAAAAATACTCTTTTTGAATATCAGTTAGCATATATTTGAACAATATTAGAACATACGCGACTGAAGAATTTAGTAAAAAAAAAGACACGGATTTTTAGATTCGGAAAACAGGAGTCTTTTTGTCTCATTTTACAAACACAGTCGGATAAAGAATATATTAGCGAATATTGTCTGAGACTTAAAAAAAGAATATCTGAAATTAGGTGCATCTTCTGTCGAAGTAACATTTGTTATACTCTTTTAATGAACAAATTATGAAGCAAAAAAAAAGAGCATAAAAATTTGCATACATTTTTAAGTTATTTAGAATAATTTTCGAGAACCCTTTAAAAGTTATCAATTGATTGAAAATTTTGCCTTATTTTGAATGAAAAAACATATGTCGCTAACATAAATTTTTTATTTGTTAAAATTCGAGTTAATTTGACATACCATTAAATAGCATGCTTCTGACAATACATGAATTAAAAAGTGTTAAATCTTTTATTTTTAATAGTTATCATAATATATCATTCCATCAGATCACTCTAAAATATTCCTTCTGGGAATGCAACCTTTGAAAATATGTGGTATCTTACAAAAATAACGATGTTTCACATAATTTCGTGCAAATAGTTAAGTTCAACTAAAGGGGATACAAAATCCCTGAAACTCCTCCATTTCTGATTCTCCATTGAAGTATGCAAACTCTTAAATAATGCTCATCTGAATAAATACGCTTTATTTTATAAATATTTCAAAATATTCACTGTAAAATAACGACCAAATTTTGGTGTCTAAACAGTAGGAGATTACTTGAAAGTCTTAATATTTTGTTTAATTCGCTATTGAATCAACAACATTATATAACAGAACTGAAGTAAGTCTGAAATAATAGAATACCTCATATAACATTCATAGAATATTATAGTTTGATAAAGCATATATAGATTTTGCATGAAAGATAATTCTTAGCCAGACAGATTGATGTTTCATTTGTTTCTAAAGCTCAAAGAGTTTTCAAAAACTCTTCTAGGTTTCTCTCTTATCTTTTGTTGCAGATTTAGCGATTTTAGTTGTTATTTTGCAAGTTAACCGCTATTTGTATCCTATCTTTTAACGTTATTCCTAAGAATTTAGTCTGACACACATTAAGATTTAAAAGTTTAAGAAAGGCAGTATATGTTATTGATGATTCTTGAGAAATGATTTTTTTTATTTTTTGAGGACGATGGCGATTAATTTACATTAACTTATGTATAATTTGTAGAATGACAAAAAATCAATCCAAGGAGAAGAAAGGCAAAAAATCATGTTTCAAATGTTCTAACTTGTAATGTTTTCTTTTGAAACCGCTAAACAGTTGTTTTCTCCGCATTCCATCAACAGTTAGTTGCAGTGGATTTAAAATCACAAAGAAATCAGACAAATAGGTGTTGAAAAAATACGGATTAACTACTTCGTATGCTCAAAGCCATTTGGAGAATTAAGATGATTTTAAATATGGACAAATGCATAAAATTAATCTAAACTAATAACAACTTTTTACTAATAATAATGGAATTATTTTAATTAAATTTATTTTAGAAACGTAAGCTCGATTCACTCACTTTTTATCAAAAACATTTCCTTCGTAAATGATTGGGTAGAACTGAAAGCATTAAAATTGATCAAGATTTTTTAAAGAAACTACCAAACACTTCATGTAATAAATGTTTCCCTTTTTATAGATTTAAAAGTAATAACTCAAAATGTACTTTTATAAACCATGGAATTCTCACTACGATTATTTCTGAGAATATTTATTGATATAAATATATATATGGCTTAAACTATAATTCGATTAAATTTTAATTAAATATAATGTTTTCATCTGTAATCTGGATTTTTCGTTTTTTAACGAAAACGCTTTGTCTTACCTAGACTAAGACTAAGCTTTATTTGGAAGTATATAATTCTCCAAAAATGCACGACGATTTTGCAGCGGATATTTTCGTATCCAAATTAATTTTAAATAGAGGAAAAATTTATAAATCCTAAGCAGCCGTAGAAAGACCATTTACTGCAAATGACATAGTAAAAAAATATACAGATTTATAAAAAAAATAACAGAACTTATTTGCAATTAACTTTATTTTTTTAAATAAGCACCTACATTTCCTACCAAAATTATCATCACATATATATTCGAGAGAATACATCGAATTGCGAAGACAAAAATGCAAAATTATATTCATTCTGTTTCTTTCGATAGATAATCTCCTATTTTTTATTCATGACGTCTCTTCAAAAGGGAAGGGACGGTATTAAAATTCGCTGCAGATAGAAATATGAGTGAGTTTTCTCTTGATTATCTGCTCATGGAATTACGAAAACCAATATTCTCCCTGCTCAGAGAGGAATGCCTTCGAGGTATGTTTTACTTCTAAATTATTCACGCATGGTTTGCGCTTGCTTATTAAAATTTCACAGCTCTCTAAAGACCGGTGTAATCCTTTTAATGGTTAAGAAACTACCCTTTCCAAAAGCTCTCACTAATTCAGAATGATACGCCAGCATTGATTTCGGCTTGAAAGAGCGAAATACCGCCAGTGCTAATAAACGCTCTAATTAGCTGTATCCCAACGGATTATAAGGACGAGAAGAAAAGACGGCTGGGTTATTAGGCGTCTTTTCCTCCTCTTCCTTCATCACAATACAGGTCAACGTTTAGAAAGCGCTCGCAACAATTACGCCCGACCGATATGTTTGGAGTTTATTATATGCGCTAGCTAATCACATCAGATGGTCCGAAATAAACTTTACATTAGCTGCGATCTGCAACGCTACAGGTGCAACCAAACTTGTTGCGTTAATAAGGCCTGTATTTAGTAGAATAGATTCCACCTAACACGTGCGTTCAAATTCTATGTCAGGTTGTCGTCACTCTTGTTAGGATTTGTTTGAGTTGTGAACAGCTATGGAGGGCATACAGCGATTAGGCCTGGGTCTCCAATGATTTGATTGGATCAACTCGAAAATAGGAAATGGATTTGTTTACATCGAATCACAAAGCTACCTTATTAGATAGCACATTTGGCCAACACCACTCTTATATAAATATTTAGAGACTGTTGAATCCCATCCCGCCTGAAATTTTAATTAAAAACAATGTTTATTTAACATCAGAATCGAATACAGATCAAAATAAAACCTGAACAATGTCTAAATTTCAGTATCAGAATGTAATTGTTTATTTCAGAGGTTCTTATCTTTATTTTCTATTTCAGTATTGAGGAAACTTTTATTAGAACATATTTTATTGTGAACAGCATATTTTATTGTGTGAACAACATATTTTATTGTGTTTATTGGATCAATTCGAAAATTGGAAACAAATTTGCTTACAACGAATCGTAATGCTACCTTCTTAGATGGGAGATATGGTCAACAGGACTTTAGTATGTATATTTAGAAGCACTAATGAGCCATTCAGCTTGAATTTTAATTGTAAACAATATTTATTCAACACTGAATAGATTACTAGTTAGACATACGATTTATGCTGCGCCTAAATTTATATTTGCAGTTACAGCTGTACATCTTACCAGCACTTATTTTTATTTTGAAATTAAAAATAAAAAAAAAATATATGAAATTCAAACAATTTCTTTTATAGTTCTGAACATTTCCTAGCTTTCGAAAACATTGATATAAAATTGACCAAATAATATTAATTACTTCCGTTTGGAATAAGTATGTAATGATAAAAAAAATCACTTTTAGACGAATGAATTGTATTCACATGAGGTTATGAGCGCTGGAAGCATTAATGGAAAAATAGTATCTTTTATTCAGAATTCTTTCGTTATAGCAAATTACTTTTATATAATAAATATTTTTTAGGGACATTTTAAAATACTTAATGTATGATATACGCTATAGCACACTTCATTAATTAAATTACTGACACTACTTTTTATTTATCTGATTTTAATAAAATGTTATCTAAAGCTGAGGATAAATGGCATATATATTTAAAGAAATACTGCAATGAAGATAATATATTTAAAACTGAGAAAAATTAAGTATTCAAACTAAGTTTTATATTAGATAAAGTTGTATGTATCTTATGAATATGCGCACAATATTGTAATATCTGAATGAAGTTACAAAGACAATTATATAAAAATTGAACATAATAATCTTGTATCACAATGTACATGAATACGTCATTTTTAACATTCATAACATTTTAACCAAATTACTTATTTGTGAAAAAATCATTCGTGTATCAGCATGACTAATGGAATTTTTCAGTCTTAAATGCATTAAGTATGCATAAAACATTGAATAAGTATTTCATAAATTGGACTAACTAAATATTTTCTATAATTTCTGTAACTCATAAACTTTTACTCTCTTAGAAAACATCACTTCATAGCTCATTTGAAATTCCATAAAATATCTTAAAATATACGTCAAACAATTATTCATTACAGCTTAATCATAAACCATTCCCGATGCCGCTTTATAAATTACTGTTTGCCTACTAACTATTACAAAACATCAAATGATGGAGTTTGATAATTTCATAAAATAAATTTGATACGTCCCCGAAATGATGCAAGAATCCGAATAAACGCATTTCGTTCTAAATATGAAATGCTTATATTCAAGTTTCATTCATTTTGTAAGCAGATTCATTTCCCTTCGTAAACATGCTTTAAATGATAGATAATATCCAGATGTGCATGCAAAAATAATTTGTCATAAAGTAGTACAAATGTTAAACCACGATATAGTTTAATTTGCATCCATCCCCGTTTTCCCTATGTTGATGATCTCAGACATGGATAACCGCTTAATATATTTATGACGTCAACAAGTACCCTTCAGGTGTTCCACACATAGAGCTGATCCACCATCATTTAGACCTGATTAATATTTAGTGACAGACTCATTAAATATTGAATACGTCCGTTTTGCCAGTCAAACTTTAATACTCCTGACTTGATTAATGCAGGATTTCAGAACCAGTTTAGCCATGCGTCCTGATAGTGCAGCATACATCATAGGTAGCGCGTTTCAATCTCTGCGTAGTGAAGGATCCTCGCGCGCTGCACATGGTAAGTAGGAAAGATATTCGTGCCATTAGGAAAGCTACGCCAATCCTCTTGCTGGATTACAAGAACAAGATTTAACTTCCAGATAATTACAGTGCCCAATCGGGGTGAAGTTGGGAGGAAAAATCGTAAAGCAATGCAGGCTGAAATAATAACGAAAATAGTAAAAAGTGAAAAAGGATTATTGTTGCTTTTACTTCAGTTTAAGTGCCAAAATTTTAATCGCAAGCTAAAATAAGTAGGGGACATATTCGGACCATTAGGAAAGCTGCGCCAATCATCTTGCTGATTACAAGAACGAAATTTAACTTCCAGATGATTATGATGTGCAATCGGAGTGGAATTTGAAGGAAAATCATAAAGCATTGCAAACTGAAATAAGAACAAAGTATGAGGAGCTCTGAGTGTTATTTATTTAGTTCATGAAAGGGTTGCTGACACATTTTGTAAAAACGAAAAAGTTTAAAATAAAAAAATCGATTAGTGATATCTTCATTTCAGTTTCATTCTCAAAATTATAAAAGTAAACTAAAATAATAACATGTATGCTCATTTTCTATTTTAGTGAGGAAATAAAAACTGTTTTCAGAGTTTTATCGAAAATTCATAGAAACAGGAAAAGGTTGCGATTAAAAACTGATTAATATAGTTTTCATTTTAATTACATTTCTAAAGTTTTAAATGTAAGCTACAATAATCACAAATTATGAGCAGTGTTCATATACTACGTACCATTAAATAATAAAATCCCTCTCATAGTTATACTGAAACATCATAAAAATGAAAAATATATATATAAAAATCATTAGTGTAATTTTCACTATAATTATATTTTAAAAGATAGAAATATAAATTAAATAGTGAAAAAATCTGTTCAGTGTTCATATTCTACATTTTGTCAAATAATGAAACTGTGCTCATAGTTTTACTAAAAAAGTTCAGCATAAAAAGTGATTAGTACAGTTTTCCTTTCATTTACAATCTCAGAGGTTGAAATTATTACTTAAATAATGAAAAATTATGAACGATGCTCATATTCTATATTTTATTAAATAATAAATCTTCTCTCGTTGCTTTTTTCCTAAAGACTTCTTAAAAATAAGAAAAGTTGAAAAATTGGTTTGCGTGATTTTAATTTTAGTTAAAAGCTAAAAGTTTGAAGAATAAAATTTTTAAAAAATCACAAATCGTGTTTGGTATTTATTGTATATTATATATTTAATAATAAAACTGTTCTGATATTCTTATTGAAAAGTAATAAAAAAAGAAATATTTTATAAAGTTAAACAAAGGATTAGAGTTGTTTACATTGTAATTAAAATCTCCAATTATGAAATGCAACTTAATGTATCTTAAATTATATTTAGTATTCATTTGATATGATTTACTTAATTAATGAAACTTTTCCGATGGCTTCACTAAAACTTAAAATAATGAAAAGGATAAACATTTTTTAAATAAAACCCAAGTGATTTGTATAGTTTTGATTATAATTACTGTTTCAAAGTTTGAAAATATTTTTGAAACTTTGCTTGCACTATATAATCAAAAATGAAAAATCGTTGTTTTTTATGCATTACAAAGCAGTAACAAAGAAGTAAATGAAGTCTTATTCATTTTTGATGAAAATAAAAGAAAAATTATAAAACTTCAGGTCAAGATTAAAAATCAGCGTAATTAATCTCTTAAAAAAGAATTTAATGAGTTTTATTACATAATCCATTTCAAGAAATTTTGATATTTAATTTGTGAATAGGCATAACAAGCAATATTTCGAAAGATAATTAAAACGATGAATAAAAGTGAATAGGACAACATTTATGAGATACAAAGAAGTATGATCGATATTAGCATCTCCTTCATATTATTTAAAAGTGTTTGAAACAAATTTATAATTGCCTTTTAACATTTTAACGAAGTTAATGAAAAATTGCTTTGTTGAGTAATGCATTGAAAAGTAAAAATTCTGAACTTTCCAAATTCGTTCTGTTTCAGGTATAATTTTTGAAAAAATTTAAAGTTAATATATATAAAATATATTAAAGTTTACATTAATTATTTTAAATTAATTGGATTAAATAAACCAATTTAATTAAAACTGAGATTCTACAAAATCTACTTCCGAATTTTGATTTAGTAAAATGTAATGTATTTTAATTATATTTTCCAAAATGGACAAATTTTCTTCTTTTATGTTTAAAATCCTAAAAACTAAACGACATTTAAAAATTATAGTTCCTCAAATCAAGTTGCACCAATGTACCTGTTTTACCTGCAAATGTGTTTACAAATTAAACAGCTTTTATGATTTTAAAGGCTGGGATAGAAAACTGTTAATTCATGTGAATACATTTGTCAGCGTAAAGAAGTCAAAGAACTGATCAACTGCTTGCTTTTATTTATTCTTGCTAGAATTACCAACTTTCCAAGTATTTCCCATAATTTTGTGGAATTTTTAATGAATTTTCACATTGTTATGGATATCGCATTATTTGTTCATTGATGCAAAGAACAGAAACCGCACAAAAACTTGTAAATTACAATCAATTAAATGTTGATCGTCGCTATTTCAGCTATAAAGTATTAAACATTCAAAACAATTCTAATATAGAAAATAGAAATCATTTCCAAAAGTTTATAATTTATTGTTACCATCATTTCTATTGAATTAAAATGCTTTTGACAATTTTATTTTAAAAATGAGTGCTTTTGAAGTATATTTATAAAATTGTTTCACAGTTGAAAAATTGAAAATCATTCTTTTAACTGCTGAAGAATTAGGAATCGTTAATCTGGGCTAAATTAAAGATGTTTTGTTTCTATTTTGTAACTTAGAGCGGTAATGCAAAGAATATGTTTCCAATCAAAAGTCTTTAATAAGTTACTTCGTTATTTTACACATTTGCGAAAGGAGAAAAATTAGCTGACTAAAATTTATATCAGGCAGCTCTATAAAAATTATAAACTAGTTAACAGAAATTTTTGCAATGATTATTATTTAGTAATGATTATTATTATTCATATCTGGAAACGTACAACTTTTTTTCAGTATATAAATGTTTCCTGTCTAGCATTTTGAACTATTATTTTTTTTATTTTTATTCATATGAATTTTTAATTTATTTGAAATTAAGATTACTGAAAATGTTAGCTGTTCTTACAACATATGAAGTTCCAAGTCAACGCAATTGATTAACTTATTTACTGGCTACACATAATAATTTCTGTTACTTACAATAGTTACTAAACTAAAACATTACAAAAATCAATTTATATGCTGAATTCCTAAACCCACCGAACATGCAGCCAATTACAATAAGTATTCTTTAAATAAATTTAAAAAATAACTGTATAAAAAGAAAAATGCTAAGTTAAAATAACAAGAAGCGAACAAATTATGTCCCTAAAACTCACTTATTTGAGTTATGACGTTTGCGCCGCTCGGAGTCTTAAAACGTTTGCCACAATATGTAATGTTTTATGTAAATTAGTTGTCTCAAATAAATTAAGCAACAATGGCTCTGACAATTTGCTTGAGAGTTGCTGATTTTAACTATCATTTTTTAAATTTAATTGTTCATAACATTTCTCTCTCTATATATATATGAATGTGAGAAATTGCCACAAACAGATATTTTCTTCTAGAATGAATAAACGTAAAAAAATATTGGTTGGGAAATTGCTACGTACATCACAAATTCTGGCTTTTATGGTGAATATTTGTTCTTATTTTAATTGTAAGTTTTAATCAGATTAAAAAATGTACGATGAAGGTAGGCCCAAGTATTCACAGATGAAAAAAGGAAAGAAATTCTACCTGCAAAACCGAAAAATAAAATCTATCTTCTATAGTGGTAGTTTTGATCATATCTATGCTGGATAAGAAGAAAAACTGAATTTGTGGTAGTTTTCTTATCTTGACTTGACAGAGGGATCAGATATCAGGTGTCAACGACTGCAGTTAGTTATTTCCACTGATCTTCAAAGATACATCTTACAACAAATCAAAAAGCAGCTGTTACAGATTCTATCTTAAAAAATCTGTTATAGGATTTCTTATCGAGTTTCAAGACCTTTAAACCTTATTATACAGTTGCTAAGAGTTTGTACAGACCTCTACCTTAGCGTGTTTATAAACGTAGAGAAAGCATTTTATTTGAACCAATAAAGCGACATCTGGATGGAAACCAATCGTATATTTTCTCTTTTGATTTAAAATTACAAAAGGAATAAAATACATAAGCAAAATATCTCAATATTAATTTTATAGCAAAGATCTTGTTTCACATTTTTTTTTCCGTATCATAAAAATATATTTATAGAAATATACATTTGAATAGAAATAAACAAACTCCATATTTGACGTTTGAACATGTCTCCGATAGTAAATTATGAGATTTATATAACGTATAAATACGACTTCAGCAGTAAATAAGGGGATTTAAATAAGGGATAATTGACAAAATTCAAACTATTTCAAAGTTCATTTCTATCCTTAAATTTCGAAAAATTTTATGTTGCCTTAAACGTATCTAATATCATATTAAAAACATTCCATACTTGATTATTCCATTCCACTTAATAACCCTTTTCTGTTTTAAAATGAATAATCATCACCAAATTTCGTTCTTACCACAAATACGATTTCAATAAAAAAATGCTCACATTTCTCACCTATAAGATAACTAAATGGTATTCACTTCGATTCTATAATTTGGATATAAATGCTTATTTAGAATCCTTCTTTATGAAAGATTTGAAAATTAAAACGAGTAGCTACTATTTATTTATCAGTTGTATAATTAATAATTATACAGAAAAGAAGGAAAGCTTAGGACAAAACCACAAAAAAGTACGCAAATTACTACTTTTTGCCGATGAAAATAAGACAAATAAATTTGATTTAAAATACCGGAATGTTTAAACTTTTACAAACGCACACATTTCTTCTTTTAGATCAATTTTCCCTTTCATAGGGGATATTTGAGGTATGTGATTAGGATTTCTCCTACCATAAAATGATTTTCATTACACCTCCACACTATATTACTAATTTACTTCAAATGAACAAGAAGACATAAGAAGAATCCAAACATTGGTCTTCTAAAGACAAATCCTGTACCCACAAAAGTGAATTTTCATATTCAATTGAATCGGCGATTGCAGACACCATATGAGTGAATAATATGAAGATGTTGAACTGATTAATTTTAAAATAAACTGATTAAAAACTGATTCATTTCATAAATCTGTGATTAAATTTTTTTACTGGTAGACTTTATATACTTATAATGTGACTTTACTTCTTTCTTTTGATTTCTTCTCTCATTATGTAAATACCCATTTAGAAAAGGAAAACAGCAGGAACGCAATTTTTTTTAAATTGATTCATGTGACTTCTGCAATTAACCGTTCTATTATACATTGATTCTCAATATTCCTCCAAACTAGCTTGGTAATTTGTATCAAATGAATAAGGAGATTTCATACGTCTATTTTTTGATGTCAAATCCTACATTCACAAAAACGGTTCTTCACACAATTTTAGAAATACTAAATTGTATAATACTACAAGAAGATTTTAATTCTTTTTATGACTCTGTCTCTGATTAATTATTACTATTTCTCTAACACTAGATATTTTTTAATTAAGTAGTTAAAAAGAAAACTCTTATGTGACAAAATATTCTATTTTGGAATGTATGAAAATATTTTTGATGAAAAGAAACCTTCTTTGCTGATCAATTTTTTAGCAGGTTTCAGTGTTTGGCCATGCACTAAAAGTGACGTTTATTGTGTGACTGAAACTGAGGAATAACTTAAACACAGGAAAGAAAAGAATCCTTTAAAGTTTCGAAGCCTTTAGTGGAAATCCTATTCATTAAAAATCTTAAAATAATCTTTGTAAAAAAATATGCTCCATTTCGAAAGGAAAACCTAATTGATAACGTTAAATGTGATTAAAAAATTACATAAAATATGCACTAATCAAAATTTCTATATCATATTTATCCTGTTTACGTAATGCTTACAACAAATGAAGAAAACGAACTAATTTAGCAACTCTTTTTCGCGTTCTAACAAAAAGTGCAGCCATAAATCGGATATTTTATTACATTAGGTAATTTATACAGCAATAAGAATTTTCCGGATTGAACAGAAAGTAGTTTCAAATAGAAACAACTTTTGAATATTTTAATCAAAGCATTATACAAAATAATTGGAACTCAGCAGAGCATTTGATGTTTACTATTAAATGGAGAGTCATTTATATAATCTTTATTTTCATCAAATCGTCATTATAAATAATGTAAAAAATAAACAGTACTAGTTTAATCCATCGGATACATTTACATATAATTCACAAATCAATAACAATTTTCTTGAACCTGACAATTGAATCATTTCTAAAAGTCTAGATTAGGGAACGGAACAGAAATTGATAAATACAAGCTGGATAGTCAAAATAATTAACTCCACGATGCTTGCATTAAAGCGAAAAATATTAAGTATTAATCGAAAAAATCAATAATTTTAATATATAAATATATTTCTTCATATGAATCGCTCAGAAGCCAATGGGGTTAAGTGCAAACTCAAAAATTTAGATTTAAAGTATTAATTATTATCTTCTAATACATTAATTTTTAAAATTTTTGCTTCATTAATTTTTTTTGTAAAACATATAGAGTCCTTTTTCAAAGGATAAGCTCTGTAACAAAACAAGATATCTTCAGGAAGTGAAATTGGCAAAAGTAAAAAAATATCAAAAAATGGACTTAAAATTGGTTTCTTAGCTACTCATATAAGTTTCATGTGCTATGAAATATAAAAATTCAGTCGTTTGACGTTCGTTATGTAAATGAATTTAACTTGCACTGTTAACTAGTTGCTTTAACTATTTCAAAAACTGATTTTACTAATCGAGTCCATTTTATATTTGAAGCTTAATCAAAGTGTAAATTTACGATACTATAGAAATGTCTTTTTGGTTAAGATAAAAGTAATTTGGGTACAACCTTGCAGTTTTATCTTAATATTAGTGCTTTCTTTGTACGATGAATGTGATCGTCAAAATATTAAATGATAGCTTTTTCATGGGACGAATATATTCATCAAACTCAAAATGTATGGAAATAATTCATAATATATTCAGTTTATGTAAGAATATAACAAGGAATATATTTATAACATTAATAGATTAGTATGACTAAATTCAGAAATTAGTACAATATTAATATTAATAAAATTACTATTAACTGATGTATCTGGAAAACAGATTAGATGGCAAAGAATTTGTAGTGACAGTTTAACGCTACAAATTTTCAGTATAAAATATTGGATTGTTAAAAATAACCATTTATATTTAACCCTCTGATTCCTAAGACCATTGGAATACAACGACCTCAAAATACTGGAACGCCCGAGTCCCTCTTTCAAAGATAAAGGAAATTAACTTCCTCCCTCAAAAACCACAATCACAGCTGGCACTGTCCGAATTCTAAGAAAACCCCCCTTTTCCCCAAACCCTTCTGGACGAGCCACTCTAACAAAGAAAGCGCACGCCGCGGGTGTGAGATCAATCACACTTTACGAAAGGGGGTGGAAATTCTATAGTGATATTCGGACGGACGCCGTCTTTTGCTTGAAGTGACGTTTGGGACGTTCCCATATCGATAGAGTTAAAGAAATGAGTTTTGTAGAATTTCCGTGATAAGTGTTCTTCAAATTTATCTATAGCTCCAAAATTGCTACATGATCCATTTTAACGCATTACATCGTATTTTATTTTTGCTTAAAAGCATTCATGAATTAGCAACCCATGTTCTCCAAACAAAAATGAAAAAAATCTTCCTCCAAGCCTTTCCTAAATCGGTTGCATTCTCTAATTTTAGAGTTTTGCGGAAATGCTTATATACATTATAAAAATTTTTGATACATATTAATCATAAAAATCTACAATTTCTATTAAAATATAAATTAAGCAGATAACTATTTTTTCGATTTCAGATTAAGCACATTTAAATTTTCATTTGAAATAACGATTATTTTCCTTGTAATGCATATTCGTTTTAAATGCATTCATTTACGTTTTCATGCGATAAACCTAGTCTTCAAATTTTAGATGGTTGAAATTAACTCAAATAGTGTGAATAATTAGCACATACAATAATACGACGACGTATTTATATAATGTCCAAAAAAATTTGTCTGTTAGAAATGTTAGTATTTGTAACGGAAAACTAATATTATTAATTTCCCTGTACTATTTTTTGGTATATCCAAACTTAAACCAATCACGCAATAAAATAGCATTTTACAAATCCAGACTTGCATAAAACATTTATTCTGCTAACCATAAATGTAAAACCTAATTAGAAACTTATTTAAGTATAGAAAATGACCGTTTTCTATTTCGGATTTCTGGATAAATGTCCTTTCGAATGCATCTTACCCAGCGCAAATTGCTGCATGCTCCATTTTGATGCATTCCACCGGATCGCTTTTGTTTATATGCATTTCCAAATTAACAACCCATATCCCCCAACCCCATTTAAAAAAGAAGCTTCCTCCAGGCCTTTCCCAAATAGATTGCCTTCCGCTATTTTTAACGTTTTGGGGATGCCTGGCTGTAGCAGCGATTTTCGAAGCAGGAAGGCCTTTGTAACGAGGCGCGATGACGGACACGATGCGATGAGTGTCAGGACATTAAGGCCTTCCCCCCCTAGCGACAACCGATGCCGTGGTTTCATGGTGACCTAATGACGCAAGTCATACCCGTTGAATCGATCCTGCATTCATCATCTTGGCGAAGATGATAGAGAGTGAGAGAGAGAGAACTTTGCCGGAATGTAGTCAAGGTGTTATGCAGAATGAGATACTACAAGGCCACCTGCACGGAAATGAGGAAGGCATTATTTTGTCCATTTAACGCCAGGAAGGTTTGGAGAGAGAGTTCGCGGTGCATCTAAGGAAATAAATAAAACATCGTCTCTTAAACGATCCATAAGTAGTCGTCTAAGATTTATTATTCTTTTATTTTCTTCGTGTTTTGATGTGAATATACAACACTAAATCAGTCAGTATTGAAATTGATATGCTGATTAGTGTTTGGTCGAAATTATTTCTCGGGGCTTCAAAACGTTATTAAATACATTCATCCATATATATCTTATCAAGGATGAAGAGAAAAAAATAAAAATTCCATCTTAGATAAATTAAAAAAACGGTGAACTCGAAATAACGCAATGCTCAACAGATTTTCTGTTGAAATTGTGCATTTTAAGGCTTTCATTAGTTTTATCAATGCGTTCTGAGAAACTGAAAGAATGGAGAATTCAATATATCGAACTCTTAATCCCTTTATTTCGATTTTTCTAGTGAATGGATAAATTCTTTTTTGCGCTTCCGTGATATTTTACAATAATTTTTTTTATGTTTTCGGTTTTAATTACTCTGATTGAAGGAAATACGCATATAAATACATTGTTAACCCCTTGAACTATGAATGCATTAATCTTCTTAATTATGTGACATGGTATTTCGGATGTTGACTGTTAATCCAATCCATATAAGAACGTAAAGGACATTGGATATACTTAAGCGTGTCCATGTGATTGTTGCCTTTTAAATTAGTGGCTACTTTTACTTAATTACAGATTTTAATTTCACTAAATTCGTAATTAAATGCGCGAGTTAATCTTGTATTGTAGGAGAAAAGTTTAATCTTAAAAACTAAAATATTTTTGAATTTTGTAAGATTAAAATCAAACCATTTTTTGCAAGACATTTATATAATTTGAGCTTTGAAATCCTAAAATGTTAGTAAAAAAATTAAATTTCAATCTTTTCTTTCGATGGCCGATATGTTAATTTTAAAACATGTTAATATTGACATATAGTTTATATTTTTGAAACCTTACAAATATTTCAGAAAACGAAGAAAGCAATTTTTTTCTTGCCCAAAAAATCATTCAGTATGATCACAAAATAAATAGAAAATACTGACCATGTTTATCTGAATAAAAAAGCCTTACATATATGATTGGAAAAAAATTCAAAGATGATAGATTCATTCAAACGATGGAAAGACATTTTCCATCAAACTCTATTTTCGAAAAAAGAAATATCTGTGTAGATTTCTTCTTTTTCCTAAAAATTATGTTTCCGGGAATGAGTTGGTATCTCGTAAAATGTTTCAGCGTTCTTAATTTTTCTCCTTTTATAAATAATTTTTAACTAAATTTCAGTTTAAATTTCTGCAACAATTTGAAGCTGAAATTTTTATACTGATACATATTTCAAAGAAAGGATTAAGTGATATAATTTTTTTTGAAATGTACTCTTCATACAAAGGAAAAGTTTTGTTATAATGTCTTGTTGTGACTCTTGTGGACTTACGAGCAAATTAAAAATTTTTAAATACAAGCTTTCAAAAGGAAATTGCACATATTTATTATTATATTTTTTCAACTGGATGGCACGGCAAAGTACAGCAATTCCCCAGAGAATTAAATTATTATGAAAAAGTATTTACAAAGATTGAGAACTGATTCAGATTGCAAATTTTTAAATCTTAATTTAAGCCATTGTTTTCGAAAATGAGAACTTACAAAAAATAGATTTTCTTTCTTTAAAAATAAATCCACTTGCCTCGAAAGAATATTTTGAAAGTGCAATTAAACCTGTCTTACACAGACAACAGTTACTGTTACGCGCTGCAAGCCGAATCCAAAAACTGCTAATCACCAAAAGACCCTTCATTCTGCTATTTGATTACATACCCTCTTCCGCTTCAATTACACACTGTGCTCAATTTGTAAATGAGGTTACAGCATTCTGGTCATCCAGGCTTAAAAAACGAAGTGACGGAAATTTTTCCCAACAGTCAGCTCTTGAAATTAGTCTTCTTGGGCTCAGTGCCCAAACAAACATTTTGACAAACGGGAGACTCGAAGCTCTTGTACCGAGCTTCCCATTTCAGAGCCTACCGAAGTCAATTTCGGGCAAATGAACATCAACTACGTGTAAAACTCGAAACTGATTGCTTCGTTTAAGGTACGCGGAAACGTTAATTGTGCAACTAAGTAGTTGTAGATTTATATTTAAAGTACTAAGTAGTTTTTTTTTTGCTTATACAGTTAATTTTTATTTTGATTGGGATAATGAGAATGATTGTTATCATTATCTGTTTAGGAATACGGTGGGGTAGCTCTTATGTGTTTAGGGGGCGTTAAACGAGCACTGAAGCATTTGATATTTCATGCATGGAAGGAGAGCTGTGAGTTGAGATGTATTTAAGGTGTTTTAATTGCGATTTTAATTATTTATTTTATTGATTATTTATTAATCATGTGATTGATAATGCGACTACTTCTCGATTGAGGAAGTAAATTCATTTAATTTTATTCCTTTTAATTAGAGTTTTTAATTATTGAATATTATTTCAAATTATATTTATTTCAAAAAGAACTTGCATAATTTTATGTCAGGAAAAAAAATCATAAACACAAATATTATAATTTAGTTCAAACTTTGACTTTTAAACTCACCTAAATTCGTTCAATGGATTTTCAGACTCAAAAAGTTTTGGAATGTTAATTTTTTCCTCATATTCTTAAATAATAAATTTTATCCACCTTATTAAATTAATTTTATTTTAAAATTCAATAAGTTAGGGTATTTCAAAATATTATCCACAAATTTAATTCTCATCAATACCTTTCTAAACTCGATATTCAATTCGGATAGAGACTGTAAAGTTAAATTATTTTCATTTGAACAAAACTGCAGATTATTCTATTTCTACATACGAGAAGAATATTCACATCCCACACCTGATTTCGACTGTTTTAAAATAAATATATTCCTGCAATAAAATACTCTCATTTCATAGCCAAAGACAGATTGTTGTAAGCAATGTAAGATTCGTATTGACCTGTTAATAAAACCAAAATGCAGTTTATCAACTCATTATTGCTGAAAGTGTGGTATTTATTGACGTTGACATTTCTGCAATTACAGAAGATTTTATATGAACAATTCTGTAGAACTTTTACATGTAGTTACTTTTATATCAAAAGAAGCTTGATGAAAACCAAAGAAGCTTGTTACATCATACTAGGAAAGTTATAAATCTCCCTTACAAGATATTCTCTTGATTTCCTCAAGCAGAATATTAAAATTTATTCTGAAACGGAAAATATCATTTTCATACTTTTCTAGTATTCTTCGATAGTTATTTTATGCGGAACCAAATAACAGCAGAAAATAGTTTCGATGAAAATGAAAGTATTGTACATTTAATAGAAGTAAAATTCGAAGCACGTGCATATCTTCTCAGATTTTGTTTGGTTTTTTTCACTATTTGAAACAATTTCGGGTTTGCAAAAACCGTCTAGACGGAATAATGAAAGGTTTGAACAGAGGGGAAAAAATACAAGGTCTTTGATCTGACAAAAAGTTGAAAAATTTTGATTACATTAAAACAATCAGCACATTAGTAAAAAATATATATTTGGCAGAAATGAAAAAGTTATGAAATGCATAGAAAATTCGTGAACGATTATGTTAGTTGATAGAGTTATTATTTGAGTATTAGGCTTAACCCTTATAAACACGGCTATTTACTCATAACATGAAGGCACGGGAGGTGCACTCAGTACGCCGCCTGGATTTTTATTGATTATGCTTTTTTTACACCCAAGTACCTTAGTTTTCCACAGTGAATACTATAATGTAGGTTCCCAAATGTTTATTTTCGACATCCTTTTGCTCCTTAAGAGATAAAAAATGGGTACAAATGCCAACATTTCAACCCTCGTCGTTTCACTCGTTTTGCTTCTTGACGATCTATTTCTCCTTACGTATAAATTTGTATACTTCACGTATAAATCAATCATATATAAATGTTGGCAATATTCAAGAAGTCTATTGGCTAATTATTTGTTAGTAGAATCCATCGTACACATAATCACAGTTTTTGGTAAACGGTGAAAGTTTTCCAAATATATTTTTACTACGGTTCTTCAAAAATTTACTTTTTTACGGAGATTTTTTTTCTCCTTCATTTGTGAATCACCGAAACTTCTTTGATTTTTTTTACCTTTCATAGTCTTCGTTTCATAAATGGTTTTCATAAATATTTAGATTCGATAGCATCTCAAACGTCCTTTGAGAAATTCTCAATGTCTCGAAGGTCATTGACCTCGTTTTCAAAGTTTTATTGATAATTTTCTTCGAAATGCTCCTTATCAATGATATCCGAAGCATTAATGTAGTGACAGACCTCCTCTTCATCAGAAAGTGCTTGCAAAACTAAAAGGTAGCGAACAGGAGGCACGATTCGGTTCTTTTTGAGACGAAACATAAGGGCACGGGCGGCGTACTGAGTGCGCCAAAACAGATCTCGGCTAAATAATTGCTGTATAAAAAGAGATTGACTGACTTGCGACCTTTGTTCCTGGATTCCATGCGCTGGGAGGGGTTGGATGGTAGGTTAGAGGGGGAATCCCAGCCAATTAGCTAATTAATAACGGTTGCATTCGCAATTTTTCCTCGTGTGGCGCACTCTATACGTCAGCCCGTGTCTTTGAGGGTTAAAGAAATCAGACGACCATTTCTACAACGTTTTGCAAAAATAAATGAGTTTGCAAGCCAATATGTATCAACTGATATCACAAAGTATTTGCTGTTGCAGTTATAATTATTCCAGGATTGTTTTCGTTCAATATCTAAAATTTTATAAATTTTATCTAAATCAGATGATTATTTCGCATCAGTGTTAGCACCTTAATGATCACATTGTGACTTTATGTTGAATATGAAAGATAGCTGATAGCGTATTAGCATTATAAAAATTATAATACTTTGCGACGTTAATTGAAGGTGTTCATTTTAGGTACTCATCTAGTTAAATTTTATCACGAGGAAAAAAGTTTTTGCTGTTTTTTTATTTTATAGTTTTAATTTAGTTTTTGAATTATAACTCTCTGGTATTCTTTTGATATTTTTGGCCAAGAAAATATGCTCATTTCATTCGTGGCATACGTATAAGTTTAATAATTATATTTATGATGTTACTTATAACTTTTCATTGCATAAATGATTATTAAATGTGAGTAGAAAGTTTACTGAAGTTTAGAAGTTAATCCATGAGGGACAAAACTAATTTGGTAATCTATTTTTGACCGACAAATCAAGAAAGTATAAGTTAAATAATGCAGATTATATTTGATAGCAAAATAAAATTATATTTAATCCTAACATTACTGAAGTTAGGAAGTTTATCCATGAGGGACAAATCCAATTTGGTAATCTATTTTTTAACAGACAAATCAAGAAGTATAAACTAAATAATGTAAATTAAATTTAATTGTAAAATATAATTATACATCTAATTTGATGGCACTCACTATTAACAGAATTGCTCAATACATTTTGTATACATTTTTCATCCTGTGCCTTAATTACTTTGGTTGAAGTAACAAAGTCTTCCTGCAGATAATTAAGATGTTTCGAAAAAAAGCATTTTGAAAAGTTTAAGTATCGGTTTACGGATCTTTTGACTCTTTCCTTTTTATTGAATATCATCTGCATTTCTTTAAAAATGCTTTTTGTAGCATGTTTTCATGGGCCTTTTATTAAATTAATAGAAAACTTCTCATCCAAATTCGTCACGCGAACGGACGATTTCTGCAGCCCAAGGAGAGCGTTTTAGAGCATGAAAAATAAGAAGGAATGTCTTCAATAAGGAAAGAAAAATCATCCTCACTCCCTACCTTTCTACTATTTACCTTTTTTTATTTCAACTTACCACTGCGCAATTTCAGTTGTGTGTTTGCCTCTTAGGCGCAACAAGAAATATTCCCTTTGTTTTAATGCGTAATGGTTTTTTTGTGCGCGCTTAGTAGAGATTAACTTCGCTTTAAATACAAACTATTACCTACCCCTCACTAGCAGAGGGGGAGCTTCCTCCTTTTATATTTTTCTTTTGCTTGCTCCCCACTTTTGCAACCATTCCCGACTCTAGGAACGTCAAACAATTACCATATATAGAAAATTTCATTATTCGGTTTTGGGCTACACCTTTTAAAATGCGTATGAACTTATATTAGGTAACATAGTGAAAAAACGGAGAAAAGGAAAAAATACATCTAAAAGATTCGACTTTTTTTTACTCTGACTAATGTTTTCCATTATTTCCTCCTCCTGATTGTATCGTACACGCAAAGAACGTAACGGAAAAATGATGGAAGAGGTAGAAACGCTAAAAAAAAGAAGATTTTCCGACTGGAAGAAACGTACCTTCGTTTTTGCTTTCTGAGAGATATTTTAATCGACCAAGGAGTCTCAATCAAAGATCCGATTCCCACAAAGGTTTCTCCGGAAAGACCGGAAAAGTTGCAATTAAGCAAATGCTAGAAAAGAAGCTATCGTGCATTAAAGGTATTACTAATCCTTATCTTCTACAGCGGTGAAATATTTGTAATAATGGGTCAGCTTTTAAAACCGAAACTTTTAGGTGAACAAAGTATTTTACTCTTCAGAGAATGAATTATCACAACTCGGATGTTTTCAGATTAGAAAAATATAATAAGCTTAATAAATAAGCAGCTACACGTAACACTTTAGAATATGAATGCATTAGCTTTACACATTATTTTAAATATGAAACAAATACAAAAAAACAAAGAGAGCAGAATCAGTGATAAATAAATCGAATCCACACAATACAAGCCATGTTTGCTTTAACTATTAACTTTTGATTAAACCGAAACCGTAAGGATTTAGCATAACTTTTCTTGTTGCATATACAGTAACCATTATAAAGTGAATAGTTAAGGTATAATGCATTCTCGTGTGTCTTAGGGAAAGGTAGGATTACAATGGTTCAATAAAATGTCAACAGGCCAATGCATACACAAGAACAATTAATGTTTTGTCATTATAAGAAATAAAAATTTAATTTAATAAAAATGTTTTTAAAAACGCACAATTATTGTTATTTTTATTTTAGATATTAGAAATTTTTAGATATTTATTAGATTTTATTTTTTATTTTATTTTAGATTATTTTTATTTTAGTTATTTTAAACTTTTTAATCTTTTGTTTGTAATTCATTCTTATGAACGTTACAGAACACTTAATTCAACGCTTTTTCAAATAGACTACCAAATGGCGCTACTTATATGGAATCAAAATGGAATTAAATTAATCTATAAACTGCTTATAAATGACAAAAACATTAAAATGGTTTATTATAATAAGGAGCATAAAAGTTTGTAATATTTCAAAATTCTAAGAATTTAGTAAGTAGAGTTTCTAAACTCTGCTAATCAAATGAGTGAAAAATAGATTTAAAAATTTCGTCTTTACAAACATGAAACATGTCAAGTTAAATAAAAGTCTCCAAAAATATGTTGCTTTTATACAAGTTTCTTAAAAGCGTAAAAGACCTTCCTTTCCAATGAAAGTAGCATTAGATTGTATTAGTTATGGTTTGTAAGTAATGAAACTTTTGGTCAATCAAAAGTTTTGTAATGTTGTGATTATGTGATTCTTCACAAAAATTTTCACTATTTGTAAATTAATTCGAGTAAATGTTTATTCCTAAAATTCGCTCAGTTCAATTAAATGTATTCTTCATCTTTCTATTTGATATAACTTCATATTCAACACGAACAGCTGCACACAGACTTGTTTCCTGCATGTCCTTAATAAAATCAACTTTTTTCATTTCCCTTTGGGTTGCAGAAAAATCCAGAATTTTCATCTGAATTTTCTTCAAGTTTTCCGCAATAAGCTCTGAGAACGAGCCAATAATCTAAGTAAATAAAAGGCTAAATGAAGAAATTTCAATTTCCTTTAAATAATATCTTAAATTTATGGCATTGCCGCTACCAGAATATAAAAAGATTTTTGATTAATTAGACAGAGTTTTTTTCTGTACTAGCCGCCTTTGGCCACCAACTTACTTTAATTCCAATTAAATCTCCTATGCAGAAATTTATGTTCATTGTTTCTTCAGCAAAGTAATTTTAAATTTCAAACTGAGGTAGAAATTTAAGCAAAGTGGTTTTAGTTTCCTTACATCAGTTATGCTCTTTATTTACATGAAATTATAAATAGAGTCAAGTCACATGTCACAATTGCATGAAAGACATAACATTCCACATTAGCTAACCTCTCATTGCACGTCTGAAACATTAAATTAGTGCGACGCAATTTATGCATATTATGTGACCACGTTCAACAGCATGTTAATTGGATTAAGAAATGCTGATAAAGAATTAAAGAATAGCAAATAAAATTATTCAGCATACCGAATACATTTCCTATTATACTTAGTGGGTTTTGTTTATATATTCTACAAAAAAGTAAATGAAATAAAAACAGAAAGCAAAAATTCATTACATCGTTGTCAACATGAAAATATTAACAGAATCTTATTCCTTAGCTTTTATGAACGGGGAAAAACACGCGATAAAATATTTGAATGAAACATTGAAAACGGTTTGAATTTAATTGTAACATAGAAAAGTATTGTTGCAAATAATGTATAAAATTATTTTAATTTTGTTTTCAAAATTAAGCAAATAATAGTACGACAATTAACTGGGAATCATTAAATAGATATTTTTTGAATTTTAAAACTGTATAAAAATCATTTTTGTGCAACAATATTTTCAGAAATTAAAAATCTCGCTCAATTTTTAATTTATTAAAATTCTAAGTAAAATGTTTTCAAAATCTATCAGAGGTGCGCAGTTTCATCTTTCAAAATATATTGCTACCAAATTTGGTAGTTGGTTCATTTCTACCAAGTTTAGCTAGGTCAAACGGTTTTCCCTGTAGAGCGCTAACAGATACACACATACACAGGAAAATATATACGCTCGCTTTTATTGTTTGTAAAGAATTTTGAATTTTCAAAAAAAGTTTGTGTATCTGTGAAATAAAAATGTTTTGTGAATGCTTGAATATTGACAACAATTCTCTTCCTTTGAATTTATATTTATAGAGATCAAAAGCAATATTAAGTTATATTTGCCAAATATACTCTGAAATATTTCTTAAACAAGTTTGAGGTTTTATATTTTATACATTTATTTAAGAATACAATCATTTAAAAATATTTTCGTTCTTTGATTTTGTCGTATTTAACATTATTTTCAACTTATTTAAAGAGTAACTTAGAAAATACAAATCTGTCATTCTGTTTTGTCAGTATTTTATGCACAAAATTATTTCTTTTTCAGAAATTTTTAGTTCACTTAACTTTTTAAACATATATTAGAATGATGTGCGTTCCTGTTATTTTTATGTTGTCCAGGCTACTGCATTTTTAAGTTTATTTTATGAAATTTATTTATCTTTTAAATATATAAACACAAATTTCTATCAGTAGAAAATTTCTCCCTAAACTATTTAATAAATTGTTTACTTGTATAATTGGAATAATTTTTATACAGTAGATTTTTCGTAGATTACCTCAAACATAAAATTTGAAATATTTTAAAGAATCTTGAATCAATTCAGATTGTTTAAAATTTGTTGCACTTTGATGACTATACTTTTTTTCCGCGTTTTTGGAAAAAGAAAAAAATCTTAAAACAGTCAAATTTTGTAAAGAAAAGTAATAAAAATTTGCTATAAGTTTTAGAACTAAACATCTAGAAGAAAAAATGTAAATAAAACTTTTATAATATCTAGAAATGTTTTCATTTGATATATTATCTTTAACCACGCGTTGCATACCAAATTTTCAAACTATCAAGTCAATTGTATTCTATTTTCCACTATTTTTATATGTATAGCATATGAAAATTAATATAGTAATAAACAAAGAATAAAAATTAAATTCTTAATCAAAGATGCCATTACGAATTATGACAACAAATACAATTAAAATCTAAATCAGTAAATATTACAAAACCCCTATAAATTGAAAGATTCTTAAACATCGATTAGATGTAAAATACTGCAATTACAAATATTGCATTTACAATTATTATAGCACTAAAAAGAGATAAAAAATAAAACTAATATGGAGATCCACAATAATTATGACCTTCAGGATTGGGGACCTACATATCGTGTTAACAACTGGTTTACGGATCCTACCCTCCACGAAGCCTAATTGTTGGATGAAAAGGGAGTGAGCTATTCCCCAAATTGTATCAAAATGAGAGGATAAATGAAAAAATGACTTCACTAATTACAATTAAATACAAATACAATCCCATAAATTCGAATCAATTTTTAATAAAAATCTTTGTTTAACTAACAAAGTGTAAACAAATACAAGTTCCATCCCTATATATTTAAAATAATTTGGTGAAAAACCTTCACCGAGTTCGCCAGCCTCAACCACCCTACCGATTTCGACAATTTTTTCATATGAAAGCTTATGACGTTTAGATATGCCATCAAGGGTTGCTTGCCCCACACCATTCCCCCATTTTCGAACGAAATAAGAAAACACTACTCCACTGTACATTGTCTATAGGAAAAAACCTTGTAGAAATCCCCCAGCCCCAACCATCTGACCGATATCGACAATTTTTATTTTATATGAAAAATTATGACGTCTGGATTTACAAGCAAAGGTCGCCTGCCCCACACCACCCTCCATTTTCAAACGAAATTTTAAAAAAAAAACACTTCTCCACTGTACATTTTTTATAGGGAAAAGCCTTCAGACAGTTCGCCATCCCCAACCACCGTACCGATTTTGACAATTTTTATTTCATATGAAAGCTTATGACGTCTAGATATGTCATCAAAGGTCACTTGCCACCCCACCCCCACCCATTTTCGAACGAAATCGAAAAATAATTCTCCACTGTGCAGTGTCTATGGGGAAAAACCTTCAGAGAGTTCGCAAGTCACAACTACCAGACAGATTTCAACAATTTTTATTTTATATTCAAGATTATGACGTCTAGATATGTCATCAAGGGTCTTCTTCCCCCAGCACCCTTAATTTTTGAGAAGTATTGTAAAATAAACGGAATATATTAACGGAAATAAAGGAGATTTTATTGCAAAATAAGGAATTACTGAGCCTCAAACACTGGAGTGATTTCGCCAATTTATTTCGTCACTTCTTTCAAATTACACAAAAGCAGAATGCTCTGCTTCATTTTCGTAAGTTTAAAATAATTTTTTTCATTTGTATGCAATTGTGTTGCATTTGATTGAAATTTAATATAGTTTTAATGACAGATGATTTTCTTAAGACATCTATGGACGAGTTTACTGGATTGTTTACATGCCTGTACTGCGTATTTCCGATGTAATGCTAAGTCAATGGATCTTCGAAGCGGAAGTCCAACATACAAGCAGATAAAGTCAAGGTTTTTAATGTAAGTAAACAAACCAGAAAACTAGTCCATATAATTTAGTTTTAATAGGGGACGATTTTGTTAAGACATCTCTATAAATATTATTATCTTTGTTTAAGTTAATATTTAATTTAAAATCAATAGCAAACGATTTGGGTTTTATTCTAAAATTGTTTTTGTTAAATTGGCAACAAGAAAATTAGTTATTGTTAAAAAAATTTTTATGGAATGCAGTGTTATTAAATGAGAGAATGAAGTTGTTGTTGGAATAAACATTTTAATTTTCAGATGACTTTTTGTTTTCATCAATAATCTCTACAGTTCCATGAAAATAACGTGTCAAAAATATTGTAAAACGCCTATTGTAGGTGATGGAAACTGTTTATTTAGGGCCATATAATTCTGTATTTGTGGATCTGAAGACTTTCATGCGGAAATTCGTGAGAAAGTTTTACTAAACATTACAATTAGATGGGGTTTATTGAAAGAATTTACAATTTCAAGGAATCAGTTGTCTACAAAAAATATGACATCTACTATGGTTTTATAGCCTGTTCCGCTGATCTTTATGCTGTATTTAAAACTGAAAAAAAGTAGTGACTGAGAGTCTTGAAGCAGCGAGATGGCAGGGGCAGTTCTGAGCAAAGTGGGTGCTGGCTGCGAACCCGCCCGGAGGGGTTAGCGAGAGCAGCTAGTATTTATTAAAATATTGGTTTTTCAACCATGTTCTTTCTTGTGCAGTAAATCGTATTTCGGTACGCATAATTCTTAAAATTTTAAAGAAACAAAACATGATATAATCTCACATTGTTAAAGTAAACTTTCAGATAGCTAAACATGTATTGACTATGTAGATATTTTGCGTATCCCTCTATGCAGAAAATAATTAATTTCCAAATTTTTAAATATATTGCAAACAATCAAATAAATCATAATTTATGCAAGGAATTTTGATCCAAATATTTTACTTTGTCCAAAAGTTATCTGCATAAATTTGTTTCAAACTGCATTTGAAAAATTCGCTTTATTCGAAATATCTTATATTACATTTATCTGCTAGCTTTCATAAAACTTTTTAGAACGCAGAGACGTGTTTTTATTCTAATTAACATCCATTGAAATGAAGTTAAATATATCCATTAACTTCAGTCTTTTAGAAATACCAAGCTTGAACTGAAAAGTATATAATAATGGAATTTGTTTATTTGTATTTATTGTAATCTAAATAAAAAGGATTGTTTGTTCTTCTATAAAACTTATACAAAATATGGAAGTTCATGTTGATTGAGTTTAAAATTTACTGAAAAGAATAGAAAAAATTTTACATGTAGTTCCACTTTTCTTTTTCAATTACAAACGTTTATATGTTCAGGATAAATGAATTTCAAAAATTAATGCTTTTTAATATTTGTTTTAAATTTTTTAGTTAAAGAATGTTTTTGAAATAATAAATGAATATCACAGCTCTCGCAAAACACTCTAAAGAGTCTGAAATTACTAACTGCGTTCCTTTAATTTATTGCAAGAAAAAGTATATATATTTTAATTAAGAAAGCAATTACATGTTTCCATTATAACGTTGTTTGATAATTAAAACAGTGAAGATTTATACATATTTTTTGCGTTTAGGCACTGTTGAGTAAAGTAAATACTTCATGGATTCGTTCAACCAATATAGGTTATTTATTCAGAAATTAAAGAAATTTAACGAGTTACAGTTTCAAATAATTTACATATTGTGTGTTTAATCATTTACATTCTTATTAAGATAGGTAAACATCTTTATTTAGTAAATTATTTAATTAAAAATCTAAACGTTGTTTAACACATGAATAAAATATCTTCAGATAATTTACAGTACTGTATGATTTTTTAGAAAAGTTCAGTTGGATGCATACTTTTTGAAAATACAAACGCGAAACATCTAATTTCGGATAATGTATCTGAAATAATTAACCTTATAGGTAAATTATGAAGAAATAATGAATATGAAAGTATCTTGATTTAATTTTAAATTGCTGTTTTCTATATTTTGTAAAGAAATATAATAGTTAGAACAGATTAATTTAATGGTGGTGACAGAAATATATAAATGGAAAGTATTTGGAAAGTAAAAGAACAAAATTTCATTTTTTTAATACCAAACTGTTGAAATGCTAATGGAAATAATTTGAAAGCTTTGTTGCACAAAAAGGAAAAATCAGAGGAAAAAGTCGGAAATATGTTCAGTTACTGTTTAGGATCTCAAAACCCTTGAGTTTCTAAAATATATTTGGATAAAATGTACACTTTATCCAAATATAATCGTATTTATTTTCCAAGGAACTCAAATGTATTCACATAAATTAAACATAACAGTTATCTGATTAATTTAAAAGAAGATCGATAGAAATTATGAGGATGGTTGAAATCATTATTATTACTTTTTTAGCCTTCTACAGAAACTTTTATGTAAGATCGAATAACAACTATTGTATATACTCTTAAATATGATTCATTGATAAATCCGATGCAGAAAGCCGATCTGAAAAATCAAATATTTAATAAATATCATGCCTATTTTGATACATTCAAAGTAAAGTTCCAGCCTAAGGGACTAATTTTAATGAATCTGCTCAGCATTTTGGTTCATGATAAATTTACTACTGTGCCTTTAATTCAAAGTGAGGTACTTTTCAACTTAGCAAATTTTTAATGAAAGACAAAGGCCTTCACTCTAGAAATCGGTAAAATTTAACCCGCTATCTGCCATTGTCCCTTTTTTCGGACCCATGTTTTCTTTTTATTTTCACCTAAACATGGCAATTTTTAGCTATGATTGTTGAATGTTGAGCTGACTGCTAAAAAAGGAACAAATGAAATAAAAATAAATTTTCTAATTAAAAAGATACTTAATTCTAATTAAAAGTTAATTAATCAGTTCAACTAAAAAATTTCAGAAATAGCGTTTTTTCATATTTCATTCATATTTTCATATTAATGTAATTTTATTATTTGAAAACTGAAACAAAAGAGGTTAGGCAAATAATGGGTTAATAACTTACCATGAATGCAGTTTTATCAAAATGTAAGTTTATATGTTGTAAATAGCATATAAAAAATCCTATAAGTAATATATAGAGTGCTGCATAATAGAAAATTTCAAAAAGGTATCAACAATTTTGGCCACAGTAATAAGTTGTATCATATTTGTTGCAATCCTTAAGAAAATACTTGTATGATACGGTTCTATGCAGTGATGCTTGAACACGTCAACACGTTTCTAGGCCAAAATTGAATTTGGGAAAAATCGAATCAGAAGCAATTCAGGGACCTAGTTGTCCTAGGTACATAGCATATGACAATTCTTATTCTTCTTGCTTAATACACTGAGAATCATTTGGAATGAAGCGATTGCGAATATACAGTCAAGTTAGCTGAAATGGGATGTTTTTTCCTTACGAATGTTAGGAATGGTTTATGTCGGAAAAATGTCATTCAAGAGTACAATCACATTTTTGAGAAATAAGTGACAGGGAAAAAATTATGTATTAGATCACTCTTCCGTCACATTTACAGGCATTCAAGAATTTTTTTTCAGAAATTCATATTTCTAATACCTATTTAATGAAAGCGAAGTATTTGCAATTAATGCTTGATAATCTAACTTTTCATTGGCAAGTGTAACCAATGGGAATATTTTTTTTATAAAACAATTCAGATATTTCCTCTATTTTCTTTAAAAATGATGTTATTATAGAAATATAAAAAGTTATATAGTTATATAGAAGTTATTATTGAAATTTTTAGTTGGATGATTGCTGCAATATTTAATTGGAAGGATTTGTGAATTTGCTGTAAAATTATTAATTTAAAGTTAAATGTGGCGGAAGAAGTGAATTTAAAAATTGAAGTAGAATTTTTTTGAATTTCATCATTTGTATATTCAAAAAGATGTACAACTCGATACTTTTTTTTACTTATCGCTAACTTGGAGAAATGCCTAGGATGAGTTTTGAAACTGTAAGCTTCTCTTTATAACGATGTATAGATTTAAATAGCAACGCGAGATAAATAATAATTGAAAGCAAGTTTGCAGGTTAAAACTTAAAAACTAATATAGAATGAAAGTATTGGCATTTGGCGAAAGCCAAAAAGGAGTGCTTCAGCAATACTGATTCTCTTTCACTTACCATATTAAAATAGTAAACAAATTTTCTAGATGGACAACATTAATTTATGAAAAATTATTAAAAAATGATGTTAAAATAAATGAAAAGTATGAAATCTATCTTTTCGTTAAGTCCTGTTCTTTTTTTTGATTCAATTTAATTATTTCAGAGTGAAAAATACCATTAGTTTATACTTTATTGAATTTATAGTGGTTCGATAAAAGTAAATAATTTTAAATTATATATTGAACTTTAAAAGAAAGAGGTATTTCTTTAATAGTATTCTTTATTTTGTGCTTTTCTTTTTAATGCATTATTGTCAAAAATGTAAACTAGACTACAAGTTCTGACTGATTTATTCTTCCTGTAATTTCAAACTCCATTCCTATAATCTTTATAAATGTTTCAGCGACTTACAACAAGATGTTTTCATACCTAGTCAAACTCCTCACTACTTCATATTTCAAGGAGAATATTAACTATTTTGAGCTTCCCCCCCCCCACGCTACTCCTTAACTAAAACTCGAAGGAGAACAGTGAGAATTCCCCATGCACATATGAAATCCTCCTAGAAAATCTTCCGGTTCCAGTTCCTTTAACACACACACAAACAAAGAAAATATTCGTCTCGAAATCTCAATTTTACCACGAGCCGATATTAAAGCGATCTGGAACTATGCAAATGTGCCAGCATGTGCTCGAATTTTGATTAACGCCGGCTAGATGGCTCAAGGAGTAATCGCTGCGGCCAATGTTTATAAAATTCCAGCTGCTACTAGTACGGCGGGGCAGTGGAAATTAGGCTCCCTGATCACATGCATAATTCCACGACAAGAGGCTCCCTATTGTTGGGCCCGGGAAATATGTATCCGGAGACAAAGATGATCACCTAAGAGACCGGGTGATTAGCATTGACAGAACAGCAAGACAGACGGACGCAGTTGAGGCCGGTCGGATATTAGGATTTACCTGGATAGGCCACATCTGCCCGTTCTATTGATCGCAAGCAGGCGCTTAATGTTTCACGGGATTCAGCGACCTATAGACGTTATTAGGGAGATATTGGAGTCACAGACTTGTTAATACCTACGTGACTCCCGATGTTCTATGCAAATAGCCAACTTGCATTGACTGCTCAGGGACTAGGACTAAAGCGGGTGACTCCCATTGGGGACTCTATATGTGTCGATAGAAGAACAGATACAGGCTCGCCGCGTTTAATAAATGAGTGGAAGATTTGACGTTATTCCAATATCCATACCGTCAACTAACACCAAGGGGGTCTGCAAGAATTTGATTTCTCATTCGATAATTATAATTTCAAAAATAAATTAATGGGACCCCTTCTCTGGCAGATGGATATGGAGTTCAGGATCGATAATTTCCGTCAAGAAACTTCATATGGAAGCAAAAGTTACTTGTAATTAGGGCCTATAATTGAACTTATAATATAATAGCTATTGACTTATTAAGGGTCTATTTTTAGCAGATTCTCTAGAGATAGAGTGGATACTTTAAAAGGATATGCATTGTAGATTAGTCAATTGGTTGAAAACGCTATTGAAAAAGTTATAACTTTTTATTTTGCAGTCGTGGAAAGAGTTTAAAGGCCAAAAAATGATATATTTTTAAAAGTATTATTAAGATTATGAATACTTGGTTTTATGATTAGTACGTACAAACACATTGACAGTTCAGTCCTTTATCAAGTTTTGAGATACTTTGTTTTTAACTGCAAATTAGTATATTGCAATATTTCTGTGAAAAAGTAAAACTATAGAAACGAAAGGCAAATGTGATCTTAATTTAATTGGTTTAATATAGGCAATACTCATAATTTTCGTTTAAAATTTTTTGTCATAATGTTAAGAAGTTTTATACTATACGTCAAAGTTGCTGGCAAAGACGCCGAGTTATTACACCACAAACGAAAACTAATAATAAGATATGTTTCGAAGATAAAAATAATTTAACCTTTATATACTCAGATACGAAGTACACAAAGTGATGTGTCGTTATATGCCCATTATGAGCTCTGCATTGAATCGTAGCAGTTATTACTGAAAGGTTTTATATATGATAACAGGAATCTGTTGTATTTAAAAGATCCTAAGTTTTAAAAATACTAATTGAAATAAAAATGCGTATATTTGCTTTAAATATTATGACAGCCATCTTTTACTATAAATTAATCTCTATGGAGGTATGGAATTATATGAAAAGTACTCATCTTTTACTAACTTTTCACGGTATTCGACAAAATATGGTACCGGCGCCATTAAAATCTAACAAGCAACCGCTGAATACCTACCAACCTACTGAAGCACTACCGATATTTAATGTCTTTTCTGTTTTTTTTTTGTCTTTAGATTTTCCAGATATCCTGAAAGCAAGTTTTTTCGATTTTTTGAAACCGCAATTTTTGTGGAACTGCAAAAAGGTCTTATGGTTAGTTGATCCTATTTAAACCTTAGTTGTTGCATTATTATTTTCAATTTTTTCTTCGAAATAGCTGTGTCATCCACAACATATTTAAACTTACGACGACAATGACAACATTCATAGGTTTCTTATTATTAAGCAATTTGTTGGTGTAAGACTTCTTAATAATGTTCTGGAGTATTATTTTTAATTTGGAATAAAACGCAGGTTATTGAAAATTATTATTTTAGATTTTCAATCAACGGCCGAAGAAAATAATTTTTGATTATGACACACAAGTGAAGCATAATTTCCTAAATTCAAATAACCACATGTTAGTTTGTTTATATTTTTTTAACTTAACCCTATTTACAATTTGAAATACAATATATAAATGTGATACGCATTTTAATATAACGAAACATACATCGTTAAAAACAAGCGTAATTAAATTTCATTTTCTATTTCTCTGTAAAACAAAATTTATCACAGACACTTTAAGCAATTTAACTGCGTTTATTCGTTTTAGATCGCACTTAATTATAAGGTGTTCTAATGTGTTATTGTGTATGAAAAAATCCTTAATTCTTTTATTGTTTTAAACACTTCATAATAATACGAGGACCAAATGAGAGTAACTTTCTGTTTTCAGCATAAATTAATTCTAAAAAAATTACTATGAAGTTCAAACAGAAACTCATGCATTTAACACTCTCCTAAAATTCCGGATAAATAACATTTTTTAATTTCCTTTAGCTATTTTCTTTATGGAAATAAGGAGATTCTGTACATATATGACTTTTGGTTTTCATTTGAAACGAGAGAAATAAGACGACCGGAAAATTTTTGGAAAAGTATGAATAGTGGTTCAGCACATTACTAAAATAGTTAAGCGAATCTGTTTGTTTATTAGACAGTTATTTATAATTTCAATAAATGACAACATAATGCGTCAAGAAGCGTCATATTACTTTTTCTACTTGATATTTGATGTGTTTCGTGTTACAAACAACAAAGTTCATAAAACTTTTTCGCAAATATCTGCAGTAAAATCAGCCTTTAGCAAATTGACGTTACATTATCTATTGTTTAAAATAAAGACACAATTATCATAATTATAGGAATAGATTGTATGTAATCAGAAATTAATATTAAATGCCTCATACTACATATTACTAACAAAAATGTATTATGTACGTAATCATAATATATTATATCTTTATTGCATATAATCATATTTGAAAAATGTATCAAATTGCATTATTATGTGTATCATCTAGTATACCATCAATAAAAGAGATAATTTCCTTAAAGAATGGAGAAATTTAAAACTATTATGAGTTATTACCGTAAACCTAATCACAATTTCTTCAATAAATGAAAATATTTTCACAATTATACTGATAAATCAAAAATCCTTTTATAATTTTTTAATAAATTCCTCAACCATAGTTCTTTAATTAAAGAGTATGCATCCATTATCATTAAAAGATTAACTAAAATTTGTTAATATTCTATTTTATTTTATAGTGACTAATATAATTAAAGACACTTTAACAATTAACAAGTCACAAACTTTGGACAACCTAAATCATTTTCTATACCTGAATCGAGCTAACGTAGAACTTTTAAATTTAATACTTTATAGATGAAAAAGTCATGCATAAAGTATTACATTTAAAAATAAAAAATATAACTATACCATCACTATACTCTATACTATCATATCTTCACAGTTTAGCAAAGCCAGCGCGCTTAGAATATTACCCTATCGGTGTTTTCCCATTATCAACACTGCCTTAATAGATACTTAACTGCTTTGCAATTGAATATTTTGGCTGAGTTCTGACGTTAGTAAAATGCATCGCATCAATCTTCAGCACATGCCAATAATTAATTGAAAAAATTCTGATGAGATCCAGAGAAAGTATGAATATAACAACAGTGGCTGTAAAAAGTGAAGGTTGAAAAAAAGAATATTTCTGCGGTAAATTCGCGTCGGTATCGCACGCTCGATAATAACGTTCGCAGAGCCGGAAATTGAATCTATGTTGTAAGGTGTTTTCTTTTACCATTAGAGGCACCTCAGTTGTTTGCACTGCCACTATCTGAAAGTCGGAAACTGACGTTGAAAAATAGAAGTCCGTAGTAAACTCTAAAATAAAAGATTTTGTTGGGACAGTTCTGAAAGAAGTCCAATCTCTTATTTATTGTACAAAGTGCTACATTCATGCGTGCCACTTATTTAGTTTTATTAAGATTTAAGAGAAAACATTAAAATATTTTGTTTGGTACATGGATCGAGAATTGCTATCGCACATAAAATGAACCCTCAGAATCTAATGACTATTCATTGCTTACTATTTCCATCATGCACATAAAGAGTAAAAATCTTTTTTATCTGAATGAAATGTTTTCAATCGAATTAAAACGTTTTGTCGGGATGCTTAAATATGATTTGCTATTGAGATACTTGTTTTTTCTGCAATCCTGTCCCTGATTCCATGAAAAAACAGTATGATTGGAAGTATAAATTTAAATTCTGAGTCAATCTATAAAACATTAAAACATTTCATTTATAAATTACGTGCAGAAGTGAAAAACTGATCAATAAACGAAACGAAAATTTGTTTAGATTCTATTACACACAAAATATTTTGAATACGGGTGGGTAAAAAACTCCTCTTTATCTTTTATCAAAGCTTGGCCAAATATTTTCAACATTATAATCTACTTAACAAAGGAGTTCTGATGGTAAGTATTATATATTATTATTTATCATTTCTCTAACTATCATAAAATTTTCGAAAATATTGATTTATTTTATGAAAAAAAATCTGTTTTTTTTAGTATTGCATACGGTCTCCTTTTATCATTACTTCATTTAAAATCAAACGTATGATTTTTTGAGCATGTTACGTATATTTCCGGACTGCACGATTTTAAATGCATATTGTAGGTTAAAGAGCTTAGTATATGTTCCAGAACAAACGTGTTAACTTTTTCAATTGAAAATCTACTACACTGAGATTCATAAATTGAATTTCATAAAATATCAAATTGAATATAAAAAAGAATATTTTTTTAACTGTTCAGGCAGATGTCTAACAAAACTCAAAAATACATATTTGTTCAGAATATTGTTATTTTAGACACATGACAGCCTTAATAAATAATATACCAATACGCATTTAACAAACAGCATAAAATTGTGAGAGCGCACAATTGATTATTGATTGTATACATTTGTTTCGTTGTTTACTTTGGCTGACATCCTTTATTTATTGTCAATAAATAAATATTTAAAACATAGCATTTCAGTATAATTAATCTCTTGTATATCATAAATAAGGAAAACGTTTGCTTTCGTTAAATTTATCAGTTATAATTTTGGACACAGCATTGAGATGAAATTAACATTTCATTGTCATGAAACATTTGTATGAATTATTTTTATTACGGTTTACTCATTACTGTTTAGTTTCTCAACATAAATGTTCAGTATATTAAATAGTCTATATGAAATAAATAGAATAATAAATATGTTGTTTGTGTACACTTTAAATTTATCTAAGTTTACCTTAGATATTCCAATTACAGTAAAATAAAATTTCAATCTACTGAAACTGTTTTACGCGAAGAATACAGTTTCAGGAAAAATATCTCAAAATAAATAGAATAAAGAATTTTTTGTTTACTTAAATGCTTCCGTTGAGTCTCTATGACAGACAATTTCGCATTCCATTCACAATATATGTTAAATAAATTGAATCTCTATTAAAAAGGATGATTTTGACATCACGCAGAAAGTAAAAACATAGCATTAAAATCCATGCTATTTGTAATTCAATATAATTTTTATGCTACTTCATTGCATTGGTATTATAAGCTGTATGCGTAATGCACAAAACTAACGTTCCTCCAGATTGCCATTAGCATTCACATAATACTGGAGAATTGCGTTTCTTTCATCTATTTCCCTGACCTCAGAAATGACATTTACTTTCTGTCAGTGAATTTAAGCTGTTCCCTTTTAACCGTCATAAACTTTATCGATAACAGCAACTTGCAACTTCGGTATGTGAAATTCAATAACATCCGAGTTTTCTCTCTACGTGGAAAGTAGCAATAAATATACGAAACAGTCTCATTTAAAAGTACAGCAGGAATCCAACAATACAGCAAAGGGACCAACAAAATACCTATACGAAATCGCTCGATGAGCAGCAGATGGTTTGGTTCCACTGATTAGAGTTAAGCTTCTGATTTAGTTCGCTTTGTCCGAATTTTCTACTGCGTCAAGAACAATTTCACGTAGAGACAAGGCTAGCTACTTTCATCTGAAAACAGAGTGTATACAATCGCTCGCAATCAATGAGTCCGCATATATTATTTAAGCATCCAGATAGTTCTGTGACTCTCATCTGATTCAAATTAAGGTAACAACCGTCGGAAGGTTTTGTCGATTGAAATCTAGTTTCTGAATACATTTGCTAATAACAAATTCCGTGAATATGGCAATAAGGGATAGGAGAGGAATGCAGACATACAGCGGTAAACAAATTGAAATCTCAGCAAATAGTGAACTGCTCATGCATTATTATTTTTTCAGACAGGTATAACATGAAAAGCCATTTTCATTGAAGTAGTCATTTCAGAATTTTTCTGTTCTTCTTCAAATGTGATCAGACAATTTTATGTAAATAGTGTAAAATGAATTCCACAAAAATAGCTACAAAAAGAATTTTTATAAATTTTAAAACGCATTAAGTATTCTAAATTTAAATGAATATTTTTATAACTAGTGCATAAAGGCAATGGAACCACAATTTGAACCCATATTAGTTTATTTCACATTAAATTTTTTCTGCAGTTTTTATGAATATATATACAATGTAGCTTATATATATAATTTGCCATATGTAATTGATTTGTTTTTGCAAGACGGAATTCACATTTCGTTTGGTGCGTTAATTATCATCACATTGGTTGTTGTAATTAATACATAAAAGATTTTTAATGATTTTTGGGTATCTTAACAGATAAATTTGTAAAGATACAATTGTGGCAATTAATGTATAAACGCGGATTGGTAAAAGAGTTTAGAAAAGTCATTCTAACTGTCCCTATATTGTTCAAACGCGATACAGATAATGAAAATACTAAAAATTGACGTGAAATTTTGGAAAGTATTTATGTTATAATTATTTTTTCAGAAATACTTAAGTCACATTTTATCATTTTTATTATAAAGATTGACTTCTAAAATATTTAGAATATTTTCTTGAAATTTTTATTTTTAATTTGATGATGTTATGTTTCTTTGAGTCTCCAAATGTGTAGCTAAAGTATTGCAATCTTAAACTGGGTTTGATAAAGCCAACAAAAACTTAAAATAATCTTCAAAAGAAGAAATTAAAATCATGATATCATTTTAAGTATACTTTATCCTATCTAAGCAAACTTTAAGCTGCAGGTGAGAAGTTACGATCTTTAAATACGTGAGAGAGATATTTTCAACATAATATAAGGAGAGCGACGCAAAGAAAACTGAGCAATAATGTCTGAAGAAATTAAAAATGGCAGTAATACAAAGAACTTTGAGCAAAAACCATTGCAAATGCATCCAAAAATCTAACAGTAAATTACTACGACTTCTTAAATTTAATATGGCACTTCCAAGTTTATTAATTTGGCGCAGCATGGCCAAATTTGACTCTTGCGCCAATAAATTCCAAAACAACCAACCAACCAATCCAACTTTATTAGATAACTGCCTTTGCAATGTCACTTTCCCCCCAGCAAAAGCAATGTCCTGAGATGAAGATCTTAAGTTCAAGAACTCCGTCCATTCACAGCACTAACAAAAAGTCTGTGAAATCTCACTGTAAAATTTGAAAAGTTTTGCTAGTTTGATAAACTCAACTGAGAGTTGCTATAAAATATTTGGATACATTGATAATGCAAATTGATATGTGCAATTGCAGTTATTTATTTTTTACTTTAATAATATTGAATCTTATTTAACTTTATGAAATAACTCCGAAGAAACTTATGCAAATTAATTTAACTATGAGGATAATAAAGAGAAAAAATAAAAAGAGGCTTTATTTTCTAACAGTGATTCTTATGCTTTAGAAATGGATTAATTTTTATTCCTCAATTGTTATACCAATTAAAAATATAATTTACTGTAAAATCATTGTTTTTACCGATAATGTTTTAAGTTTGTCAACAAAATTCACTAAGAATTTCACAAAGTTTGTTTTTTATATCAATTTAATTCCGCAACCATTAAGATGTACATCATTCAAACAGTTGAAATATGACATTCAGAGTTGATCAAATGAATCTCATTTTATTTGGTTTAAGGATAAAACTGGATTTTTCAAGCCAAATTTAGGATATTCGATATCTTAAAAATATTCTTTTTACGAAGATTTATTATAAGCAGATTTCCATATAAACAACAAAGAAATATGCTGCATCAGTGACAATCTTTTAAAATTTAATACATTTGCCTTATCCGTAGTTAATGCAATTTTAATAATCGAGGTTTTCTTAGATATTTAATCTAAACTCACCAGGAAACAATAATGCATTAAACATTTAAATTTGCTCGGGTGAAATGTTTTCAATTGAGTATCGCATGATCTTTTAAGATACTGTTAATTCTGCTTATAAAACGTTGAAAATATAAAAATTTCACTTTCAGTTTCCTTAATTTAAAGAATTCGTAAAAAGATTAGTTATTTTAGTCTACGAATACAAAATTATACTTTAAAATGAAATTAATTCTGTTACTATTTAATAATAAACGCATGCACTTCGATCGAATTTTATATAAACATAGAGTAGACATAAATGAGTGATGCCTGTGAATAACGCCACATGTTGAAAATTCTCTACGCTTCGTTTGTTAAGGAATGATCTCGATAATGTAAAATTATATTTTATATCTCTATAGGATTTTCAAGCATTCATTATTTTTCAGATTTAAATTGATCATGTTATTTTACACTGTTAAATTAAATTCATATGCGTTCATTTGCAGTGGAATATACATCAATTTCCAGCTAATAAGAGACAAGGTTTTAGAATTTGAAATATGTTCTTTAAAGATATTTCAATCAACAAAATGTGAGCACGTGTTATTATAGATTATATGAGATACAGATTCTTGATTCTTATATAATAATGTTTCATTATTGTTCTTTGTAGGCGAAGAAGAAACTAAAGAATTATAATTTTTCTTTTGAAATACAGGGTTTCGGATAATTATTAGACGCATCACAAAATTATATAAAATAAAAACTAGGACATATAGAAAAAATATCTTTACTAACTTATCCCTTTAAGACCGAACCCGTACGATCGTGCGGGTTAGGCTTTAGCTTATATTTCTCTTTCTGGTTAGTTATATGCAATAAATGCCAAAAGAAATAATTTTTCTTGTTTCTAGAATTTCTATAGATCTATTTTTTCTCATTGGATGGCAGATATCGTCCATTTTTGCGTTGCAGTCGGCATTTAAACAATTCGTTAAAAAATACGTCCGGTCTTAAAGGGTTATAGAACTACAAAAGTTAAAAAATATTGATGCGAGATCCTTTGGTTACGTGTTGTATGTTCAAGTGATATTCGATTTCATGCCTATCTTTGTAAACATCTGAGGAGCTATCGAATGAATAACAGCTGTGATACGGTACTTCAGTCCCTGCATATTAGGTGAAGGCATCTGACACATAAAATCTTTTACAAGATTCCACATGAAAAATTCCAAGGTCCAAATTCTGGAATTCGGATGACACGATTGAGTTTTTGAACTGATTGAATTTTTCTCATATAATAGACATCAGACCACACCTAGATCCATCATATCGGATTTTGGGAATAAAAAGTGCTGTGAAACACAACTTTAGGAGCCTTGTCAGTAATACTAAACATCGGAAAAATGCTACTGTTCTTAGTTATTTATTGTAAACTTTTGTGATGTGTCTAATAATTCTCGGACACCCTGTATACTTGAGTATCAGTGATCTGATGGGTAAAGACATGAAGAGACAAAGCAAGTTATGTTCGGAGGAGAAAGTTGCTTGTTCAATCCAATAAGTTGTCTGTGTAGAATTTTTATTTGTAGTCCAGATGATCTAAAGTTCCAAATCCAGTCAGGGTAGTTTTATACATATTTCAGAGACATTTAAAGAAGAAAACGAGGGTTGCCTCTTTAAACAACTTTAAACGATGGAAAAACATTTATACCATCAACAAAATAGTAACTGTACAGATATCTAATAGCATTTACAGAAAGTCTTCACTAAAGAAATATAAGGAAGGCATTAAAAATTACAAAATGAAGATATTTCGCTTGATTGATTAACGAGCGCCGAGTAAGTTGTTTAAAAAGTCGTTTTTTTTATTTTTAGGGAAAAAAGCACATTGATGATATAAAGATTCAAAGACAATTTGTGAGGTAACTTTCACCTGCAGGTCATTATAATGGACATCAGAACTATTTTCCATTAAACAATGACATAAATCTTCAATATTATCCTAAGTTTCAAAACCGAATTAAAGTTTGAGTCGTATTGTAAATAATTTACGTTAAGCCCTTAATTGTTTTAAATATCGTGACGTATTATAACTCCTTTACATTGTTTCCCATTTTCTCGAAAATAACGGCATACTGTGTTCGCTCAAGTTCTGTTATTTAACAATATAATAGTGTACAGTAAAAAAAGTTTTGTATTAAAATTTTTATGGAATAAAAAAAATGTCATTGATGGTACAAAACTAGGAACAAATTTTATAAGTTAACTGTCACTTGAATCTTTATACAGGAAGCATCAGAATTACTTTCCAATAAGCCTTGCATAAATCCTCAATCTAATCGTAACTTTCCAGAACACAATTAAAATTTATGTATGGTACTGTAAATAATTTATGTTGAGCCTCTTTTTTCATCTCGTGACTTAATTTAGATCTCATATAATGTTTTCATTTTCCAAGAGAAATCTTATATAACAATATACTTTGTTTATTTAAGCTTTGTTGCATAACAATATTATAACATTTCATTGTGTAACGAGGTTTCCAAATTTAATATTCTATTATATCCAAATGAATAAGTTAAGAAAGAAGAAAATAAATCTCTCTCCATTGAACATAATCTATCCATTCAACTTCGAAGTAAGCTAACATGTGATCGAAATATCCCCGATTTCAGTAAATAACCAATAAATGAAACGAACAGTGCAGTTATAGAAAAACAAAGTTCTGTCTTTCATAGGATTTTCCTTCCTCATCCTTTTCCGGCGTATTCTTATATATTTATGCTATTTTTACCAACGAACAATATATTGTTTAATATTGACTGACGTTACTATTGTGGTGTCAATCTGAATTTTGCTGGGCTGTCAGCGCTCTGTTGTCTTTTAGACTCTTGTCTTTTGTTGTGATTTAAATTGCAAATATTTAACCGCTAGCAGTTTTCGCTCAAGTTTGCTTTCACGGAAAGATGGGTAAAATGATAAGCAAAAATACAAAGACATCATGACAAAATATCTAATGTCAAGTACAGTCATATTAAGGAGAAAATCATGTCTTTAAAGCGTGACGTTCGAGAAATAACTTGATTTATTTGTGTATTAAAAAGTCATATTTAATGGCCCCTTTCGGTTGAAGTTCTTTAAATAATTGCATATTTTAATATTTTATAACTTATTTGTATGTACAGTTTATCATTGTTTGAAAGAAGTTTGAATTTTGTTGTTATTGCGTATTACCATGACTGTGTCAGATGCATTCTGAATGCCTTTGAATAATGAAACTCTAGTTGTTAATTATTAGAAATAAAATATTATATATGCGCTTAAATCAAATTGGCACACGCGTTACTTATTATTAATGCGTTTTTTAAAACATAATAATGCAAATACGCTTAATTATTACTTTTGAGTTAATTAAATATCTCAAATGAATTGTTTTTTAAGCAAAGCCAAATTAAAAATATGATAAAATATACAAATGATTTACAATGAAATATACTCTGATGTGACAATACATCCGAATACATGAGTTGAGAAGTTACAATATTAACAAATATTGCCATTAGCTAAAATATCCCATTTTCTGCACATAATAACTCTTAAAGATGGAAAATTATTATAACACTAATGGCTGTAGATGAAATATTAACTGAAACTTTTTATTTATTATGAACAAACATCCTAATTTTTCCCGCTTTCTACAAAAAATGCCTTTTCTAATTAAAGATTGATTAGGATTCACATGAACCAAATAGTCAGAGTAGTGTATTAAATAACGACTAATGAATTTAAATAGTTTTCGAATTATTAAGAACTGAGTGTTACTTTTGTTAGCCATGCTTCACTTGAAATAGTTAGAAAATCTGTTGATGCGATAGAAGCTTTAGAAGCATCAACCGCTCGCACAAAGTGGATCCTTAGAAGTTTCTTTGTTATTCAGAAATGTTTCTGAGAAAGAAATCCCCATCTATCCAAGAGTGGTAACAAAAATAAATATAATACATCTAAGTGAACGATGATTTGTTTTAAAAAAACAGGTGTCTGACTTTCTTTTTGTCGTTAGTGCATCAAAATGAATAACTTTGTGGGTTTTACTCAAAGAATTAACTTATTTTTGAAAAAAGCTATATTAAAGGATTTAGGTTTACAGAACTCGCGCAAACATAGCTACATAATTCAAAAGTAGAAAGGAGAAGTCAGAACAAAATGTTCTATTTTAAAAAGAAACTTACATGAATGGTGTTTAGTGTATGGGATATGGTTTCATAATTTGAGAGGTGCACATGGTAAAAAATGGTATTTGTTTTTAAGATTTAATAAATAATTTTTAAATTTTTTTCTCAATTTGTAAATAATTTCATATTTTACAAATTGAGTTTTATAAACAAAAATTTATTGAAAATGCTTTACAAGATTCTCTGCTATTTCTGTGGTAAGACAATGTTCTTGGTTAAGTAAGCAATAGCATCAAATGGTATTCCTATTTAAAGTCCAAAATGCGTATATATATACTATTTTTTCGAAATTAAATAGATAGGGTTTAGGGTATATTTATTCAGTTTCTTAATTTTCTAGCTAAGATTTTAATTTGTTTCTTTATTATAATTATTTGTAAGAAACTTTTGCTTGAATCTTTCTCTACATGTCCACTGAAACTTGTGATTCAGACAAAATGAAGACACCAAATTTATATATGAATTAACTCCAGCAAAGTTTGAAAGATTATTTTAAATGCAATGAATTGTGTTTTACAGATTCTCATTGGTTAACTCTATATACAAGGTGTGTTTTCTTAAATACTGACATTACTCAGAGCCATCTGTAGCTCCATCCATCAGCTGAAATGCCAAAACATTTGATATGAGGACTAATGATGACATGGGAAAAAAGATTTAGTGAAAAAAAATTAGTTCCGAAAGTCGCCGATTGGGTGAGATGAGAAAGTGCTTTTATTAAATAAAATGCCATGGTGTACTGAAATATAATTTCTCTACCCTTTTGGTGCAGTTCATATGCTGTATTAAAGCAGTGTTGCACTGAAATTTCTTCTTTGTTACACATTTGTCTAATTCTCAATTGTGCAGCGGTACATTTTCCCCTATTGGTAACTTTTGGAACTACTTTTCTTTACGGAATCTTTTTCCTCATGTCGTCATTAGTCCCCCTACCAAATTTGGTGGAATTTCAGCTAATAGATCGAGGTACAAATAGGTCTGAGTAGAGTGTTAGTTAAAAAAAATACCCTGTACATTAGGGTGGAGCTAAAAGCACGAAAGTCGGAAATTTGCAACGCCCGTATGTGGAAAAGTTGCCTATTGCAATGTCTATTTATAATACGAAATCTCAGCTAAATCAAATTAAACCTTTGGCTGGCCAGACAACTTTAAAATTTAGCTATTTTGTCTAATTTGTCACAAAACTTACAAATTAAATTCTTAATTTATAATAGATCTGATTTCAAACCGAGGGTGGTTGAAATTAGACTGTCAGAGAAATAAAAAGATTTTTACGTGTCAAAAGACAGACGAATGGTAATTGGAAATATTCTCTATTATTACACTCAGAAGCTATTGTACGAATTCGTCACGATGTTTTCCACTATTCTAAATGCCGCACAATATTGTGAAGATATCATGGCAATTTTGTAGAGAATTTTGGGATAACAGGGCTGACATTAAAGCAAACAAAATGCATGAAAAAAAGATTGCAACACAAAGACAAGGCTGCAGAAAAAGTCAAAACCTTCAGTTCCAAGACAGCGAAGTAAAACAGCTAATAGAATTTCTCTTTCCGTTATGGGGTAAATTTTAAATTCTTTAAGTTCATCTGATAAATATAAGGATATTGAATATAAACGATGTGAAACGAAAAACACAAATATATATTACGATTCTTCTTTAACTTCGCAAATGAGAACTACATTTCCAAATGTAGCACAGGCTTGTGACAAAACTAATGTATCTGATAGGACAGCAGAAATTCTTATAAATGCAGCTTTAAATGATATGGAAATAATTAACAGACGATTCTTCTAAAGTATTCTATCGCAGTGAAATCAGAAGGGAAAGAATAAAAACCTGCAGTGACTTGAAAAGAAAAAATGAGGGAAAACACTCTTCATCCAAGTATGGCATATACTTTGACGGCAGAAAAGAAAAGACTTTGATTATGATTAAGGAAGGAGGAAGGTTAACTAGAAAGAACATAACAGAACAGCATGGTGTTCTAATTTCAGAACCAGGATGTATATATCTTGGCCATGTCACTCCTATATCTGGCACTTTTCGACATGAAAACATGCATATTAACTTTTTTTAGAAAAATAGTTAATCGTTCTAAATTGCAAGCTTTTGGGCGCGATGACACAGAGATTAATACAGGTCTAAAAATGGTATCATAAGACCACTGGAGCTTTCTATGGGACCTCCTCTGCAATTTTTTATTCGTTACATGCAATGACATGACTCGTTACATGAATTGTTATTACGTTATCTATTACATCATTTGGAAGGAAAAACTACTGAGCCAAAATTATACTGTTGGGAAATTGGGAAAAAAAATTAGAATCTTATGAAAAGCACCTGTAATAAACTTTGAAAAGATAGAAATAACTTTGCCTGATGTTGCCCTTGATGAACTTAATACAAGTTAACGCTTTATCTACGAAATGTTTACTGTAACATTAAAAAGAAATATTTCATTAAATTTTTCACGAAAGGATCCAGGGAGAAGGAGTCTTTTCAGGTGATTAACCATAGCAAATAGAATTTTGAGGTTATATCTTTCAACAAAACAGACGCATAAGAGAACTTGATAGTTTAACAAAAGAATGTTATTAGAGTATACACATGCGCATGATTTGGTATTAATACTCGGTCATTTTGTCGGTATGGGAGTCTCAACAATTTCATAGCATAATAAGAAAATGTCGATTTCTGCCTGAAGAGTTAATGAGCATAATAGATCAAACATTGCAAAGAAACTGCATAATTTGGTAATTCCGAAAACATTTTGGTGACAATGTTGGTCTACAGCAGAAAGCACGTGAAAAAGGTCTTTGTATTTAAATGAGGACAAATAGCTAAAGTAGAACGAGCTATTCATGAATTTAAAATGCCTATGATAAATTTCTAGGCAGATGACTACATAGATCTAAGTGAGAGGCATTCAGTTACGCTTACTGAACTACCACGTAAAGTACCTATTTCTGATAATGGATTTAAGGTGCTGATTTTTGGATGTTCCTGCTGAAATTGGCATTTTATAATTTCCTTGTCATTCACCGCAGTAGAAAGCTGCTTCAAATTAGTTACTGAATCATTGGCTGCGGTGTGTGGCAGTGCTGCACGAAATGTATTCATAAGATAAAGAATGGCATCTAGAATCACATTATCCAGAATCGTAAATTTGAAATCAAATGACGAGGTCTCCAATTTCTATAAGGCAATTATTCTAAATGTTAGGTAACAAACAATGGGTTCCACCATCCATAGGAAGCACCTCTATGCAGTGAGTTCTGGGTTGTTTTCACGCAGAAAAAAACGAAGAAAAATGCATGAAAAATTCATAAATCTTAAAGAATGGCGACTCTATGGCGAATTGGTAGCCAAAGATTACGTTGTAGGAAGTTCAAATTTCGCACAGGTGATTACACTTATAGGTAGCAAATTTCCAGCAGATAGGTTAATAAAATGTTTTGTTTACAATATTGTAGAGTCTACAATATTGCTATGATATCTTAATGGTATTGTGCGAAATTCATAATAACGGAAAACATCGGGAAGAATTTGTATAATATCTTGATAGAGAATAAATAGATAATAGAGTAGATTATTATATTAATATATAATATAATAGAGAATATTTCCAATCACCATTCGTCGAATTGCCTTATGATCAATACAAACCTTTCGATTTCTCTGACAGTCTAATTTCAACCACTCTTGGATTGAAAGCCAGAGCTATTATAATTTATGAATGTGTTTTTTTGACAAAGATATAATTTGATTTGATCTAATTTTGGTCACCCAAAGATCTAATTTGATTTAGCTGAGATTTCGTATTATAAATTGGCTTTTCAATAGGCAACGTTCCCACATTCAGGCGTTGCAATATAACGACTCTTATGTTTTTCGCTTCACCCTAATGTACGTCTAGAAGTTCTTTATATCAAGCGACGATACCAATCTGTAATGTTTCTATTTTTAGGAAAATCTATTACTTTTGTTTTTGTTATTGGGACTCTTAAGAAATTTTTTTGTTGTCTTGCCAGAAATAAATGAGAATGTTTATTTTGGCGAATAAACAGAAAGAAATAGAAGATTCATAGTTTAAGCCTGAAGACAGATTATAATAAATATCTTTGCATTTTAATAACCCTTAAATCAAAGTGGGAGACAATTTAAAATTTTTATTCTCAAATAAAAATATATAGCATACAAATCTTATGTCGAAATGGCATAGCATTTGCAAGAAAAATTACAACATTTTAACTATTATGTTGTTAAATATGTATTGTGAAATTTTATCCGTTATCTTATTAACTCCCACATCAAAATTTTCTCTTAAAATTAATTTTTATTTGATCCGATAAGTAATGCATCATAGAATTTAAATTGTAAAATTGTGCATTTATTTTGAAAAGCCTACTCGTTAGAAATGAAATATTGTTTTATTAAATGCTATTTTATCCTATGATGCATCCACACATAATTAAGTTAATGCCACTTTTAAATCTGTGTCTGTAAGAAAGGATATACGCTTTCTTCAAAATATCTAGTCTATAACATGTTTTCATTACAATTGCCAAGAAAAATGTAAGTTTTTAATTGCGTTGAATGTAACTTTTTCTTTAAAATTTCAAATGTAAAATATTCTTTTAAGTTGACAAAGAACACTAATTCATGAAGTATCAATAAATGTTAGGAAATTTATAAAAATGATACTTTAGTTTTATACAACACACGGTTAAAGAGCACTAAAAATAGGGTTTTACATTTTACAATTATTCAAGTTTTCAAGTTATTTAACCTGGTGCAAAATATAATATTTTTGCTTTAAATTACATTCCAAGCAATTTATTTTAAAATAAACATTCAAAAAACAGAAATAAAGTTAGTTTAAGATCTCTCTTTATTTAATGTTAACATTAAAATAACCAACAATGCAACGAAGTTGTGAGGCACTTTTGAATAAAAGCAGGAATATGAATTAATGCATTATATGTAAATATGGTGACTGAGCATTGTATAACTTTCTTGAATAAAGTTTATTAAAGTATTTATTAATTTTAAAACACAAGGCAGAAATATATTTTCTGCATTTTTACTTTCACGGTCATATGTGTCCATTTTATTTTGAGATAATTATGAAGGCTTTTCGTTTTGAATTCGCATGAAAGAACAACTGTAAGGTAAAAAATATCATGCGATACAAAAAAATATTGGACAAATTTTTTTTCAAATAAAAAACTGCGACTTTTTTGCAATGTTTGTTTCTAATTTATACGCTCCGTGGATTTCTTTGACTTGCTTGCGCTAAAAAAGAAAGACGCGCTAAAATAATACTTAAAAATCATAACGGAATATGCTCTTTTTTTTTCAGGAGAATAATTTTTCGAGCGCACTTCTAAATCGCGCTCTCTGTCTGAAGAGCTAACTTTATCGGAATCAAAGCCAAAAAGCATTTGTAATAATATAAGAAAATGATAAAACTCTTTAAAACCTCAAAGGAGGATCCAATTGTGAAACAAACCTCCTTTGAATTTATTCAAAAGACTAATCCAACAAATGATAATGGGAGTCATTCGCCGTTTGAAGCTTTTGTCAAACTTTGCGCCAAGTACAGCAAGGAAGGGCACAAGAAATGGGTATTGAATGCTCATACTTTGACCCGACCACATTTAAAACCACAAAAGTGGTTTATCGAACCAATGACAAGTGGATTACTTGAAAATAGAGCTGTTATTCTTCAGGTATCTGTGTTTGTATGAAGTGCGCTTCTCATTCCTTTGATCTTTTAAAAGTTGTTGAAATAGTGAAGAAAACAGTCCAATAGGGTGACGTAAGTCCTTTCAGAACGATGGAAAAGTTTCGACTGTCGTGGTTAAAGGCAAAGTAGAATATATTGATATGCGAGGTTAACTTCGTTCTTATTAAAGCTCATCTTTGACACGGGTACTTATCTTCATGCAATATCCTCACCGAGTTTTGAATTCCTTTGATGTCTTGCGATTTGCATGAAGAATTCGAAGAGTAGCCGAGACGATGGTTGCGGGGTTGTATCGCTTTATCTTTGTGATTAGAGAAGAGTTTGTTCAATTCTTGTAAGTGGCTTTTGACAAGAAGAAAGACGTTTCCGTATCGACGGAGAACAGTCAAGGAAAAAAAAAGAGAAAAAGGAAAAAATCGCACAAAGGGTAAACGGGGAGAAAAAAAAAAGAGGAGTGATATCGTTCTATCGCAATGGCGTCAAAGAAAGATATTCTTCAACCATTCTATATCTAGTGAAAGATGCGGATTTTTCTTCTGCCCGCCAAGTTCTCGCTCTCTTTCTCCACCAAAGTAATGACTTGCAAGAAAGGTTCATTCAAATTTGAAAAGCTGCTTGTTAAGGGCGAACGGCAGTAAAGCTCTCATTGTTTGTTCCCCACGTGCAGACACGGATTTTCTTATGCATTTATTGTTACTTTCAAGATGTACTATGGGGACACAAAGAAAAATGTTGTCGCTTTACTTTCGCCTATTTTTGCGGACAATTCGGGAAGCTGTTCCGAAAATATTTTCTCTAGTCCTTACGTTATGATTACGCTCCAAATACAGCTACAGATTCATCTCCAGAGATCATTCGCGACACCTCATCAACGCAGAAGTTGTCTCTTTCTAAGAAGTGACATATTCTTTGGATGGCATTTCATCGGAACATTCCTCCTTTAAGCCGTTTTGCTTATAGTCTGCACATAATTGTTTACATTTCTTTTCTAATAAACAGGGAAAATTGTACAAACAGCGTCCTTTCCATATATGTATAGATAGATAAATATTGCTTAGTTCGTACTTCGCGACTCTGAATTGCGTAAGAAATGATGCATTGTGTTTACATGAAAGCGCTAGGTAGAAATAAAGAATTATGTTTGATGCAGCAGAATATATAAAACAGCATCTAATCATAAGATGGAGCAAAAATATAAAAGCGGAATATTATCTTAAAAGTTTTGATATTATTGGAAACAGCATGGCTAAATTTCACAGCAATCTTCGCCTGCTTTTGGGTCATTTCTTGCTACAAATTAATAGCAGTGAATTTGTTAATATCTGTGACATCGTACTGTGACATGGAATCTTTTATGCATTCATTAATAATTTTGAGATGAACTAAGCCGACACGGAGAAGAACATTATTACTTTTTTTGTGTTTAATTTTTTTGTACAGTTCCAGAAGCTATTGCGATATTTTCTGTTGTCCTTACGTTATGATTCAGTTGAAAATGCAACTACAAATTCATCTCTAGAAGATAATTTATATATTTATTTACTTATTTGCCCACGCCGCCACAGCCTACCGAGAGGGTGTAAGACAGTAGAGATCATTCGCGACACTTCATCAGCAAGCAAGCTGTTCCATTCTGTTATGCGATATTCTTTGTATTGCATTTCATAAGATAATTCTTTCTATAAGCCAGCCTTCTACAATTTGTGAATGATTGCTTGTATTTACTTTCTCATTCCAGCAAAATATCTGAAAATATGGTAAATAGGTTTCCTATAAAAAACTATTCTTACAGAGTAATTCTTGGCCATAGTACTTTTAAAATATCTTTATATCATCATTAAATTCAGTAAAAACGATGAATGTCAGGCGGATCAAAAATTATTCAAGGCATTGTTTTTGCTGAAATGGAATAAATAAGACAGCAACTATTTTATAATATTTTAAAAATCTACAAGGAAAGTATTGTTTAAGAAGGCATTAATAATGGACTCAATCTACGTGCCGCTACAGTCACTTAATAATCGATATGCGTATCCCGTTTAACTTCTAGCTACTCCTTGTTTACGATGCGCTATGATATGACGTACTTTTTTTCTATTGCTAACTGTACAATGAAGTAACAAAAGAAATGTCTTGCCGTATAATTTTCTGCATCACATGAACATGAATTGATTCATTAAATATGGTTCGACATAAAACACGAGAAAACATGTGAATTGGAAGCGCACAAGTGGGGGCGTGGGGTGCAACACAATACAATTTAGTATTCACTGATAAACAACCTGGAGCACAAAGTAAATAGCAGGTTTGAATTTATAATTAGTCCATACCCAAAAAAAGCAATTTAAACCTTTTTAATATTCCAAATGAAAGAAAACTTTACAGTTTTTGTGTAACCCACAAGTAAAGTAAGCCAATAAAAGCCTTCATTTTCAACACAGTTATGCTTCTAGCATCTTTACCTCTACAGTATCTTTCCTGAAAAGAGCTTTCAATATACGCATTAGAACACTTCACTAAATGTTCAATCATTTTTTCGTTCACTAAAAGTGACAAAAATTCAATAGGATTTTCCACATCTTTTGACAAAATTGTATTACCAAGAATTTTTTTTACAATATTGTTGTTCGTGGCCCTTTCAAATGAAAGAAAGAATCATTCTACCACTTAAACCATATATCTTTCCCAAGTAAAAATTTGAAAAATTGTTGCAGGCATGTACCGCATCATTACTTGAATCCTGGCATTCGGTGGCGAGTCATGATCGCCACTAGAATCAACTATAAATGCTGGTAGTGCTTTTGATGGAATGTACTGGATAGACAGTTATTATTTGATTTGATTCTTCAACAAAACCTAAGCACAATATAATGTAACTATTTTTTAACAATTAATAAATATTTTAGACTGTAATTTCGTCACGTTAAAACTTAATAGTGCAATGTTATATGACTTAGTTTGTTGATTAAAATAATGCAAATTAATAATATTCACATTATTGGTAGATTTCATCTAATTTAAGAATATCCTTTTATATAAAGATTACCAAGCATTTATACAAGGTAATTTAATGCCATAATACTTCAAAAAATTATAATTTTATGATTATATATCCAAAATTCATACTTGAATTATAATTTAGATGTGCATTTTAAAATAATTTTTAATAAAATATTTCATTATTTATTTCCAGTTATTTTAAATTTTCATTATACTGTGTCTTACAGCCTGCTAATTTGAAACAATAAAACATATCTACTCTAAAACATGGTTTTATTTAAGAAAATATTATTGATTTTAAAAAATCACAATTTTGTAAATTTCGTTATTATTCCCCACTATATCACGCAAAGAATTTATACACATAATTTTGACCCCTGCGTATTTTTAAAGAATAATGTATCCATACAAATATCATTTAAATATAAAAACGAATCACTTCCAATCCAGATACTCGCCGGAGATATTATTTTAATAAATTACCTACTTCTACGAAACCTTTTTCAACAAAAACTATTTAATTATTTAAACACCTTAACCTATTTCCACACGTTTCTCCATCATATTTGGATAGAATTAAATATTTTTATAAAATAACTGATGTATTTTTGAAAATCATTGATGTGTTAGATCTAATGATGCAATGATCATTAGATTGCAGAAATTGCTTGCTACTTTCATTTCATCTGAGAGGGAATTGGAATTCTGAAACAATTTCATTGAAACGACTTTTTCGCATTTGTGTGAATTTTAAGGTGGAATTACGTCAGAATGACAAATGCTGCGGAGGAGGAATTTTGGAATGCGTGCAAGAATCCGATGCAGCTCCAGTGTCTAACATTGTTTCACATTCTTCCACTCAAATAATATTTGCCTCAATTATTTATTTATTATGAATACTTGAAAAGACAGTGTTAAGGGGTATGGAGATACGTTTTAAAGAGCAATTCAAACTAATTTAAGGCTTCTTTCAAAAGATTAGTTTATTTTAAATGATTATTACGATTTAATGTATTCGCAGTGACAAAAAGCTTTAGTTTCACTCGTAAAATGTTCTTTGTTTGGCATAGAAACCAGTAAGGCTCACGAGGACTGCAAGACTCTACATTAAAACAAATCCCAACACATTATTTTGTTGGTATCTAAAATCGTAAATGGGTTATCGTAAATTAATAAATTTATCTAGAAAAATCAGCTTTACTGATAAGGAAATAGAAAATTGAAAATGATGAACATATTAATACATGATAAAATACATATTATTAATTTGAAACATCAATAAACAGTAAAAAATTAAGTCGTATACATTCCGTCGGGAATTTACAAGACATCACAGTCATGTGAAAAACGTAACTGTGTATGCCAACTAGTGGGCGAGTGCTATATCTAGGCAACAACAAATCAACTGTTTCGAGAAAAATGTAAATGAATGTTTTTTCCGTGATTTTGAGAACTTTAATGAAATTATAAATAGCGTAGATGGATCGTTTTTAGAAGCTACCCATTCATAGTATGTTGTCAGCTTAGCCTAATGACATCTTTGTTTGCACCCAAACATAATTCACCAATTTAATATTTACATCACAAAGGAGCAACCCTCTCCTTACCTAAGCATGCGGAGTCGTTGAATATACGACAGCAGTCGGGAACTAAGGCCGGAGTCCTAGTAGCCATCACGGCCACTGCCCAATCTCTCCCGAAGGAGGTACGCCGTCATCGGAGTAGAGGTAACTCCTCCCCACACCATTATATAACTTACCCTACAAACTAACATCTTACTCTATGCTATGTTTTGTTTTAATTTGATATTAAGTAATTTTTTCTTATACAAGATCTGCAATTTATTCCAAATTGAAACAGGTGAGACAGATTTGAAGAGCATTACATGAGAATGAATCGAGTGTATTACCATGAAATGCCTTAACGTCCAGTGAAAGAACGGCTATACAAATTTTCTTTAAAATAAGCTATAAAATTGTAGTATATGATTTATATTTAAATTTCTTCTGAGTGAGCATAAGCTAATAAATTACTCTAGAAAATTTAGATTTTCTTCCACTGAACAGAAAGACATAAAAGAGTGACATATGAAGATACATAAAAAATGTGTGGAACTGATTTACTAAAGGAAATGGATCAATTTTATGATACTTTATCGATTGTGATATACACTAACAATGCGTGCTTGATAAATGGGGAATTTCATGCCGAAGAATAAAGTTCATAAAATTACTACTAAAGTAAAATCTTCTCTTTTTAATACCTTTTCATAAAACATTCTGTCATTTAGTCTTCTATAAAGTAAATTCTATCTCATATTCCATCCAAATCTTCATATTATACATAAAATAGGAAAAATGTTGATAAAGATTTCAGCTTCATCAACAATAAATGCAAAAATTCGGAAATTTGGAAAAATTAATTTAGATTTTTACCGTGAAGTATTATTGGATATGAATCCGTTATATCTCTTTTATGATGAAGGTACGGATAATTTCAATCACACTTCTTTATTAGAAATTTTCTGAATAATTTCTTACATCAGATTTGCCATAATCAAACTATAATCTCATATTAAATTATTAACAGTTCAAAATTATTTTTCACCAAAACAACTTTCAAAAATTTTAACATCTATGATATAAGCTTAATGCCTTTTTGCGGTTTCTGGATTATTGTTCTCGTTGCCAGAAAACATTATCATATTGTTTTCTTTGTTACAACTGACTTTTGTGCTAAAATAAAGGTTATGCTATTTTAAAATCTTGTTTGCTTTCCAAGTTTTCTCAAAGAATAGATGCGGGGGAGGTACAATAATCTTCTCCTAGTCTATTTGTTAGACAGGTGTTGAAAGAAACGCAACTGTCATAAAACATAACAGAAAATTATCCTTTTATACTATATTGCAAATTGTGTTAATATTATTCTTACTGAACCATGGACGAGATATTCTTTTCTTTCTAAAATATTAACGTATATAAAATTTGCTCACAGACGAAAACAAAAATGAAGCAAAACTTTCAGATTTTGAAATTAAGGTTTTATTTAGTATTTAGTTAATTTAATCTTGCATGTTTCCTAATAGTACGGAAAATGAAAATTCTTTGCTTTATGAAGTTTTCTACATGATTTTAACTAGCTAAACACTTTGCAAAACTAATTTTCCTAGAATTTAAAAGTATTTTCTACAAAAATTAAGGGTACTTTATCAAATATTCTATTAGTTTCTATTAATTAGACTTTTCGAAATATTTAATTAAGATTAGGTATTAAGATTCACATTAATGATTTTGCCACTAAATACGATATTTTAAGATATTATTTTACCTGATAAACTGCCTTTTTGCTAAATTTAATTAGATTCAGTTACATTGTATGTTACTCATTTTGATCAGAAACCCATAGCAATGTAAAAAATAAACAATGACAAAAACTCTTCAGACAGAAATATTTCGAAACGCTTGATAGTTTAGTTAGCAATTGGACAAAAAATGAAGAAGAAATATTCATGAGAAGAAAAAAAATGAATTGAAACCTTTTCAAAGTAAAAATGTTATGCTACTTCCGGTATTTTCTGAATTGAAAAATAAAATGTTAGGTATATATTACAATTAAAATAGAACTAATGATAAAAAACTATAAAAGTGAAAAACATATTTCACTTTCTATAATTTTATTATTATATATTCGAAGTTAGAATCTTACGGTTGCTTCAAATGATAACATTACTGTTAAAAATATTAAGAATTATAATGAACTCGGAAGTATAAAGCCATTTTGCGTTTGGACAATTATTTAAAACTGCTTGAAACTGAAACTTTCTTTATTTAATAAGACTATTGAAAGTCATCTATTGAAAGACTTTCATTATAATATACCATGAATTTATGGTTTAGATTTCTTCCTTAAACGAATATTTTAGGTTTAAAGCTATTCTAAAATCTATTGGGATTAAAAACCGTAGTTTTGAAGGCAAGTCAGATGAAAAGGATATAACTTTTAATGATAACTCTCACTGCATTAAGCACATGCATGTTTCCTTTCGATTTTAATCAGTTAGTTTTAGTCAGTTTCCTTTCAGTTTAAGAGACCAATTTCTGGTTAGTTGTAAAGACACAAACAATTATTGCTTGTCCCTCCGGTTACAGACTAAACTTATTTTATTTTTTGTATTTCAACATACAATCTATGAAATCATAATCGTAGAGCACTTTAACTATGTATTTCAAGGATAAAACTCAATTTCAGCATGATTTCAACAAAACAGATTAATATTTTTGCGTGTACTTGAATAAGTCAATTAATTAATTTTAATATGTGAAAACATTTTTAAATTAACATGATGAGTCAGATTATATTCATTATTTTAAGCATATTAAACATAAACTGGTACGGAATTCTGCTTTAAGACAGTTTCCGAAACATTTTATCCACAAGTTATGCCACATATTCAAATATGAGAAAATTTTAATGTGTCGTAGTTTTTTCATTTTACTTGTATCACGAGCTACAGCTAATCTGAAGAAAAGATTCTATTATGCTTAACTTGAGAGTTCATATTTAATTTTGTTTTATAATTTTTAGCCATGATTTACAACTTTCGAACTCAGCGGTTTTTAAAGAAAAACGTGGTTCAAAGCGGCATAAAGAACTCTAAAAAATAGAAACAAACCCAAGCAAGCATCCAAAAACAGTTACATTTAAACTGCAACCCTTAGTCGCAGTCAAATAATAAATAAAACTTGAGGCTTTACAAATGCAGCGTTGGATTAAAGGTCCCATGTTTACATTTTCATCTGTAAAAATGGGCGTGACACGTCATTTAAAGATCTGTTTACATTTTTTAAAGTTTATTTTACTTACTCCTAATATGAATAACAGCAAAAAACTTCGTTGGAACGGTCTTGAAATGCAGATTTCAAATATATGAAAATAAAAAAAAATCGAATTTTTGAAAGCATTAGGGTACTGGCTCATCTTGCTAAAACCATAGAAGTTTTGATTTTTGTTAATGAAATAATTGAAAATTTTATGAACTTTAAAGTGCTTTAATGAAGAAATTTCTGCCACAAATGTTAAAAGACATTTATACTACTTACACTTACATACATTCATCATATTTATAAATCTTATTTATTTAAATATTCAGTTTATTGCAATACAGATAAATGAAAAAAAATACAATTTCTAAAGCTAATGATCACCTTACAAAATTTCAGAATTTAAGAAAGTTCGTTTCCGTAAAATAAGATATTTTAATTGGGGATTTTCCATTTTAAACACTAAAAATCTATTTTTCAGAACTTTTTGTGAAGTTAATTAATTATTCCATTGGTAAAAGGGGTTGTTTTAATGACGATATTTGGTTCTTTGCAGAACATAATTTTTATTTTGCTCCTTCTTTTATGTCCTTCGAAATGGTTTTTAATTCAAACATTTTTTACCTCATGGAAAATCCATTATCTTCCCACGATAAACAAGTCCCATGTTTGCCTTTACTCGCTGTCAGAAAACGCAACGTGCAGCTTTTGATAAAGGCACAATTTATTTCTGTTTCAAGAACTATTTGTATTAACTCGGAAAACAAACAGATATATAGATTTTACTCCAGAGATCAACAATGAAGAATCATCAAGTTACTTCCGACTCTCGTATTGATTCAACATGAATCTATTTTTCATTTACTTGTCATCATCCTTTCAATGAGGTTTACATTAAAACCTATTGTTGTCATTGAATACCCCAGCAAAATAAAAAGAAAAATTTAAAAAATCTCCGTAGCTTTATATCAGGGGCAATTAAGGCGAATGCTGTTGATCGAAGTACATTTGAATGAAAGAAATCTTCCTGGTGCTCGACTCTTTACGAGTGGTAAGCATTCTTTAATTAAAACTCATTTGACTTAGAGGCACTCCAAACAATAGAAAAAAATCCTTACCTGTAACGTCTTCAATAACCTATTTGCGAGTCTTGCAATCAAGCGTGGTATTACGCAAATTTCCGTTTTATAATTATACCTAGAAGCATGTTGACATACTGCAGCGAGGAGAAATTCTAGAGCTTTCTTTGCGGCTAAAGGCATATTAATAGCCGTTTTTCTGTACAGAAACAAATAAAAAGGAACTTTCTTTCCATCTTAGAGGAGCATTATTAAACGTTTATCCCCTCCCGCCACTGAAAGCACCTCCTACCCCTCTCTGTCCCATATGTATTCAGTTAAATTAATCCCAAAACCTCTCGCTGAGCATTTGTGTCAACACTGCCAAAATATTGCGAACAGCCATTTAGAGAGTTTTGAAAAGGGCGGTTACCTGAAATTAAAGAACAATGCCCAGGGCGGAAAGGGTGAGTTTAAGCCACAGCAGACATTTATTCTGCTTGTTTAGTACTGTCGCTATCGATTCGACGGAAAGGATGACAATATGGTTTACCCCCAAGTACTGTGGAAAAAAATCTGGAGGGGAAAGCGGAAGAAAAAGGTTGGTAAAATCAGTGTTTGCCACTGACAGCGATTAAATGCCGGGGATGGTTGGTAAAAGTGAACCGGATCGCTTTTCTTTGGCGAGGAGGGGGGTGGGGAATCTATACTTTAGCGTTTAAGAACTATCGTCGATGGTTAATTGTTACAAATGAGACAATTTTCGTTCATTAATTGTCTGCTCTGATGATGATGAAAGTAGAGATGATGCAAATGGATTTGAAATGCTTTTTCTTAGCAATTTCATTTGATGGAATTAATATCCAACTATTAAAGGAACCTTCAATGCTTACACATGTCTTGAATTAATACTGTTTGTTAGGTTATTAACTTTGAAGGAATCATGGGTGGAATTGTTTTTATCTTTCTTTTCTTCACCAACATCTGGGATAGCTGCTGAATGTTTATAAACTACTCTTGCTGGTTGATTGTTCTACACGAGGTAGCATTTTATCCTTGATTTATTTGCTCTTGCGGTTATGATGAAAATGACATGAATGGCTTAAAGACGGCTGATGCAGTCTTTTTTAACGAATTTCATATACTCATATTTTTCTTACTAATTTCCTATGGATATTTAAATAAATGCAGATAATTCTGTAAATATCCAATTCTGAGGAGATCCTGGAGATATTTGGTCTCTTTTTTTTGAAAATAAATCTATACTTTGGGATATATTTGAAAGTTTAAAATACTGTAAATACTTAAGTGTTGCAAATAAAATAATTTTCTCTCATTGATTGTCAGCTCTGGAGATAAAGATGGAGATGGTTTCGAAGTGACCGATGAAACCTTTTCCTTTGCGTTCCTGTTTTATGGAACTGATACTTAAGAATATAAGATAATTTGGGTGATTTAAATTAAAATCATTAATTTTATTTGAATAGATACTAATTTTGAAAGACTCCTGAGGTTATGTGACTTTTATTGAATCTTCATCACTACTGCTAATTGTTTATTGTTTCAAATGGGAAAATTTTCTCCCATTGATTTCATGATTTAAAGATAATAATGGAAATCAAATAAATGCCTTCAAAATGGAGGATAAACTATATGCTTATCAGTTTTAATATAATTTCATATACTTACATTTAGGTCTCAGGTGTAGAATAACAGTTCAGATGGGACCGCGGAAAGCTGAAGAGAACCTGATTATTTGGTGTGAAATCTATACTCTTTGTTGAAATTTAAGAACAACATTTCTTAAATGATCAATCGTTAAGAAAACGATTTTTGTTCACAATCACTATTTTCTCTTAAAGAAAAGGAACATTCTAAAAAAGGGTTTTGAAAGGGAAAATCAATTTCATTCTTATAAATTTTGTTTGGTGAAATTTATTGTCAGCAATTCTTTAATGCAAGCACATCAGGACAGTTAAGACATAAATTCATAAGTTATAATAAGCAATTTTTTCTCTCAGAAAAATTTATTCAACATATATAATGAATAGCTCTGATTACAGTTAAAAGAACTGTATGCTTAATAATTACCAGCTTGAAATGAAATTATTAAAAATTATGCTTAACTGAGCTTAATTAAAAACTTCTAAACTTCTCACTTGCATCTAATTTTAATAACTTATGTATAATCAGACGAAATAAAGAGAAAAGAATCAATTTTTCACTTCCCGAATTCTTGACAAATCTTTACAATGATATTCACGTGTATTCCTTCTTTTCTTTAACAGTCATTAATATACTCAGAAATTCTTTCGTTAGTCAGTTTTAATTCAGTTACGGTTATAAATTTAAGTATATAAGACTGAAATTCCGATGGCTTATTACTAAGATGATGAAATTAAGTTTCAAGCTAGGAAACTTCTACAGTTATTTGGAAAAACTTTGTCTAAGAATTCACCAATAAATACACGGAATACTTTCCGGGATTGAACCGCGTTCCTCTGAATATTAGAATTACCTTTTCTAAACTTTAACTTTACTCAGAGAATCCATAAATTGGATTTGATCATATCTTCGAGAGGTGAGCTCATTTATGCCATTCCAGGAACAATTTTGAGCTTTTGGGGGGAAACTTTTGCCTCTTTCTGCATCAAAAGTTTCAAATCTGCTTGAAGATTTAAGAATATACAATACGTCAAGTAGCCAGCCTCTCATCCAGATATGTTTTCTAATCCATTTCGGAAACCGCCAGATGCAACAGAAATGAACTCTGTATGAAATTAAGGACTGTGTTAGAAAATTGATACACTAAACTGCGTAAATTAAAGAGAATAAATCGATATCTCAGAATCAACACACACACAGGGAATGAAATTTGAAGCTATGCTTGAAAGTTGAAGTGAAGCATTTTATTGAATCTTCCTGTAACGAAATTTGTAAATACCTTCAAAGATTTTGTACCTAAATAACATTTGCTTAAAATTTCTGATTGTAGTGTGTTCATTTGAAATTTTTTGTTTATATTTCATAGCTATTAATGTTACAAAATATTATTATTTGCGTGATTAACTTTTAAGAATTAATTCATGTTTGCTGAAAACTTCTGACCACAGACAGCAATTCATTTCATTTATGAGATAGAAATAGTTTTTATGGAGATATCATTTGTACATATATATCACATTCAAAATATTGGAGACCTTTTTGTTTTCGATAGATTTATATTACTGTTATAAATAATTATTAATTAAAGATTTATTGCTACGAATAATGTCATTTCTGTTAAAACTTCTGGTTTGCATCCTGCAACTTTCTCTTATCAGGCTACATATAGTTTGAAAGGAGATATTCTAATGCTTTTTGGTATAGCTAAATTTTGAGCAAAGTTATATTGTTAATAACTTAGAAGCATACACTTATTTTCAGATCTAAAACATAGATCTTTGACTTTGATTCAGTAGATATTTATATCGAATAAAAGCTCTTCGTTTATGCTGTTGCATGGCATCGCTGCTCATTTTTTATCAAACGGCTAAAAATAAAGCTTCTGTAAACGGCCATCAGATGGTTTCTGTAACAATAAATAAATATAAATGGATGTAGATAAGCAATTGGTAAAAAATGTCCAAAATAAATGTCTGATTCGCAGCAATTTTTAAAAAACATAGCAGAAATCTTCCAACTCTAACTTTTCAAATTAATATTGCATTACAACAATTTCTGGTTGATTTAATTTTTCATAACATATCTCACACACTTAAGTACAGTAATAAATAGTAAATCCCAAATCCATTAAATAGTGGTTAAAAAATTGATTGTTTAAGGTGCCCAATTACGCAAACAATTAACCCATACAATTTAAAAGCAACATCTGATTACAAATAAATTTTCGATTCTCCAATTAATGCCCCTAAGTTAGAAGCAAGGGTACACAAAAATATTGCAAACAGCACCGATTATTTTTCTGAGTAGTGTAAATATTCTTGTAATACCTCCTGTTGATTACTAGTTGTATTTGAATCCTAGAAATTTATATGAAAATTAGGAAGTAATGTATTTTGACTTAACTTCATAAAATCCAATGTATAGAATGTTACAAATAGAAAGCTTTCACCATAATGTTTCTTCGCCTTTCGAAGTCTTAAAAAGGGACAGATGCATTTGGGAACTCTCTTAGATCATCTCATACCACCCTGGATTGGCTCGTTAAAATCAATTAATAGAAATGCCAATTAAAAATAAAGGTATGAAACGGAAGAAAGAACTGAAGTTGCACTCAGAAATGTGCAATCACGTAGGTTTCGTTTGATTTTCTGAAAGTTAAATATAACAGAGAACAATAATCATCTCCAGTGAAAAGACTGACGACCGGTCGCCTGACTTGGAAACGCCGGTTTTCCAAGGAGTAGCTAGTGCACTGAATCCTAATTCCTGCTGAATTTTCCTTCCTTTCTATTAAGAAAAATATTGCCTACATATTGTTATTATCATATAGACTATATAGTATATTTCTACCTGTAAACAATATACCTCACCCAATAAAAGCACTGTCACAACTACAAAATAAGCAATTTTACTCTAATCCCGAAGTAAGTAAGCCTAAACTAATAAAAACAACTCCAAGGAGCTGCGACACTTACAGGTATCGCAAACAGATTTGCAGCATTGCTGACCATCAATTTTAGGTTTACTAACTATGGGTTAAGGGTTACTAGCTATGAGTTCAACTAAAAAACGTATTTTTATATATTATGTCAAAGTTTTTCAAAGAGTGCAATTCAGTCAAGTTTCTAAAAATTTAATCTGACCGAAATCGTTGTAGCTTAAGATATCTAATGTATTAATCTATATAGGGAGGACAGTCTATCTAAGGTATCTAAGGAGAGCAAGTAATTTACGCAGTGGTTAATACCAAATTAAAAACAATATAGAATAACAAGTGAAATATCTAATTTAATACGAGAAAAAAGCATAAATGGTAAATAAGAGATGATTTTTGTGTCTTTTTCAAATATTTTATAAATAGTCAGAAATGCTTTTTTAAATTTAAAACAAAATTGGTTTAAGATCTGTGCGCATTTTGATTTAGAGGAATAAATATCAAATTTAAATAATTGTTTATAGAACCTTCGCTTAATCGAAGAATTCTTCAGTCAATCAAGAAATTTCGAAATAATTATTAAAAGTTTCGTTAAAGGATTGTGGAGACGGAATCATACAAGACTAAGAAAAGGCATCAGTTTTCATTAACGCATTACTAGTAGCACTTTTTTTAATATGCTCTCTACGAAGGGGATTATAGTAGAGAATGAATTAATATAGAATAAAAGTTTATGTGAATGTTAGAACTGTACGCAATTCACAGCTATTTTGCATTTGACTTTAAAACTAAACGCAACAAATAAAGCAAAAATGGCAAAATAACTTGAAAGATAAGAAAACCTCTATCGTCTGCGTAGTCATTACCCCCGTAAAATGTTCGCAAAACGTAGAAAGCTTTATTTTTGAATCATATGCTTTTCAAATAAAGTTGAAAATAATGCGTTCTGAAATGAAATAGTCACAGAAATAAACGAAAAAATTCTTAACTGAAATTCTTATAGTTTAAAGGCATGAATTACTTTTAAAAGATTGATGCGCATATATATATTCCCCCGCCCCCTTTTTCATTCTCAGTCTCGGATCATGAATAAAATTATTGATTATTTTTTCCCATTATAGTAATAGGATAATGGGTCCCAAATCACTCTAGACACACAGCACTTCATGCGTGTCTGACACGACTAGCACATCCAAACAATCACACTAACTAAAAGCTGCGCCGTTGGAAATTTTGACTTAAACTTTCTTTTATCTTTGAATGAAGTCTGAAGTTGGCAGAAAGGATCTAATACCGTAAAGTGACGTGCTCCTGGCTAAGAGACGGACTAAATGAAGGGGAAATGTGCGCGAGGGGGGGGGGGTAAAATGGTGCTGACGCTTCATACCGGTGACGTCACAGAGATCAATGTGGTCGGTCCGAGTTTTCCATTTTTTACGTCACCTCTAGTAAGCTCAAGTATCGTTTAAAAACCGTCCGCTTGATTAGAGGTGACATGCAATTAAGTTAAATTACGGAAAGCTCGTCTATCGAGCTCCTAACTGAGCGTTTTAATAGACGCATGTGTTGAAACACCGGAACATGTTTTCAGACTGGAACTTGGCCGGATACTGTCGTATTCGATCGGATTTCGTAACGTCTGTTTTATGTTTTATAACGGTTTAATTTAGTTTCACGGATGTAATGGAAATTTTCTTCCTGAATTTTAGAAATTAATTTGAAACTCGTTTCATTATTATGACATCTGTGTATGTTAAAAATAATAGTGTGAACAAATGTTTCTGGAATTTTTTCAAGTGGATTCAGTTTAATGAGTTGGTTTTCAAGATCTCAAAGATTCTTTAAATTTCTCTGTTGTATTTAAAGTTATTTCTTAATTACTTCTATTTATATGAATAGCTTTCGAAATGCGGTGTAGCACAATTGTAGGTAATTTTTTGAAAAGATTTTGCAACTATGTTTATCTCTCAAAATTATAACTATGTTAAATATAAAACAGTAGAATTCTGAGTTATAGTTATTAGTAGTACTTATTACGTTTTAAACTCAAATTGATTTGAAGCTTTTGGTGTTATTTTAAAAATATTTATTATTATTTTAATAGTTTTTTTTTCTGTATAATCTACCTTTTAGAAAGAACTTAGAAAGTATAGTGAAGCATGAAATTTTTCTCTTCGATTAACGTCGTATCAACTGTTAACGAAAAACTATTATACTAAATCGAATCATTTTCTATACACGCTCATGATAGCTCTAAAATTCGCAAACTATTTTCATGAAAAGGTCATTTTTATGAAAATTTAAGTAAAACTTCCTATAATTTGTATTTATCTGTATTATTTTGTAACATATCTTAAAAAGAATCATGCATAATTATATAATATTTTGGAATTTTGAAAAAAAATCCCTGAAAGCCCAGGTAGACGCCTAAGTACTTAACTGAAAATCTTTCAAATACGAGCGTATAATAAATAAATAAATAATGAACGTATTACAAAATTTTTTCAGATAGTACTTATAACTTGAATTTAATATTATTTGATTTCGGCTAAGTCATTAAACCTGACATAGACATTCGCCCATGCAGATTAAATATGAAAACCGACTTCCTCTGTTTATATATTCAAAATCGATTTCATTTCTATGGATACCATAAAATGAAGTCGTTGATTACCAAATGGTACATTTAGTGACTGTGCTCGAGAATAAAATGAAACTCGGGCACTAATCATTCTGATTTAACATTGATGTTTCAAATAAGAATTGTTATAATAATTTTGCTTTTATCATAATACAATATGGTTTCTTTTTTAATATATTTAAAGAAAGGTAAAAAAATTCATAAATAGGTGGTTAGCTATAGAAATACAAACTACTGAATAGAATTTCTTCAAACTTAACTACAAATATTATTAAGCATTAGGATGGTTTTAGTGAAGATTTAGTGACAATTAATTAAAAAGTTAATATTTCATTGATTAAAAACTTTACCTTAAATAGAAAAGATTATATCTTTAGTGTTGCCATTACTATTGAATCAAAATATTACAGATAAGTTTTAATCATTTTATTTGCCTCCGATTTGCTACTAGCAATGTTAAATTTTTTATTATGCTTTAAAAATTATTGGTAACTTATGGGGAAATTTTAGATTTCAACGGTTTATAAAAATCGTTTGGTACAATCTGTAGTTTTTCGAGAAGTTACGAGCTATAAAAATTGTTTCGTGCAACTCATATTCCCATTTAATTAAAAGTAAAGTTACAAACAAAAGATTATTTTGTTTATTATAGTATTGAATATTAAAGTATGTTTTACTATAAATATATCATATGAATTTGTAAAATAATAGGTTCATTTACGTGCATATAGTCATTTCGTAAATTGTTAATATAAAACGTATATTTAATTTCTCTCATATGACGTTAAAACCTCATAACGGTCAAAAACTGATTTGATATGTGATAACTGTAATCTCTGCTATAAGTGCCTCAAATTTACTCACAAATATTGAAGCATGAGGACGTTTTAGTGACGCTGAATTAAAAGTTAATATTACATTTTGACCCAAATTAAAAATTTAGTCAATATACGTTCAAGCAAACATCCGTCAATGTTAGACATGAAAATATTTTCATCCCAAGCATCAGATAATATCAAATTAATAATTCTTTGTATTATGTTTTAAATCGGGGCAATTGAAATTTTGAGTTAATTACAGATATTCACCCCCCAGGAACTACACAAATACAGTATTCAATGAGTGATAGGCTAAGCAATATAAATATCTCTTTTTTTGTTTAAAATGGAAATTTACAAAGAAAAAAACATGTTAATGTGCATAGATGTTCACTATGCGAACAAAAGACATTTAAAAAGCCTGAATCTCACTTGCATGTTTAAATATGTTTCCGTTTATAAAGAATTTTATTACGATTAACGTTCATTTTCAAATTTGTTTGAGAGAAAAAAAATTTTCTTGAGACTTGTTTCTTTACAGCCGATACTAGCTCAAATTGCCTAAAGGAGAACTACAAACTCTCTCAGCGTCATAAAAGTATGGTATGCCTTTCCATTTTAATTCAAACTGAAAAGAGAATCATATTTTCGATATTCTGTTCTCATTATTTTGTCTATTGGCTGGAGTATATTAGAGGAGGCATAAACTATACAAAATAATTTTATAGGTTTTCTTTTTTATAAAGAAGTTAAATACATGAACAATAAAACTTTAAGTATATTTCGAAAGATAACTTTTAATGTTACAAAAATCAAAAAATTAAAAGATGTATCGGATATAGTATGGATGATTTCCAATAAAATCCTAATTTGATGCGCCCGTTTTTGAAAATATAAATAGAAGTTAATCAGTTAAATCTATAAAAGTGTTTACCATGGCATTTTGGCACAATTTAATCGGCTTAAAAATTGCCTTCAAAAGAAAGTATAAAAGAGCTTTTAAAAATGTCTAATTTTGAGTCTTAAAAACTGAAGAACTGATTTGTTCAAAAGAGAAACCTGAAGGTTTAGATTTAGGTTTCTTTTATATAACATATAATTGATTGGATATTCTAATTCACATTCTAAAATCTAATGCCAGATTTAGATTAGTCATAAAAACTTATATTTTTTGTCCTTTAAAACTATCTGCAGAATTTAATTTAAATAAAAAATTTTCTCTATTTGAAGTACATTTCCTCTATCTTATAACTGTTTGAAATGCGAAAAGACAGTTTAAATTTGTCTCTTATTTATTATGTATATAAAATAAACAGGGAGCATAATTTGACTAAATTTCAGGAGTGTTACTCTGTTAACTATCATACAGTTATCCTAAATATGATAGCTCAAAATCAATTGCGACATTCACTTTTATTCCACGAATTTGAACTAATACTTTCTATATATTCACTTCTTCATTCCAGAAATTTTTTTAATGGAAGAATGGAATTTTTTTTAATATGAAGAATACAATCAAGAATCAAAACTTTCAACTCCTATAAAATGAAATAATTCAAAATTATGCTGGTTTTTTGCAGTATAAAGGATGTTTTAATGTTCTAATGTTTTAATAATAAAGCATTGAACTAAAACTAACTCATGTGTCTGTTTTAAAGAATGTGGAAATTTGTTTTTAATGAATATAGAATTTTAAAAAATCAAGAACCTATCGATTTTATGTTGACAGAAATCAAATCGAAGACTGAAATTCTTGTGAATTTTATAAATAAAAATTGCTTTGTTACTTTTGTTAGATTCCTTTGGGCGACTGCCATTATATGCTTCGATGCATCATTTTCTAAGAAAACTAAATCATACAACAATAAACAGAAACATTTTGTTATAATTTGTAATAATCAGTAGCAAATAATTTAAAGAAATAACACATCATTTATGAGAAATACTGAGGGGATATGATAATAAAATTTCTTTATTTTTTATTTTGAAAATTTCTTTAACATTTTGATTTCTTTCAAAACTTAATTCTGACCTGATAAAAACGTCGGAATTGCAGTGGAATATACGGAAAATAAATATTTTTATAACCTGAACGAAAAAAGTTCCGCCATGTAAGACGTTCAGTGTGATTTATTGGATCGTAACTAGGGTTTATTAGAACTAACAAGCGAAGGAGACGTTTTATTCTTCCACGATATATACAAAGGCTCTTAATACTTTCAGTTCTTACTATCCTTCTGAAGTAGTTTAATTAGTTTTTTATTATACATTAGAAAGATAAAGTTATGTAAAATAACTAAGAGATATGATTCAGCATTTTGATAGAAAATTTTCAATATATTTTTGCTAAAACTCTCAAATACAAAAAAGATCAACTTTTGACAATAGTAAACGTTTTCAGTTTTTAATATTTCCTTACAGTTATTTCAATCTGCCAATATTTTTAATATGAAACAGAGGATTTAGAGACACAGATGTGTCGTATGAAGAAATATCGTAATGCTAGCACATTTGGGCAGCATCCTTTATAAAACTCTATATAAAATATAGCAGAGTGTGAGTGCTGTGTCGTTGATTCTGGTATTGCACCCGATTCAGATTGGACTATGTTGAAGTGCGTACGCATAGGAAGGAAGATAGAGGACAGTTTCTTTTTAGTCACATGAGACAGAATGCAAAAATAAAAGGTAAACTCAGAGTATAAAGAAAGAAAAATCAAAGGACAAAAGCCTACATATATATATTGAACAAAATTATAAACATCTGCAAATTAACAACGACCGAAGCACAGCAATTTCCACTGAAGCGCACATTCGGCTTACCTATTTTCTAAATGGGTTTTGTTGAAGTTGCAGCCAGATCCGAATACACAACTATTACTCCTGTACAGTCGAAGCTTCTTAGGCGACACTTTAACCTGCCATGCCGCTAATTAGGCTGTACCAAATTATAAGAAAAAAAGCAAATTACAAGTATTTTCATGGCGTAAATCACACAGCTTTTCATCAATACTGAAACTTGTGTGATCCATTTGGCCAGGTACTCAGGATTGTTATCCGCTATAACTGCAACACTGTTCTCGAAGATCACAATCGATATCAGTTATAATGTCACATTATGGCCGAAACCTCTCTCACCTTCATGTAATGCACTCTCTTAATGTAATTGATTGTATCTACCTATGTGATCTTGCAGTGGAATCTCCTTCACTATCGTTTACGTCTTCTGATTAAACCATACGTAAGACCTCACTGATGTCTACATGTTCGAATGATGTAACTGGTATGCACAAGTAGGGGACACCTCACCGAATCGCTCGATCGGCTGCTACTGATGGGATCTAGACAGGTAGATCCCGATTCTTACTGAATTATCTTCGCATAAGCGGAACTAAAACTTTATCTTCAGTTTTTGGTATGGAGATACAAGGATCAAATTCTTGCATCGATCTTTGATTTATAATAGTTTTAAAAAGTCTTGAAAATTGTGTGCTTCTATAGTACAGATATATTAATAATTGTATCTTTTAATATGAGTGTGACGCAGCATAGCTAAAAGTGGATTCTGCGCCAAGATTTTCGAGCAAAACTCGAACTCTATAGTTCCAGTTACCTATCATTTGAAATGGAATATTTCAAAAGTATCTAGGGAAAACCAGACTGCGTGCTCGATTGTTTGATGAGAATAAGCAAATTTATTTTTAATTTCTAAAGTAGTAATACATTTGAAGTACAATTATAAAATTCTAGCTTTGGGTTAAGATTGAAAAGCAGATATTTATGAGTATATTGTTCAAACTCTGATCAAATGGATTTTTGTTTGTATTTTATTGAATTGAAAAGGAGAGGCATCATTTGTTTCATGTTAGATTTTATTTTTAAAGAAATGAATTTCCGTAAAAAATTCATATTAAATAAAAAAATAAAAAACTTAATTCATCAGAAATTCAATAATATAAAAAGAATAATCTTTCGATGCATAATAGAGCCAAAAACAAAACCACTCACTGTTAAAAAAAATTTTACAAGAATGTTTTTGGTCGTTACTTATTTGTTTTAGTTTCCAAATTGCTTTGACAATAAGTAAATATTATTAAAAGATACATATGATAGATATATCAATAAAATATTTTTATTTCTATTATAAAAGTGTCTAGTTTTATAATAACTTACAAAATGACCTTTCTGAAGAATATATATGTCCATATGAACACATAATTCCTAAAGGACTATGTTTCGAAATAAACCGTTGCTCAGAAAAGGCATTATAAATATACAGGGCACTTTTTATATAAATACGGAATCATCCAAATTTGTTTTAAAATCAAAGACGAAGTTTGCTCATTTTATTATTAGTTCCTTTCTATCCAAAAAATTTTCTATAATATTACTTAAGTTCGTTATATATATCAGGAACTATGTCGGAACTTTTTCTTATTTGTGTTTCCTTAAGACAGAAAATATATGACAAAAATTTCTTTCTCTTCCTTTCAGAGTGATTTTTTCATTCATTTATATGTTTTGATTAGACAAAAAGGCAACTACTGTATTTTCCCTTATAAAAATGAAACGGAAAATTCGTGTCGCACAATACCATGTAAAATATTTACTCTTTAATGTTAACAATACGAGTTTGCCTTTATTTGCAGACAATTGCAGCATTCCAAGGTACCAGAAATTCTGATTTTTTTTTGCCAGAAATGTGTTTAAGTTGACCTAATAATCACCAATAAATTGTTTTCGATGTGATGTTTTATGTAAATAAATGAATAATAAAAGTTTGATTATTCCTAGTACCACGGGTATAGTATCTGTAGTAACACATTTCGTAAGGCATGTATCAAGAATTAAAGAATTACCAAAATATAAATGTAGCATTATCATGTGAAATGCAACCCTTGCGCTCCTTACAAATTCTAATTGCTTGAGTTTACAGGAATTTATGAAAGTAATGAAAATATTGTCCGCATAAATAGAATTCTCCCCTGAGGATAATTCCAGATGCAAACACCTTCTAAATCCCTTGCGGACAAATTCTCCTTTGGAGAATATTTAATTTGAAGTCCAGTAGACATGTTCATTACTGTTGTTATGCTGTTTTTTTGACTGAAAATTTATCGTCTGATTCTTAACTTTTAAAAAATATTATATTTCTAAGCGATTATAACGGAATAACTGATGTAATTTCGCTTACTAAGATAAATTCCACTAAGCTAATATGATAGCCGCGTATGGAAAATTACAAAGTTGTAAGAATATATTTTAGACGATAAATTCAGCATGTTAAAATTTTAAGTCTTCTCAAATCCTTCTTGTGCTTTGGTTAACCTACTTTAGAACGGTGTATCCTTAATCTCAATGTGTCTTTGTCAACTAGATTTAACACAGTCGATGATTAAAAGTGTCTTTAATATATCCAACACTTTTAAATTTTAGCAACCTGCACGAAAAGACTTTTTTTAACAAAATATACACAGCAGATTTTTACAATTTATAATATAAAAGATAACACTGGTCTACAAAAAAAAACTTTTTTCGTGTAACAGAGATGAAATTAACTATTTACGGCTAATTCTGTAACATAGAATCCAAAAATATTAGTGAAAAAACTGTAACACGTACAGTTTTTTTTTGTTATGAATGTTTTATCAGTACTGTAAAAATAGAAAAAAAGCATTTGGAACACATGTTTTATTATTATCAATCTGATTAACTTACTACAGAATACTGTTGTAATTGAGATTATACACATATTTTAGACTTAATAAAACATTAAACATTCATTAAATTCAATTAAATATTATTATTTTTTTCTCTTATGGGGTGTCAAATCTCCTCTCTTAAGAAACCAGCAGTAGTTACCCATACCAACGACCTTGATATCGGGTTTCCATAATCCTATTGTCTTGATGGAATTTTCCGCCTTGTTCGTCACTAACCAGCCCAAGATGTTTCGGAAAAAAGCCTAAATGTGAATATAAGTAGTGCATCTTGAGTGACATTTGGCATCCCAAGGCTTGGTAGGACTTAAGGAGCTCTTCTATTAGGATTTCATAATTTTCATCTTTTTTTGTTTCTTAAAAATACTTTTACCATATTCAGAAACGATTTCCAAGTTGCAATTTCCTTTTGATTAAAATTACTTTCAAAAACAGGGTGGGAAATCAGCTTTCTAATTTGAGGTCCAACAAAAATACTTTCTTTAAGTTTGGTTTCCTTCAATGGAGGAAAACTCCCCTTAAATGTTTAAATACTCCACCTTCTTTGTCCAAAGTCTTCACAAATTTTTTTTAGTCCTAATTTATTGCGAAGTGGAGGAATGAGAAGCTTTTACGGTTCCACAAGAGGAGTAAAATTTACATTACTAGTTCCAGGCTGAACATGCGTTCTGCTTGTCCATTCTTTTTTTTACAAAATGCCGCTCTGTTGCTCTGCTATATCACAAACATAAGAATCAATAATACTTTGAAATAAACCTTCAGGATCCATTCATATGGCTATGACCTTTAAATCCCCACAATTGAGACAAATTAACTGTTTATACTTAATTGCATTTAGAATAGTCTCTAGGTTAGCATACATTTCCTTCATCGAAGCTGAATAAGTAAAGGGGAGGGAGTTGGTTTCCTATTTCCATTGTGGAGTAATGCAATTTTTAAGCTATATTTAGATGAATCAATTAAAGAGCACCATTATGAAGGTTCATGCTCGATTTTTAGTTCCTCCACTAATCCACTGTGTCAAAACAAACACATAAAGAACCTTCCATTCCGCAAAACGCTGAGTATACCACATTTCTTTTCCGGAAATATGTAGATGTACTGCTTTCTCACCTTGCCAACAGATTCCAATCTTGCACTCTGGAGCCGAGAAGTTCCGATTATTTTTTTTTTTGATAGGCGCAGTTGAAACATCAAATCATTAAGTTCATTTCTACGAATAAAATAGGGTGCATTCAAAGTCTCTGGTCTAAATGTAGGGTCATAAGTCTTTTCAGCCTATCTATATTTGCACTGAATGTCACTCATCTCTAGAATGTTATTATCTTTCCAATTTATTGGCGCAGTTGGTATCTGTAAAACGTCTCCACAAGGAACAGTTCGGAGTGGAGATCAGATATTGGGATATACAATTTTCTGATTTTGTCTTTTTGAATATCCTTTTGTGTTCTTTAGATGGATGTAGCAATAACAAAAATGATTTGAAGGGACCCGCCACACCACAGGCACAGCAAATACCATAGAACTTCTTTTGCCTTTCATCCACTGAACAATAGTCACATTGCAGCTTACACAACACACATGAGGAACCCAACTTTTATCTTGAACGCTAACTTTGCAACCAAAATACAGAAAATAAACTTTTTCCACTTTTTGTGTTAAATGTCAACCTTGTGATTTTAATATAAATCGTCCACAAAGATAACGAAAATTATAGGGCTGATATTTTCAAGATCTACGCTGAAAGCTTTCCATTTTCAACATAAATAGTAACGTTAAACACACAACCTCACTAACTGAAGAACTTCTCTATACTGGAAACCAAAAAATAAAACGGAACCAACATTGTCAAACAGTGCTGCCAACAGGCAGAGTTCCCGGTAGGAAGGATTGCCAAGAGGTAGTGTTATCATATGTGACATTGAGAAAATTATAAAAAAATTAGCAGATGGTGCCATTTTCTGATACTCTGACACAAAAATGGTACGTGGTGGAACTTTTTTACTTGCAGATATATAAATAACTATTGGAATTAATAATAAAAATAATAATTTGGCCGTTGTAGCCCAGTGTAATTAATCATTTGACGCATCATGTAACAAAAAAGAATCAACACATTCGTAAAAAAAATAATTCTTGACTGATAATTTTTTGTCGATACTTATTTATTACGAATTTCTACTTTAAAAATTGAAGCTAAAGAAACAGAGCAGCTCACCTTCTTTCTCTAAAGTTCATACAAATCCCGAAGTGCCGCGTTGTTTCTCCTTATACTGAAATTGTCATAATTTGGAATTAATCATATTTTTATTCATTTTTTACAAATGAAAGATAAAACACAATGACTTTTTGTCCACCTCAGTGTAATACAGACCTGCAAGGCTACGTCTGTATGAAAGTTTCTATATATATAGTTACGAAGTGAAATGAATATCCTTTTTTAATATCAAATATCTCTGAAACAAAGAAGTAACAAGGAAATATTTGGAAATTTAATCAAAAATATATTTGCACTGAAATTATAGTATCAAAGTCAAAAATGGCATAACTAATGGTATATAAAATGGTATAAGAGTACTACTTTTCAAAGTACTAAATAAAGGTGTATAGAAATGAGGAAATTTCAAATAACTGTATAGATTACAACATGTTTAAGCAAAAATATCGCTTTTAGTTAATTGATTAAAAACAAGAAATTGTTGTTTTTACAAATTATGAGACAGAACTAAAATAAATACAGAAATCCAAACGATTCAATATGAAAAATAGTCAATATTTAAATTTAATTACTAATACTTCTAACTGTAAATCAAGAATACTTCGAATTCCGATTTCTGTATTCAGTAATTTATTATTAACATATATATTTGCATTCTTGATGCTATTCTGTTTTCTCTTTCGCATACGGTGATCCTCATTCCAAACGCAAGATAAAACTTTAAACAACAGCTTGGAGATAGTCAACAAAAGCAAATGCTCATCAGGACAGAATGAGGAAGAATTTTCCCATTCATCGCTTTTCTTCTTTATTTAACAAATTTAAAGTCGTTGAAGCTAATTCTGTTGCATCTCAAACCTCAACGGAAGCTGTTAAAGAAGGCGTCTAGCGAAGGATTGGGAAAAGGTGCAAGAAAGCATTGGGTATGCTGTGAAACGTCTTCCCCTAATTCTCAGGAGGATTTAGCCAGTTTTCGTATTGGAACGCTAATTTCTCTCCTATTTTCTCTCCTAACCACTGATGCTTTCCCCGATGAAAGCTCTGAAAGTTTAATCTTTTCAAAGCTACGTCATATTATGTTCACACACATCAAAGTGCTGCGGAACCCGATGTTGTTATAAAGTAAAACAAACAGCTCGAAGCTTAAGACCGTTATTAGAAAACAAATAACTCAGGATTTATTATCATCAACATCCAAATAAAAATATGAGATTGTAACTTGGTAGAATCCGTTCAATTAAACAAGTATTGCGGTTGATTATCGAGTGTATATTTGTCATTCTGATTTGTAGTATCCTAATCCTTTTTTCTTTAATTTGTGCGCAATTTGGAAATAGCTGGTTCTGTTGTGGAATCAAGAGTATCCTTCAAATGTTAGATTTTAAAACAATAGACTGCTACTTTTATATCTTCGAAAGTTCTTTTTATTGGTAGTAATCATTGTCTTGTATTTTAAAAACTTTTTAGAGAGTAATCACTGTTTTGTATTTCAGCCATTGTGCAACTGGGATAACGTAGTACTTGGAAATGAGAAACATGAATTTTTAGTTGCACCTTCTTTGAAATTTTTTTATACAAGGATAAACAAACATGGCTGTAATATTTAATGCCTTTATTTTGAAAACCCAATATGCTAAGATTTGGTTAGTATCAAACTAAGACATATCAGTTTCATGAATTATGTAACGAAAATTGCATATAAAAAAACCGTTGCATTTATTAAAATTTTTAGCATAGAATCTAATTATATTTTCTATCACAAAATACAAAAGTCGAGCATAAACTTCATAAATGCACATATTGAAACGAAAAGTGTCTTTAAAACCCTAGCTGTCTTTTGATATTCATTTACAGCACTATTAACAATATTAAAAATGAGGAAGTTTTTTTGGCATTAATTATTTTTACGAATCTCACTATATATGAAAATTCTAAAGATTTTTTGAATAAAGTTTTCGTAATCTACTCTTTATTTCATTATTAGGGCTATTTACAACTTTTAAATTATTTTATTACTCCTCAGTCTTCAATGTTAAGAAAATAATCTAAAAGGAAATTTGTTTTTAGTAAATTTTGAAATCTTTGTACCTAACAAGATATGTTTTCACTTCCGTATTTAATAAACCATGTAATCAAACATTACTTATTTTTCCCTGCTGTTTTTATTAGTTAGTATTTATTTACTTTTGTTAGCAAAGTGTTATATGCAGATTTACGCGAGGAGTTCCCCCTGGAATACATAATTAAATAAATTAAATTAAATTAAATTTAAAATTTATTTAATATACCCTTAGAGAAAAAAACTAACAGCATTTAATATGATATGAAAGGCACTTAAAATGTATTAAATGATATTATATATCTCTAGCTTTAGACAAAATCTGAAAATGCATGAAAAAAGGTTCTTATGAAATAAGTTTTCTGTCTTTAAAAGAAAAACAATTTAAGCAAAATTTTATGAAACAATGTAATGAATCACTAGAAATTAAATATCTAATAAGAAAGTATACTTTAGTATACTTTCTTATATATCATACTAAGGATCTTTCTTATATATCATACTAAAGAAAGTATACTTTAGTATACTTTCTTTAGTATGATATTTAATACGAAAGTATACTCTAAGCAACTATAACGCCAACTCTTTCTTTCATTTAAATATAACACATTTAAATGAAAACTGAAAATAATATGAACAAAAAATATTTTGTGGAAGCATGTTTTCTATATTTAGAAGCAAAGAGATTGCTAGGGATTCATTAGATTAATTAATATAATAAATCCATAGAACTTAAATGTCTAATGAGAAAGTAGATCATTTTACATAAATAGTGCTATTTTGCCAAGCAACTTGATCACCAGCTCTTTATTTCATTTATGTCTAGTGCATCTAAACAAAAACTGAAAATGATACGAACAAAAAAGTTTTCTGGAAACAAGTTTTCTATATTTAGAAGCAAGGAGATTACAGCCAATTTATTTCCCCATATATTCAGAAAATTCTGTTTTCCTCACACGGTCTTTTTAGTCAAGCGTGCAAGGAAAGAGAATGCCATTTAGAAAGACAAAATAATATGTCTGAGATGGAGTAGCAAAGGTAACACTGACTAAACAAATTTCATTGTCACATTTGGTTTCCATACTACAAAGCTTGTAGAAAGTTAGGCGTTTGTAGACGACACACCGCCTGACACGACCACAAACCAAAAACGGAACTTCATCCAATCAAAACACCGCAGCGCGAGCGCCTAGAGACCTGTGGCGTGTGTTTTTAGTCGAAAGCATTGTCAAATGGGAGGCCTAGTTAGTGAAATGCAATGTATAATTCTGTCCCTGAGTTGTTGGATTGTGCGGAGTAATACAAATCCCAAGACAATCCCGGCGCAATCGGAAACTGGATTTGCGTGTCACTTTGAGCTCCCTGAATTGCGTTCATTGGCAGTCCAGTCATTAGTTCTCCTCGCTTGGAGAACACTTGCAATTAAAAATTAACTCTCCTTCCTCAGTGACATTTGCTGCTCAGTTGGTGACTCCCAGTCTTCGCAAGCATATTTCTCTATTTTGTTTTTGGAAACATTGGAGGAGCTGGCACAAGGGTGATGTTTAATGAGGTAGAAGTAGAGCGGAATAGATGAAATTTGCTTTATGACACTCGATAAAAATTTTACCATAATACAGGTGATATGGAAATTGGATTATTTACTGTCTTATTCGCTCGATAAACTAAACATTTTACTTTTAATTTCCTTGACTCGTGTTGCTTGATGTTATTTTCGAAATTTCAAACACGTTTGGGAATAAAAGTTAGCATTTGAAATTACCTGAAATTAAGTAAGGAGCGAAGCGTCTTCGTTGGAATGAAAAATGTTTGAAATATTGATGAGTAAACACGAAAATTTTAGTCTTCAAGGAATATGAAACAAAGTTTAGAAATTTTTGGCCGATATTGATTGACATTTTTGTTAAAAATGTGTAAAGTCAATCACTATTCAGAGTGCATAGAGTAAATATTCTTCATATGCAGGTGAAATTCTTAAATAATACTACATGACGAAAATTTAGAAGTGAATTTGGAGTTTAAGTAGCTTTTGCTGAAGTGACTTATATCTTGTATTAAAAATTTTAATAAAAAGAACAATTTTTAACTAGTTTTATTTTCTGTTTGCTATTAACTTCAGTTTTGTCACATTGAATTTAAACCAAAGACTAATTCGTTTATTTGGATATAGCAAGAAGAGTGATTTATAGAAAGGACACATGTAAAGGAAACTCATTCCCATAGGCTATTTCAAGGCAAATTGGCTCATTTTTGCTTTAAGCGCAGAACGTTAAAAAAGAAAAATACGAACCCTGTTTGATTCCAGCTCAGAGACTTTCATTGAAATATGCATTTTTTAAAAAAAAAGACAGATTTTTTAAGAAGGAAACATAGTTCAAATACTCTGACATAAGGCAGTATGCTCTGTGCAACTCTTTAACCAACCAAATATCAATTAAATACTTCAAGTTCAAACTAGCAAACAATAAAATTCTAAACGCATTTGTAAAAACTTATTTATTACTAAATTTAAAGTTACAGGTTTAAACCAGAAAGAGTATTTCAAGGAAAGCAAATTTTACCTTCCATTGGGGTACCAATCTAACAGGGGCACTCAGCACTTTTTATTGCAGTGGCGTCAAATATCGTGCCAGACAGAAGGTTAATTGCACCGTCTACAATTATGATATGTCTGCAGAAGAAATTAATATAGCTGTGAGAATTTTGAGTTGGCTTCATAGTTTTTTTGATAGGCTTATTTTTCACATTAGAAACGTTTCCAATCTTGAACATATGATATGGACGGCATCTCGTCCCTCTAAGTTCTATACCACTTCAAGTGCAACAGTTTTTAGCACATGTTAAAAATTTCGCGGAATTGAGATTTGAACTTGCAATCGGAAGTGCGGCAATTTGGTTACCTGTCTAAAGTGACCCTGGACGATAATAAAAGAAAGAGGTAGGATGTATTGTGATATTAATATCAATTTCAAGAAGCAATACGGGAAGCAACATACATAAATTAGGATTATTTTAATGTTAAAGAACTCTATATCTCTTCTCGTGATAAGCACAAATTAATATTTGAAGTATTAATGAAACATTGTTTATTGTCTTGAAACCAAAATTTTAGAATTTTATAAAATTTTGAATTCAATCTGTGAAGAGAAAGAATTCCAAAATACATGCTATATTCTCTTTTCGATACTACGAAGCTAAATGCGAAAACTCCCTATTGTGTAAATATGCGAGAGGGTGGAAGTGAGAACACTTCCACTAATTTGTTAAAAATTGTTCGCTTCTGATTTGATTTGTGAATGAGACAGTATGGAACCTACCAAATTTATGTTTTTTTTATGATTTTCATCAAATAAAATCATCGATGGACTTCCACATTCTCAGTAAGCATCGTTATAGCGGCCAGTTACTTCCACAAGCATTAACACTCTGATTCCTAAGCCGGCCGTAAACGGCCATGCAACTTCGATACTAGTGGGGGGGATTTTGGTCGGTTGATTTTCCGAAAGGGGGGAGAAGGCAGTTGGGCAAGAGGTCATTAAAGAGACCCTTAGGGGAGAGATGAGTGATGAAAGGCCTGCCATTCATATCTCCCACCACCCTTAGTGAAGAGAAAAGTGGAATGGAGCGGACGAATCCACAGATCCACACATTCCACAGATCAATTAGTAAGAAAACCTCCGTATAGAACTGTACTCAGATCTTGAGAACTTCTTAGTGAGAGGGTTAAAATAATTTTTTTTAAAAATCTTGAGCGGTTATAAAAACCTTTTATCTTCTGAAATTTCACCCTTCATTTGAGAGTGAAATTTTTTCCACTATATGATCTGGGAAGTTTATGCTTATTTTCCTTTAAGTTTTATAATGAATCGTTGATGAAGCTAAAACTTAGATAAATACAATTGTATATTTTAAGCTGTGATTACTTTGCATATTACATTTATCTGATATTTCAAATTGAAAATACATTTTTTTCCTAATTCAGGTAACTTGAGGCCTCGGATTTGATAAAATATGTGTTAAATACTGCATACATTACTAAAAGAGCAATATACGAAGCTAAACACAGTTTCGCAACTCTCAATCCAACTTTTAGAAAAAAATTAACAGCATTTTTCAAAAACTATTTTCCAAAATACTTTTAAAAGAATCCAAAATAAATTTTAAAAGAATGTATTTATTTCAATATAAAGTTTTCAAAGAAATGTGACTATATTACAAAACAAGTTTGCTTCATTTTATAGCCGGTTAATGTTGTCAGATTTGATCGATCATTTACTCAACCAGAATGGTGTTTTTCATTTCAATAGATTTAATTAAGTTTAGAATTTTTCGTGTTGTAAAAAGTAAATGGCACTTTTTAAATGATGTTAAACAATGAATATAAGCTTAAACCACATTAAAATAAATAATTCTAAATGGTAGTAACAACTAAAATATTAAAAAGAAATTAATTTTAAATTATAAGGAGAGAAATTAAATTGCCCATAGAGATATTCATATTTAGGTTAAACCGTTTCGAGTAAATTAATAATGCTTTTAATGCACAATTTTAGATGAATATTTGAAGTTAGGCAAATATCGAATAAAACTGTTATTCTGAAATTCTTTCATTACTACTATATTTATTCGTCTTTAAATTTTAATTTAATGATGATTAAAAATTGAATGCATCTTATATAATTAATAATTTATTTTAAATCGAGATTTCAGGGAATAGGCAAAGATGGAAGTATTTCGATCAAAAGAAAGACAAGAACTGTTTAATATTCAAAAATTACTTTACTGAATATTTAAAAGATTAACCTGGAAACGAATTTGATACAATTAGTTTCACATGAAAAAATAAAAACCGTTTTTTCCCTCTTTTTTTCTTTGGTTAGCAAACGATTTCGATCCAACTACTCTCGTGGCAGTTCCTGTAAAATATTTTTCACTTCCTTACTCGGAAAGTAATTTGTAAATAACGCCTGGTTCAATGCCAAGAGCTCTTTATGTTTCGATATTACTGCCAAATAAAGTTTTGGCGGTATTCCATGCTCCAAGCATGCGACTACTACGAGGTTTTCAGACTTATTGAAGGAATTCAACACAGTTGCGATTTTACGACGCATCGCCACGCAGAAACATTCCACGGCTCTTTTGTTTATTGTTGGGAAATTAGAGAGAGAGGAACATCAAACCGCGATAAATGCGAAATAATCAGAGTAATACCTGCGAAAGAATCACAGTCACATCAAGAAAAGCGATTAGCGATTTCATATAAAAATCGTTTGCACATGCGGCTTTTTAAGCAGTTCCTCGCATAATTTACCTGCAATCATTGCGGGGCACTTAGGAGCCACATTTCTTGGGAAAACGGGCACTCGGATGACGTCACGAGGGATTGGGACCAATCGCAAGGCGACAAGTCTCGCGTTCCGAGTACAGTTTCCAAATCGTCCCCACTTTCTCTCTTCTAATTACTTATTTAGCCCCGGGCTCCAACACACGCCTTACAACTCTCGCGCTGAACTATAAAAGACTGTTTAGCCGTTGTCAATTATTCACGTAATGGCCCTGCCAGCCGCATTTTGGCCCCCCCCCTCCTGGCCCTCCCCTATTGACAAGAGTGACATCGACTCTCCCAACAGAGCGACATACACTACCTTCTTCCCGAATCTGACTCGTCTTAGAGGTACATAAGCTACTTAAGGATGTTCTCCAGCAATTACGCTGATTACAATACCATTGGAATGGGCAAAATTACGGCCGCGCTCGCATTTGGATATTCGACGAGATATCTCGGGAAGTGCGTGATGTGATAAATCTTTCACCTCTCGCTGACCTCCCACAATGCATTTTGCACGAGTCCGCATATTGCCCATTAAAGACAATCAAGAAGTTGGAAAGATTTTTTTAACTACTTTCTTTCGCATATCTGGGAAAGCGTAATCTTCGTTCACTTTTGTTAAAGTACGGTCGGAAAAAAAACCGTTGTGGTAAAGTGTTTAAATTTTCTGGAAAAAGATGACTTGGGGCAATATGCTTAATAGATTTTTTTCTTATTGTTAGCACGTTTTATTGTTATAGAATTGAGTTACATGTTTTGTTCAAATTATTTGTTCGACAACTGTATTGTTACGGTAATATGAAACAAGCACAACAATGGAGAAAACAAAACGATTAAATGCAACTGAGTACTTTCATGTCGAAATTTTGTTACTTTTGCTGCTGCAATTATTTGTTCAACTATTGTATTTGCACAATACAAGAACAGGACAAATACATCTCAAAACAATTAAATACAATCTCACTTCAGCTTAAACGCAATGAAACATTTCCACGATCTGATTTTATTACACCGTGTGAATAAAAACAACAAAACTTCACATATCAAAAGGATGAGTTGCAAAATGTATTCATGATTTATTCAAAAAATGAAAATTCAAAGTCAAAATCTTAAGGAAAAAGTGGGGTCGATTTATAAGTTCTCTAAATGCCATAGATTAAGTGTACACTCAAAAGAATATTAAAGATTTTTAGTTGAATTTTTAAAATTTTAAAAATATACTTTCCTTAAGCAATTCTATGCAAGAGGACCTATTTTTAGTAAAATTTAAATTATTTGTATGAAATGAAATGTAAGTATATCAGAAATTATGTGACGCGGAAAATACCAGAGCTAATATTTTGCGAAAAATAATTTAATATAACCACTGTAACTGATTAAATGATTTAACAGTATGTCGTGGTACTAAAATATTTTTCATCATTTTCATATTCAGTAAAATTAAGCATGGCAGTTCTAATTAAAATTTTAAAAAAAAATTGAATCGATTTTTTGTTCTCATGCGCAGTTATGCTCACAATATGATATCACCGTAATAGAAATACATAACTGAGCGTGTCATCTAACATGAGCTATAGATTTTCTTATATTATTCTTTAATCTTATATTGTTCTTTAATGTTATATTCTTCTTCCTCCGGTAAGATATGTATTGAAATCCAAAATGGAATTGGCGCAATGGCATTGATGCAGTAAGTGTGTATTACGTGAGCCGTAATTGACTCAACTTGAACTTTTACTGCATTTTATCTAAATAGCATATTTCCCTCTGTTTCTCACACTTTAGATACGTTTATCGAGTTGAAACGCTAACGTATTTCATAGCAATATAGGGAAGGCTCAGAAGTCAATCAGTGCAAGTCAATAAACATGAAATCTCCTTTCATCCCATTTGTCAACAATGAGCGGTAAAAAATATCAGTTTTTGTAGAGCCATCTACTGTTGCAATACAAAGGCGGCGACTTGATTGTTTTGGCAACTAAATAATTTTAACAATGAGCGAACACTTGCAATTTGAATGTGATGGTGAACTTAAGAAAAAAACTTACTTACACTACTTTGGATCTGAGTCCTTCATATTTCATTGGGAATATAGATTTTTTTAAATTTGATTTCTTCTTTTTTTCAAATAAAGTTCTTGATTTGTATATAGTTGGCATGATATTTTATAAGTAAATATGCTAAGAATCTCATTTTTCCCAACATATACTTAGAAGACATTCGTTTGGAAATAACTCTGATACGAAACAATTCAATATGTCATCTCTTAAGCCACACACAGTATGGGTATCAAAGGTAACTCACACACAGTATGAGTATCAAAGATAACTCCCACACAATTTAGGGGTAAGAATAAAATGGATAACTTAGATTTTTAATTTCAAATTAAAAGCGAAAACTTATTAAACTACAATCACTAAACGAGCTCAAATTATTAATAAAGAATTGCTGAGTGGTTCAGTACGCATTCCGAATAGCACATATTTAAAGTTCGCATTTATCGAATAAAATTCTTATTTAATAATTCCCCTTGCATACATATTACTTTCCGGCTCTTGAAACGATTTAGGCGGAGTAGTTTTCGGATAGTCCTCTGTCAGAAAACGATTCTCCAATATACGTTCCTCTGTAACTTTGCTCGGACTTCTATGATGAAGGAAACATTTCTGGGCTTTGAAACAGCTTTTGCCTCTAACTTAATGACTTCAGGGATGAGATCACAATTAACGGAAGTTTCTAGCACTTATATCCCAGGAAGATGTTATAGATAAATACGAGTTTTCGTGTTTGTTTTCTAATATTATGTATTTGCTTAAGGAAACTATATATCAGTAGAAAACTATTAATTTCAATTTGTCCAACTTTTCAGAAGACATTAGTTTTTCTTCATGTTTAAAGCATGACTTGTGATAAATCTGTTAAGAGCAAGTGAAACGAGAAAATAGGTTTTAATTTGTTTTTATATTGAAAGGAAAGAATATATTAATCAATCATGGAGAGACGCAAACATTTCAAAACTTAGCTAATGACTAAAAACGCATAATTAATTTAAGAATAGTTCATAAAAAACTTGCAATTTATTTTCTCCAAAATGTTGTGAAATATAAGGTAAACATAAACGAATCACTCCCTTCCAGCCGTAGCGCACGGGGAAAACATGAATGATCCGGCTGCCACAACGATTAAACGGGCATGGGGCCCCCGCATTATAGCCCCCATTATGAGCAGCTCATGCGATGATCCCTCAGACAGAGGTACGACCTGTCATCGGTAGGGTAACTCGATGCACACCACTACTATATCCCACCGAGAAGCGAGACTGCTTACTTATACGGCAGGATCTCATCCCCAAATTTGAGGTGTCCCCTTAAGTGGGAAATATAAGGTAAACTAGCGGCACTGTTCTCCCCTCCACTTTCTCGTATGTTATGCAAAGTGACTTTTTTTTGTGTTTAGCTACATAGCTTAGTGAAGAGAATCGAGTTTGCAGCCTGGAATTCTATTTTGCGGCTGATTCAGTTCAAAAGTTGACACAGATTTACAATTTTGGTGTTATAACCATATACCAAAGTTAATTTATCTAGCTCTTAGCGTTTTTGAGTTATCGTGCTCATATTTACAGGGAGAAAATATGGACGAACAGTCTAATCATTTGTGGATTTCATCTGAACTCTGATACATATCAACAATTTTAGTGCACAGATCACACCCTAATCATTATTGATCTCGCTCGTTCCATTTTCGAATTATCGTGTTCGCATGTCCACGAATAACAAAACTACCTATACAGGGATTTCACCCAAAATTTGATTATTATGTTTTTGACACAAAGACTACTAAGAAAATTTCATTCGTCTAGCTGGTTCCATTTTTAAGATATTGTTTTTATAGACCACAACGGGCAGACAGACATAATTCAAAACACAACAAGACACAATTTAGTGAGATGTGAAACAAGGATATTTATCAAAATTTCGGGGCCAAATTTTTTTACGATTATAAATCTACTCTTTCGTATACGAGAAGGTGAAAAGTTGAACTTGACCTCCGTATCTACTAGATGTCGTGTTTTTGCATGCTGTGCGATAAAGAAATGGTATGAATATCTTTCACTGTTTATAATCCTGTACTGAATTCAGTTTTTAATTTTTCATGCAGATCGATACAAATGCGCATGAGGATTACGGAAAAATAATAAGTAAATTAAATTCAAAGACACATTTTAAAATAAATTTAATTACTTTGAGATTGTAATTCCTTATTTAAAATATCTTTATTAAGCATGGCATCTTTGAATCAAAATTGAAATAAAGATTTTGTTTGAATAGGTAATCATTACAAACCCCAGAATTAATTTAAAAGAGGCAAAAATGTAAGTGAAGTAAATCTGCATCATTGTGCATTGTAAAGTTGAATTGTTCGGTAAGGATTAGTACATTTTATTACTTATAACAGAAAATATGCAAAATATGAGACAAAAATAGAACAAGTAGGAAGAGCGCTACATGTAACGGAATATTGTGATCAATTTTCCTTAATAACCTCCAGTAAACTGTATTCAACTTAAAATGTTACGCTGGTTAGTAATTTATAGTCTAATTATGACGTTTAAATGGCAAAATAAATAGTTGAAAAAAGAAAGAGACAAAAATGAATTTTTCAAACCTCTTAACACAATAATCTCATGAAGTAGCAAAATTCATAAACCTTAATGGGTTTCATAAATAGTTACGGTTCTAGTTTTAATTAGTTTCACTTTAAAAACTAATGTTTAACTGCCTTTTATGGTGTAAAACGTTGTTCTGCATTCAAATTCAGGGTAATTTGTTACAAGCCCGCAAAGGTAAATTCAACAAGAACTGACAATTGAGAAATATTAAACCCTGTAAGCCTTTCTCCGACTAGAAAGAAATATCTTCAAATTTCCATGTACGCTGTATTCGTCAAAGCAATGACGAAAAGTGGAGACACAAAATCGATGGCTCCGGTAATACTGGAATTTATTTTTTTCTTGCTTCCTAAGAAGAAAATTGGAGCAGTTTTATATTTTCACCCGTCAATATTTACTCGATTTTAGCTCTAATGGCTTGAAACAAAGTGTTTTTTGATGGAAGAAAATTGTTGAGTTTGTTTTCAGAATCTGTTTGGAAATGAATAAACCTCAGAGATTCTTGCGGAAATTTTAGATTCATTCAAAATTTCTAAACTATTATACAGTCTGATTTGAATCTATTTACCGATAAAATTTTAGTGGTGATCCATTCTGAGGGCTTTTATATTTTTTGTTGAATGAAAAAATTCCATGCGTTCCATTATTTTGTAAAGTTTGAGAAAGTCTAGGGAATGTGCCTTAAATACAAAAAAATAATCTGAATTGATTGAAATATTTATAGACTCATTAATGTACCAATAGCCAGAGGATGAATCCTGATTGGGCAATGAAGATAATAAAGTTATTGTGGGCTATCATTTTACAAAACGGAGCGATGTCTTTTTAGAGCAAGGTCATAATAAAAACAAAAACAAAATTGGGAGTATAGAGAGTTTCTCCTGTTTAAATTGTGAAACGGAGGATGTTTTGGTTATGTACATGTGTTCGGTTTCTAGACAATATATTCACGAATCACGAGTGTGTCTTACGAATTAAGGCAACACCTTTTTTATATGCCAAGATTACGACATTTGAAGAGTCATATTACTTTTATGGGAGTTTATTGTGAACTCAGGTGATGGTTTCAAACTTTCAGACCGTTTGAATTTTTGTCAATGTTTGGGAGTGTTTGATTTTTTCGTATTCTTTTTATTTAAATTAGAATTATTTCAAATAGAAATGGGTAAGTTTTTTTTATAAAAAATAATGACTATATCTTTATTGCTTAAATGGAGTAAAACTGAATAGAAATGAATTCATTCAGAAAAATTAGGCTATGGGCCGAATAACCTTCACTAGCCACATAACATTAAAAAATATGTGTTTATTCAAATTTTAAATTTAAAAGTGAAAATCAAGAGAGAAATAATTTTTTTAACTTAAGAAAGATATATAGCGATAATAATATCTTGCTTTTCACTTTTACAACTTGACCACACCCATCATACTTTTAGGTTGAAATAAGGTATTACCCTCCGGCACCTTACTTAAAATCAGCAACTTTTCACTAAAAAATAACAATATATTATAATGTCATTCTCTCTTATATTTATATACTCTTATTTTATACTCTTACATATACTCTTACTTTATAATGTCATTCACAAAAGACAAAAGAATTAAATAGTAAGCATTATTGAGGGACGAAACTCAACCGAGAGGCGGGCATATTTGCCTCGGGAGCCGACTTGTGGGGATCTCAGTGGGGTGCGGTAAATCCCCAGCCACAGAAAAGAAAACCTTATCCATTGCTCAAGGCCATTTACTTTCCATCCTGCAATTATTGAAAATCGGCATAATTGTGGCGATATCAAAATAACGCTCATAAATTACCACAACCAAAATTGTAAGAAAAAGGATTTTGCTTCTTTTTGTATTCTCGGAAATCGAAATTATATTCAAAAACCTATGAACCCAACTGACATTCCATTTATTTAAAGAATTATTATTTTTAATTTAAACACTCCCTAGTATTACGAAAAGTAATGTAAAAAGTTCCATGATATTGTACAGTTCATTAATAGATGGACACTTTTTATTTCTCTATCAAGCAATCTATAGACGATACGACCAAGCAGAATATATCAATTTATTTAATTACATTTAATTATATGTGAATTACATTTACTTATTGTTACATCTTCACCTAATTTTCTAATAAGAATTGTCATTTCCTTCATCTCTTAAGTGATTTTACTCTTTGGAAACCTACTGAATAAGAATGGATTCAGCTGGATATATACAAAAAAATTCTAGAGGTTGTCTCAATATATACGATGTAGAAAATATGCACATTTCTACATTTGTGTGTTGCGACAACCCCTAGTATAAGGGTCGTCCATGCAAATTTTCTTTTAATCTTCGTTACTTGATTCGATGATTTTGCACAAGGATTTTTAGCTTTTTCTAAAAATATATGCACCGAAATTTTATTTATAAAAATTTTTATAGCAAGCTATTTATAGTAAGAAAATTAAGGAAGAATAGCTAATAAGTTATTATTTGCAAAGCACAATAAATGAATATTTTCAATTCTATAAGATGTACAGTCACCGCTTCTATCTATAACCTGTTTCATGCATTGTGACGGTGATTTTTAAAATTTCTAGGGCACAAATAAGATTTGATTTATTCTCATCACTGCAGAATTATATTTTCAGAGAAGCTTCTTAATAGAACATTTTACCAATGCTTTGCTGTTCTATCGTTTTCTTAATGCTGTACATCAAAATAATTTGGTTCAAATGCTAACGAAGTCGAAACTACTTTAATATTCACTTCTACGCTACTTTTTATATTAGAAATATCTAAAAATGGTTCATTAATAACTTATCATTAGCCCTGCTGTGACATAATTTTATAAGCAAATAAAAGTGCAATAAATTCCGATATTCTGTAGGCAAAGGATTCTTCACGCAAATTGACTACACATCCTCAATTTTATGATGTTTGTTGGTTCTAATGGAGTCTTTTTTTTGGATTCTCATAGAAATTAATGATAATCGTTCAGCAAAATTTATTACAATAAAAATAGTTTTAACTATCCAAATCATGCTTTAACTATCTACTTGCGCTCGAGCACAATTAAGTAGCACAGTGCACTATTGAAAAACGTCTTGCACAACGATAAATCCCAAAACAATCTTGTAAGTCATAATTACACACAAAAACTCTTCTAAACATTGAAGGTCAAAGTTTCAATAAACACGCTATTGAAAAATATTCGACATGTTCTCAATTGTATTATGCCCAAGATCAGGAAGTATAGAAATTTTGCTAATTGAAGTTAGAAAAAATTGTTAATTTTTTAAAATTACATTTCTTTTTATCTATACCATCCTTTAAAATGAACAAATTTTATGCGTTTATATCCAATAAATTCTCTCTAATCTTTTATAAAATAAAATTGAAGATGCAAGAATGTAATGGTCAAAACGCATCAATACACTTTTAAAAATGTCCATTTCCAATCTTTTAACCTCTTTCGTCAGTTAAAAATGACTAAATATTTTTCCCTTACTCTCAACAAAATAGCGGCTTTTAAACAGAAGAATACATGAATAAAAAAGTTTAGCATAGAAATCTCTGAGCACTAAACCAGGTAATTCTACGTGTAACTCCAGAAAATACGAACTTTCTGTATGAACTCTAGAGCTCGGAAGAAGGCTTAAGAAGCTTCATAGAAAATACTAAAGTCGGAGTAAGCTCTGCTTCAACTGGATATTTGATACTAGAAAAGGTTTGCTAAACCACAGTGACAGAAAACCCAGAAATGCTTGAATCAAGTCATGAATACATTTGAAAACGACAAAACTCCCTTAGAATATTTATATAAAAAATTACGACTAGAGTTCCATGGAACTAACTTTTTTTTCATAGAAAATGATCAAATGTCAAGAAAAGTTATGCAGCTTTCTTTTTTCTGTTGTGAAAATAAAAGTTCTATGTCGGATGTGCTATTGATCTCAAAATATGTACGGATAAAGTTAAAAATACTGACTGTGTAGATGATATTTTTCTTTTTATCTTTTCGGAACCGAGCACGCAAGCATTTCTTTTTCAATGTATAATATTTTCATTTGGAGTTGACACACGGTGATCACAAATTATTGAACCCATTTCAAAAATTAAATTAAAAGTCTAATAATGTTACAACTGCGTTTCTTTTAATGAGAGAGTGAATAAAGTCTTTTCAGATAGGTAGTGTACCATTACGGCGTTCTAAATTTGCTACAGCATGATATTTTCATACGCAATGGCTACCGATCAGCAGAAGCCGATGCACGTTTTCTGATTTCCTTTTTTAGTTTTTCTTGAATATCTTGAAAACTATTCAGATTTCGAATTACAAAGGATTTAACACATTAAGGAGCAAAACATTTCCTACGAACACATGATTTTATTTTTCTTCTAGCTTTAATAGCTTCGCTGATAATGACTCTCAAAAATGGGAGATGTCCAATAATTTACGACCTCTAGAACCACCGTAACGGCTCATTACCTATATGAAAAAACTTTATAAAATGCTCTCTCATTAAAAAAAACGTAGTTCTAAAACTAGTAATTTTTTAAAATTAAATTTAGAAATGGTCCAAGAATTTATGACCACCCTGTATTTCCCCGTTTTCTATTAATACCATTAATTGTAAATTTTGATGGAATACCTTGTTTAGTATTTATTAGGGATTTCTCGTAAATAAACAATTCAATAAGTATAAAGTGAAATTTATATAAATTCGCAAGATATGCATTTTCTTTAAAGTAATAAAATCAGAAATTTTAGTAGCGAATAATTTCAAATACAAATTACGAAAGTTTAAAGAGGCAGATTTCAATCCTTATATAATTATAATGCAGTAAATTCTTATGGTGCCAAGGCCCTCGCCAAGACTAATCGGCGCCGTCGTGCAAATGTCTAATGAGTGACTTTATGCGGTGACGATATTAGGGAAAAATGGTTGACACTTGACCTAACTTAACTAATGGCTAACACTTGACTCGGCGCCGTTGTGCGCCGCACGACCTTGCACGTATTGACGGCGCGGGCCTGACGGTGTCACAATAAGGGTTTTCTAACATTCTAGTACGTATATTTACCAAATAATTTATGAAAAATTAAAGGATTATAGTAAAAAATTATAATAAAATTAGCTAAACGTATTATGTATTCTAAAAACATCACTTATTCATCAATTATTCTAAAAACATAACTTATTATAATCATGCTAATGAGCACATAGGATACTAATGTAAATTTAAAACAATACTGAATAAATTAGACAGAGATTGAAAACATAGTTTAATTTTAGCTACTTCAAGCAATAAACGTATCGTTATTATTGTTAATTGCAGCACTTGCATGATGAGCTTAGATTCCAAATTTGAAATGGCACGGATAACTATATATTTATCACTGAAGCATGAATTGGCTTCTTTGATACTCTTTACAGGGTATCCTAAAATTTGACCATATTAAAAATGTACCTTTTCCTTCAATACAGTCCTGTTGAATGATAGAGAGTTTATTAATTAATTCAATTAACAAGACATTCCAATATCATGACATACGAAACCGCGCTTCATCGCACTGCAAGTTGATTTACTCTGTGCTGTGAAGGAATGTCATTTAAGATGTGCAACTGATTCCAATATCAAAATGATCCAACCCATTTGACATAGATTGCGAAATGACTTTATGAGAGAAAGTGTGTTCAAAAATCTTTCATTATTATCTTACCTCTAAACCTCAAAAGGCTCACCCCCATCCCGCCTTCGCATCCGGGGACAATGAATGACAGTCGCTGCAATAACCCGAGTACTTAGGCCGGAGTACTTCCCGGCCACGGCCCGACTCTCCCGTAGTAGGTACATACTACCACTGAAGGGGAATAACCCAACCCAAACCATCATTGTCCCACCAGGAGAAGCGAGACACCGCTTCCTTATTCGGCGGCTTCTTATCTTCGTACTCGTGGTGCCCTTTCCGGGGGAGTCGTTGTTATCTTAGTGATCTGCTCAAAATATGAAGGGGGCATTCTTTTAATTGAAAATTTGTGCATTTTAGGACTGTAATAGAGGAGTTTTCTTAACACGCAATTAAAAGGAACACCCGAATTTTGACCATTTTATAGAATAAACTCAAACTACGTAGTTCAGCCATATATATTGCACATTGTATGATAATTTTTTATTAGAAATTGTGTGAGGCTTCGCATATCTCTGTACTTTATCTAAATCACAATATCTTATTACCTTTTTAACCATAACACTTTATTGTTCTATAATTAGAACTTCTATGCTCTTAATTTTTTTTCAGTATTGATTTTATCATATTCCAATTATTTAAAATGAAAGAGATATAGAACCAGCATTCTAACTTAAATTTTAGTTAATGGATGAATAGAATTCTGATGAGTTGCTTAAAAATTAAACAAACAAAAAGGACGATGTTTCATTTAATGTATAATAACATTCTAAAGAGCTTTTAATATAAGGTGGGTCACCTTTTATGAAAGTATAACGTCTCTATCAATGCTACTAATGCTTAACAAATTTAAAAAGTAATACGTTCTGAAACTCCTATAATTATTTATCGATTCTTCTCCCATAAACAAACGTGTCAGGTTACACTTCTTTCATCAAAATTATAAAAATTTACAATTAAAAGACATTTTTACTCAAGAAATAATATTTATTACATGAGCAAGGGTAGATTATATCCAAACTATCCATACCATATAATCGACGAACACTAGACTTTCAATAAGCTTCCACCATTAAAGTTCTTAAATTTATTAATACGCAAGAAGGGATGCGTTCGACATCCTTCGTGAAATGTAAATATCACCAACCATCTACATCAGCACCGTCAGCTGTACACGAGCAAACCAGTGAAGTAGACGTGCACTTCATGCTAATTTTCGGCATTGTAAATAAGGATGAGAGTCGAATTTTCAAAGCTTTCATGAGAGTCTACCGTTAAATGATACCTTGATGTGTGAGCGCCTGATGTGTGTAAGTGATTATAAATTCTCATTGTCACATCTTTGCTCATGCACTTACCTACTGAATATGCTCTATATTAATATCCCTTAGTTACTCACTTATATACTTTTAGAAAATATGTTCATTGGGAATAGGGAACTATTAACTTTAGCTGTAAATTAATTGTGAAAGCGTCCGTTGGGTTGTAAATTTTAAATTCCAGAGGTATCCAATTTCAAATTAGAAATTTCGCTGTTTAAACATATTATTTTACTATAGAACATTAGTGTTCAAACTTATTAGAGGTTTACGAGTTTTAAACAGATATAAAATGTATATTGGATAGCAAAGTTTATACAGTTATATCTGCAACTATGATCAACTTATATATAAATTTTGAAACCAGTTCGTTATATCACTCTTTTTGTTTAACTTTTGTAATAAAATCTTTTAGTTATATATGATGTTCAGAAACAAGAATACACTCTCAAGAATAATTTCATTTTTTATAGCAGAAACTTTTACTGGGATTCCATTCTTTTCCTGTCTTCGTGTAATATTTCAGTGGGAATGAGCAATAAGTGAGATTAAAATCTTTTATTCACACAGATACTTCATCTCTTTCTTTTTATACTCTTAATACAAATTCTGCTACAGGTTTGCTATAAGACTATTTTTGTTTGTTTAACTTTTCTAATAAAAATGTGTAGGTATTTATGAAGAACAGAAACAAACAAGCACTCTCGAGAATAATTGCATTTTGCCCATTAGAAACTTGCATGTTGATTCAATTCTTTCCATGTGCATTTCGGTTCTGGAATGGGTTATAGTGGGATTAAATATGTTTTACTGAAATCGAATGCAAATTGAAATTTGACTGCGTATTCAATTTTACCATTTTTTCTTTTAATTTCATATTGAAGCACTTTTACTTAACTTGAATTACATCTTGTTTTTTGTAATAGATTTTACACTCATTTCCCGATGTGCTAGAGTTATAAAATTTTATATTTTTGAGTGTTTTTAATGAAAATACACTTTTTTAATATTTTTAGAAATAGCAGTTAATCATTATTAATTTACGCAAATTTTTATTCCTTTCAAGTGGCGCCACTTGGTAGTTAATTTAAGAAAAATTAATTATAAATTGATGATTCAAAAGTAAAAAGGTAATTCCATGAAACCATCTTATTTACATACTCCACTTTTCCGTGCACTAATAAGAGTGTGTTTTCAAAAACTGATTTTATTATATTTATATTTATTATTATCATAAAGCTGTTATTGTGAAGGACAAAACAGGCTGGACTCGAGCAATCATTTTTATGTTCCATACATAACTTTCATTTGTAAAATCAAGATGAAAATTCCGAAAATCCCAATTGGTTCGAAATGAACAAATTAATTTTAAGATTGGCCGTGCCTTGTTAAAACCCAATCCCGTTTAGGATTCCCGTTAAGTTATTCAACCTTTCTGATTGCTCACGAAATAAATTTATTAAGAGATTCAAAAAACTTCAGTAAGCCTATTTTGTCTAAGAAAGATAGAATGAAATCTTGTTCCATTCTTAGTCAGTAATTGTCATGCAGAAAGATGTGAAAGGTAAGAAAACTTATTGAGTATCATATTTTAGCATAAAATATACATCATAGTTCAGTTAAAGAGACTTAATATCAAATATTAAGCAAGTTACAAATTTACTTCCGACTCTTAAGGGTTTTAAACCCCGATTTTAATTCCAGGGGCTCACTTAGAAAAAAAATATTGTCTTTTTAAGTAATCTAAGACTCAGAAATATATTCACGATGTGAAATGTTCATTATCATGTATTTAATGTTGAATAAATTGAGAATGAATAGATTAGATACAGTTTCTGTTACGAGAAAGTAAGCTTGCAATCTTTATTTAATACATAGGTCAACTACTTAAAAGATTAAATCTTGATTTAAAAAAAAGATATATGTAAACAGGTGTATGTATAGATACTTTTTGAAATTCTCTGAAAGTTTCGTGAAATCTTTTAAGATAAATAAAGTAGTAAACCCGAACATAATTTTAAAAATCCGGTAAGTATCAAATGATAAATATATATATCCATTTACTACAAGACGATAAAATAAAAATTTATGAAATCATATACCAATGAGGTAAAATATTTTGATTAGTGGTATAAAAATATAATATAACAGTCTTTTTCATCAAAATTACGCAAATTTTTTTATAATGAATGATATCATAATGAAGGAAAAATAAATCAGATTTCTGAATGAACTGATATAATAAAGGAAATGTGAATATTTTGAAGCGTTTTTTCTAAATTTACTTGGTAATAGAAGAATTTTTCCCCAAGAAATTATTCATCATTTTTTGTTATTTTGCAAAAATTAAATACATTTCTGCGAAAGTATTTTCTTCATATTTGCAAGTTTTGTTCAAAGGTCTCTTTTATGAAGAAAGATTTATTTGTAAAACTTCTATGCTTAGATCAAAGAATCTTTGTTGTAAAATAAGGGTTCAGTTTTAATTAATACTCCTATATTAAGTCTATATGTACATGTGAAGGGTAATGCCATATCAATACTTAAATAGCATTTACTTAATTAATTAGATGCGTTTGCTGATTTTCTCCAAACGGAGATGCTAATTGAATCATTCATGGCATGTTTACTTGAGAGACATTTAATTATTTTTTAATACTGTAAATAATGACATTTCTTGATTTCATCGGAAAAGATGTTTAAGAAATAGATTTTTTGCCCAACAATCAAATCTCATTTTAAATACTTCTATTTCTGTCAGAAAATGAATATTAATTGATAAAATAATCATAATAGAAATGGAGATTTTATGAATTTGTGAAATGAGTTATTCAATGCTATTGTTCAAAAACACGTGAAGTGTAATTTTTGACATTAATATTTTAATTTTAATATGGAAATAGAATAACATCTTTTAATTCGTTCCGTTGTTTTTAAATTTTAATGATATTCCGTTAATAAGCTAGTTTTATTGTATAATAGTTTGTATTGCACGACTCGTTTATAATGCAAAATGATTATTTCATATACATGAATTATTAAAATTGAAATTATTTCTTCACATTTCCTAAGAAAGAAAAACCATCTCTTCCTCCTGAAATTTCAAGGAAAACATTTCATTTTGTATGAATAATTAAACTTTTTGCATTTTTAAATATATTTCTATTTTTCATTTCCTTAATTAGAATAACTGGCTCAATAATTAATAAAGGTGTTTATTAGTTACTGAAAGAGAAAAATGTTTTTTAAACTTCATTGAAAGGAAAATTTTTGTGAGTATGTTATACCCTTTAAATAAAGGTTATTAAACTTCATAATTGCTAAACAGGTAGCAAAGTTAGACAGTTATTCAACTCAATATATTAAAAGACACTGTGGTATAAAAGAATTTTCTTCTTTCTTTAAGGCTTTTAAAAACATTCATAAATATAGATAGTCAATATTGTTCAACAATTTTGAATAAAATTGAAGTCTATTCATCTATTTTCCATCTGTTTTCATTGTGGCTAATATATTTCAAAATAATTTTAGGATAAAACTTTTATAAAAGAAATAATAAGAAATAAGAAATATATAATTTATTACTAAAATAAGTGTTCGTAATTTTTTGAATAAATCATCAAGATTTTCGAGTGATTTTTTTTTTCACAACAAAAGTGGAAAATAGTAACTGCGACAAAAAGAAGTGAAGTGAAGGCTATAAAACTTGCTTACATAAAAGATAAGCGTAATTAATTTTGTTCAAGCAAGTGAAATTAATTTCCTTGTTAAAGACGTAGTTATTTTTCGAACTTCGATTATTAACGTGTAAATTATCACTTTATATCAAAGAAAATTATTAATAATAAATTAGAAAAGCATATTTAACAAATTTAGTAGTGATTCAAATGATAGAAAGGCAGTTTTATAAATAAAAAGACCGTAAATTTGACATACGAGCATTATTATTAATTTGTTTGAAGCTATATTAACTTCTATGAGCTTCATATTTATTTTCTTGAAAAAATATGAAGCTCATAGCAGTTAAATTTGACATCCGGGCATTATTAATTTGTTTGAATCTATGTTAACTACTATGAGCTTCATATTTCTTGAAGAAAAGAAATAAATCACTGAGATTATCCTATTTGAACTATAAGTGAGTGGACTGATTTATTTCTAAGAGTAAAATATCCGAGTCAGAGGTGATGGCCTGAGATAAATTAGAAGAACTTTTCTATCTTTGAAAGCTTTCAGGTGAAGATTAAATGTAATAAGAAAACAATTAGGATAGAAGGGGTTCATCTGAGAGTGCATTATAGGATTAAAATTATAAATGTTATAGATATACATTTCAGTACTTTGGAAATATCAGAAATCTCATTTTACCAAACAATACGACCATTGTGTACTGATTTTACTGGAGAAGTATTGTGGTAATGACCAATTTCTGTCCTCATTTTTATTAAATGCACATATGTCTTTGCACCTGGATTCATCATCAATTGATTGACTGCGGAATTTTTAAACGTCTTTTTTCATGCAGAAATACGTGAAAAGCTGTGCAAATGAAGTAAGTTTACATACAGATGAAAATGAAAATTCTATGTATTAATTGAAAAGATGTTGATTTACTTATTGAAGAAATTAGGTCTTATAAAAATTTCAGAATTGTACAGATAATGGTGAAAAACTAATTTAAGGAAATCTAGAAGATAAATGCGAAATTTAGAAGATAAATTATCTAATAAAGTGCACATGCAACAATAAGCATCATATTACGATAGAAATAATAAACCTGAAAAAATCATACATAAAATTTTCTGTGTCCTTACACTATGTTGGTTGAAAGAAGTAAATGTATAATGGTTTGACAGAAGTAAACAAAGTTGATCTGCATCGAATTTTTAATTAAAATATAAATCTGTTATAAGATTGTATTATATTTATGATTTTATCTTAATACTAAAAATATCTGCAGTTATTTTGCGATATCTGTCAAACACAAACGAGTAATAATATATAAAACTTAAAATAACAACTTAATAATTCGGAAAATGAGCAACAATATAAAGAAAAGTTATAATGTTTAAAGTAGACATTATAAGTTTTTCTTCGGCTGAATGGAAAACTAGAGCAGCAAGGTGAAAAGGGATATTGTTCAACAATTTGAGATACATTTATACTCAGGTGTAATATACTTTCAAATTTAGGAAAAACAAATCCACTGAAATTCATATATGGATATACATATTCAGAGGCACGTGAACGAAATCCTATGTTTTTGCATAACATAAACTGCCAAACAAGTATCATCAAATAACTCTGCAATTCAAATAGTTAAACATAAAAGACAGGAACAAGTTTCATTTATACAACATTCTATGCCAGCTTATTCGCTTTAACAAGTAACAGTTTATTCATTTTAATAAGCGGTATTGCTTGTTAAAATTAGTTGTACAAGATACTTACGAATAGTGCAGATATGATGTTAATAAAGATCTTTAAAATTGTAAGTAATAATTCATATGCGGATTTCAGTTGCGCTGTATTATAAAAAATGGATATGGAACTAAACAATAAAATAAAGTTCGTAACAGCAGCGTTGTTGTTATATAATCATCAGAAACGATTTTATTATTAAAATGGATGTTGTCTAGTTTAGTTTTACGTTGATGTATTTTATAGTACGTTTACTGAATTTAAGAGAAATAAAAAATTTTTAATTTATTTCTGCAAAAAATTGCCAGGGGATATTTTATATGATTGAAATATCGATAAAATTGGTTTAAATTATAATTTTAGAAAGCATATGGTACAAAAGCACGTTTGCTTTACTTAAAATGATTTACTTTTTCTCCAACACTGAGCAATGATTCTTATTTGCATAACTACCCTTTTACCTCTCCTTTAATTTTGAATAAGTTCAAAATTGACGTAAATTATTAAAATTAATTATTAAATTTATTAATTAATTAATTAAAATTAAAATTATTAAATTAAGTAAAATTATTTCCTTCTTACACTTTTCACTTATAAAATTATTTTCAAACGGAATTTAGATTAAACAATCATTGATTTCAATTAGTTTATTGTAGTAAAATTACGCTCAAAATTAAATTTTAAAATTATTTTTCTACATATTTTTATAAATATCGATAAAACTTTTATTGAAAAATAAACACTTAAGAAATTTTTGGTTTAAAAGTGCAAGAAAAAAATTATAAAGAAGCATAAAAAATTATAATGAAGCAAATATAATAACTCTAGCAGTATATCTAATAATTCGGTGATTCCACGATGTATGTAGCATTTTTCATAATACATTCATTGGATATTTTTTTGAATTCATTTATTTAAATTTTATTTGACATGCTGTAATTATGAATTACGGCGACTTTTCAGTGATGTTCTCATCTGTAAATGTTCCCTCTCATCACAGATATGGTTGTTGTACTAAAATGCTCACATGGTTTTAACAACCACAATCTGCACATATGATGATCTTGATAAAATTTAAATTGGAACTAGCCGTCATCAATCAGCATAAGAAAACAGCTAAAAATAGCTATTCATATTCATTCAAGACAATTCATGAGAACGATTATTATTTGCATAAATTTGGTTTCTTTTCGGTTATACTTATTTTAAAGAAAACGAGTAAAGAGATATAATTATCAAGGATGCAAATTTTGTGATAATGTAAATATAATAGTGTTAAAATTGTATGTTTAGATACATCTTTAGACTCTTTTTATATAGAATTTTAAAATTTCTTCATTAAAACAATATAATATGATTTTTAAAATATTTATCCAATACAAACTTTACTTCATTTAAGTAAGTATTTTGGTTTTTCGATTAAAAGAAATAAAATAAGATTGTAGAACACTTGAGAATAGTGCATATTTTGGAGGGAAATATTTATTGTTTTCATTGAAATATGCTTTACATTTCACAAACATACATGTCTTATTGAAAATGCATTGTTTAAACAAAAATTAAGATGGTAAGTTTACATTTAAAAGAATTCTTTTGGACGAATAAGAAAATCTATCGAAGTGTGTTGTTTATTCTTTTAAGATTATTAAATGCTAATATTGAAAATAACGATATTTTCAATAGCTATTGACATTTGCTTTTACAATGTTATTTTATAAGATAATTTGTCAGATTTTAGAAATGTTGAGATAATTTTCCTCGCCCTTTAATATACGACCTTTTGTTTCTTTTAGGTTTGCATTATTCTTTCAATAAAGCTTATAAAGTATTTTAAATTAATATGTATAATAGTTAAAATATGAATTTTTATTATTTATTTTGAAATATAATTTGATTTTTTATAATTTACAGTGAGAAAAAATCTTGGTCATAAGGACTTTATCATTATATTATGAAACTATAACAATACATGTAATAAAATATTATACAATCAATTTTGCATTTTAGTATGCAAGTTTATCTGTATATCCCACAAAGAAGTACAAAGAATTTATGAATCTTAAAATTCCAAACTTAGTACATGTCACAATAAAAGTATTAGGCCTATGGTCAATCGCTCTGATTTTAATTATTATTATTGAAGAATTCGCTTATACACGGGAAAATAAATAAGGTTATTTCTATACAATAGTCCAGAAAACTTATTGCAGTTGTTAATACAACTGTTTTGTTCAGTATTATTATGTTTCCTACCTCCATTTTTTTCTACTCTTTATTATTTATTATCAAATATTCTTTTCTATATTAAATAATATCAATATATATTTGCATTCTCTTTACTTTTAAACTTTTATGCCTTATAACTATGCACGCTTTTTTGTGAAATATTATAGTAATGGTGTTGGTTGAATTACTTCCCGCCGATGTCAGGTCGTACCACTGTCTGAGGAGTCGTTGCATGAGCCGCTCGTAGTAAGGACTAGTATTCGAGGTCCACAGTGCCCGATTAATTGTAGCGGTGACCGAGTCATTCAGGTTATCCGCATGCCTATGCTAGTCGGAGTAATTCGTTCGTTTACGGCTGCTGATTTATGTTAGTAAGAGTAAATCATCTATCTAGGCACTATTTTACACAAACAAAGAGGCTTTTTCAGTTTATAATAAGTTATATAACATATGCAGAAATTTATTCACGTATAAATTTCAAATTACATCGTTATTAAAAAGGAGAAAAAATCTTAAATAATAATAAACATTCAATTAAGTTTTTCTTAAAATCTGTAGCATCAATTATAGATGCGTGTTTTTAAGGTTCAATAGTGTTTAAAGTTTAAAAATTATTTTGACTTAGACAACAATAATATCAAAGGCATATGTAACGTGTGTGTAAAGTAATGCTCAGAGTAAATGACGGGAGAGCTGTAACAATTGAATACTTTATAGAATTTGTTTCATAATATGACAACTTTTTCATTCAATATAATATAAATAAAAATATTTGATTTTAAATGTGATTCGTTGTGAGTTCATATCGTTTAAAAAATTAGTTAATGAAAGCAAATTTTTTAAGAGTACATTTAGCTATATTTCATTAGGAAACTACTTCTGTTGTATAAATATTTCTCAATGTAAATCAACGTATTAAATTTATCCACTTTTTTGATTCTCTGGTATGAATATAATAGTCTTTATGAAGAATTTGCAGAGTTGTCTCGAAAGTATAAAACAGTATTCATAATCTAAGAAATTTATATGAATTCTACATTGATGTTTGGTTCGTTAGTGATAACAAGTTTGAAGAAATAATGTTATCTTAAATCTCTCATGAGTACTCTCTCTTCTTTATTTTTATAGAGTTGAGTTACGAATTTCAACAAATATTAATTTTGAGTTTTGCTAATAATCAATAATAATTTGTATCTTGTGCGACTGGATAAATAAACTTTTATTGGAATTTTTTACTGCTTAAAGTAATAATATATATCTCATACTTTTGATTAATTTAAGTAAATACCATACTGTATCATGTTTTCACAAATGTTTCCCTAAACGTACAAAAATACAATTTCAGTGTTGTAAATTTTACTCCAATATACATTAAAGCAACAAAACTTGTTGAAAGGATTTATTGAAGATAGGATATTTCCTTAAATTTCAGCCCTATGATTTATAAATTCAGCATGATCTGGCTATAAAAGTTAATAATACATTTATTCAGTTTACAGATACTTATCATTCCAGTGACAAATAACACACATGACTGATTTCTTATAAAAAATATAACTCCGGAAGCAATACACAGGGCAAATAATTTCCTGAAACACCAAAATAAAATTTGAAGCAACTTATTTCTATTACTCAAATCGGCTTTCCGTTAAACTTTTTCATTAACTATTAGATTTCCAATCGAAACGAATTTATTTCTTCCGTTTCAAAACCATTAAAAGACGAGACATGACCATTTATTTTGTACAAATTACAAGCCGAACGTTTTTATTCATTTCAAAAGAAAAGACTTTAATAAAGATAAAATCATTTTAAATTGAACGTTTACATGAAAATGTTACTTCAGAAATGTTCTATTCAAATTATATTAATTTTATTTTCATCGTAAATACAAGCTTCTGCCATTCTCTCAGAAATACCTGACGTGCCTTTTTTAAATGCCTAAAGTAAAGATGGCCCTTATTCCTTTATGACTAGACGTCACGCAAGGGAACAAGTGTACCGTTATTCTAGGTTGTTGCGCTGGATCAATAAATAGTTCTGTGCTCCGACGGTCTGTTCAAGGATTTAAATGCAACGTTAACCTAGCAAGCCGGTTTAATCTTTGGGATTTTTGTGCCAAGCTTGGAGTGCTTGAGCGATATTCGAAAAGCTAGATGACTTGTGCGGCATTACTTTAAAATGCGAATATAACATGTTGATAGTTTGCGTATTTAAAGATTAGCTTTAAGTGATTTAGTTTGCATTTTTTACAAGGTGCTGATAAACTTGTTTTAGGAAGTATAAAATATTTTTAAATGCTTATATAATGTGTTGATGATTTTCAGTTATAAAACCTAACTTCGGATGCTTTGTACTTACAGTTTAATGATGAGAAAATTATTTTAGAAACCAAAAGTGGCGAATGTTTCTTCTGAAAGTATCAACAAACTCTGAGATAATATTCTATTAGAGTAATCTAAATCTAAGCAATATTTTACAGGAGTAATCTAAAGCTATAATATTATGTGAATATATTTAGTGCCGAGACTTCCCGCATCTTGTTGGATTAGCTGAAAGTTTTCATGACCTTTAGATTAATATTGTGAAGAGCTGATTTAAAGCAATACAATGCATTACGAATAGGCAAAGTTCCATGAATACAAAAATCCTGTAAGATGGGGCTGTGGCAAATTAAGCTAGGGGGTTACATGACAAATAATCAATATGTGAGGTTTATTAAAGTTACAAAGAATGTGCATAATGCTTGTAACGTATTCCAACGATATTCGATAACATGTGTGTATAATATTTTGTGGCTTAAATGTGACATTAACCACAAATATTATTAAAAACGGGCTTTTATTAACTTTGATAAAAATTCATTCCATACAAACCATACATTATATTAAATCTCGATGTTTCATTCTTTGAAATGATTAATTGTGATCGACGGCAGTATGCGTAAGAAAAAAGTCACTTAGTATGAAGTATAATTACATACATAAAAATAATTATTTCAGTTATTTAATTTGTGTATAGTAAAATTACAACTTGTAGAGGATCCGATAATTTTTATACAAGCATTTTGACTTGGTATATGATTCATGAGAAGAAAGAAACAAGTGAAATATTGTTCTTTCAGAGACTTCATATGAACTATGTTTTTTAAGGCATATCGAGAATTCCTCGGGAAACCACAAAAAACTTTACTTTCTTTGAAAAATCTGTTGATTACTTTATATATTTTTGGAATATTCCACGATTCAAGTAAAATGACTTGTTTTTAAATACATGATAGACAACAAACGATTAATTTTGAGTTAATCTCTGGGCTAAAAGCTGGCAAAAAGTAATATATATTAAATCTAAACTTTTCCTTTGTAAACTTTATTTCTTTCCCCTTCATATTTACTCATAATTCAGAATTTTATTTTCATACTCATAATTCTCATGATAGCTAGTTAACTACATTTTAATTTGTCTACAAAAATTGTTAATTTTAGCACAATTATCAAAAATAAATTGGTAATTAATATCTATAAACATCGAACACAGAAAATGTTCTTTTTACAAATAATTCAGTTTATTTAGCCCAAAGAAAAGAGTCATAGCAATTTTACTGTAAACGGGATTTTTAATATATAACCTGGTAACTTCTTTGTGCTTCAAAAGTTTTCCTCGGAGTCTTTTAAAACAAGAAAACGTTATATAAAATATATAACAAGGACAATACGTGCGAGCTTCAGTATTCCATTATATCCATCTGATAATAACTAACAAGTTAAACGGAAGAGTTATACCATACAAACTCTGCATTTCTGAATAGTAAATTACTTAAGAGAATAAGCATGGAGATTTGTTTCTGAAAAGTGGAAAATATTATACTATTTTTCATATAAAGTTAAAATTAAAACAAGGACCAGTTTATTGAAACAATAAATTTTTTTTAAATTAAAAGCTCCGAGTTTAAAGCTGCACATGCAAATTTGGTGGTTGAGACGATCCAACTTTGGGAAATAAATTTTTTAAGCGAGAGTTCCGTTTTTTTTAAATTCAAGATAAAATTTATAATCTTTATGTTTTATCATAAATGTAATGAAATGCGACAGCTCATTGTAATATGAGCAAACAAGAGGTACACTATATGTATTTTAATAATTATTGTTGTATTCAAGAATAATATAATCAATCAATTTTTAAAGAAAAGACACAAGACAATAATATGAAATACAAATTATAAAAAAGTCTTCTGTTCTTCTTTTATCATTCTTCATCATTAGTAATTCTTTTTTCATTAGTCAAAGTTCTATAACTAATAAAATATGCATTTCTTTAAGATATTTAATAGTTAATTCTATTAAAAATATAAATTTCTAAAAGAACATTATTCTTATTTTGTTTGAATTCAAAGACATAATCGAAAGAAATTGGCATTTACCTTTGTAAGTTATACAGAAACAGTTTACAACCTGGAATTTTTAAAAGAATTAAGAACAACTATTTTAAGTAATCCTGGCTTTCTTCAAACTTTGACATCTTTAAAATCAATACACATTCTTATTTTTCAAGTTTCTAAAAGCTTACAGTTAACTCGCACGACAGCAGGTATTTCTGAAATATGGGTAACTCCAATGCTTAATATGTAATTATCGACGATAAGATAATACTCCTCTACAAAATGCCACCTAAAAATATTCACAAGTTACAATAGCAAGCAAATTTTCATCACTTCAAGCTTTGATTTTTTTTAAACAATATGCGTTTTTCCTTTTTGATTTAGTCCCTTTGCTGTGTTTCCTGTTTTCTCATAAGGCCTCTTCGTCTATTTAACGCTTAACATGCAATTATAGATTATAAGATGAAACTCTCCGAAAATATGACACAAAAATGGGAAAATTCACAAGTTACAGAAAAAAATCAATCTCTCATATTTCAAATTTTGATTTTCCGGCTAATTCTTGCTTCCTTGTTATTTTTAAAAATTTCCTAAAATACTTTTGTTAAATCATCAAATAAGAGTGTTAATGGGCAGTTTTCGAATATAAATAAGTCATACGCTTAATATACAGTTAAAAGGCTTAAGGTGAAATTCTATGAAATTAAGAAAGAATAACTTTGCACAAGTTGTGAAATTAAATAAATCTCATGTATTAAGCAATATAATTTTTAAAACATTAACATTCGGATTCACACACAAAATGTCAGTCACAACACAAAATGATTTAAAGTTCTCGACACAAAGTGATTCAAACCTTAAAAAATATCTAATTAATAAGTCTGGTACATATTTGAAATTTATCGACTTTTGATTTCACCAAAATTCTTGTTTTGTGCATTTTTTAAAAGTTTTTGGCTAAATCAACAAATTAGAACTAGGACAGGTATTTTTTAAATGTTGGTAACTCCTACGTTTCATAAAAATTTGGCATAGTTATTCAATTTGACACCAATTTCTATTTTACAATTTTCGAACTTACTATCATTATTGTATTGATATACCTATAATTTGCGTTAAAAGTGAAGCAGCTGCAATTCGTTTAACAGCAAATGATTTATAATGCAATTATTAGTTTGGGGAAAAAGTAGAGTTTCAATTTTATCCTGTATTGCCTTCCTAAAATAACTTATCTTTAATGTTATTTTTGGGCTGGTAGCTCCTTGCATAAATGCTTCCAAATATAAGTTATACGATAATACTCTGTGAATGCATTAAGCATAAAATAATTCGCGAATTAAAAAATCCGACGTACTTCAGTAATATCTTTTGTTTATACCGCCTACTAAAGCTAATTTTTGTTTAAAGTGCTAATTTTCGGAATCATCACAATTTTTCTTCTGCTCCTTATTGAAAAGCTTTGGTTTAAAGTAACAAAAAATTAGAAGCTAGTTTTCATATATACTTTATAATAACAATATAGATCAGAAGATGAGACATTTCTAAAAGATAAAATAGTAAATAGTTTGAAAGTTTCAGAACTAAATATATCGGATACACTTCAAGTTTCATTTTTTCTTTTTGAATCAAAACAAGTTTTCTTTTGTGGATTTTTGAAAAGCTTTGGATTAAATCAACAAATAAAAGAGGGAGTGAGAATTTTTCAGATAGGGGCAACTCCTACGTTTAACGAGAACCCATCGCATGGAGTGTATTTTGCGTAGGGTGAAGCTAGCCTCAAGGGAAACGATGTAAATCTCTTTTAATAGGATGTCGAAACACCGAAATCTCGGGGCTTCAGTCTCGCTACCTGATGTTTTATGGAAAGAAGACTAGAGGCAATATCTCAATTAACACGCTAGAGCGTCATTCAATATTAATATTAACGATAGGTTTATATGAGAGTTCTTATCTTTAATCATGGCATAAATATAAGGAAGTAATAAGAAATTATTACGATGCTATTAAATATGATAACACAATATCCAGCGTGATTTCTAGCTGGTCTTTCGAAGACGTTTATTCAATGAATAAACTATTGGGGTGATCTAGGGAGATTTAATTGGAAAAATTGGGTGTGGAATGTGGAGCGCGAAAGGATTGTAAAAGAGAAATTTATCTGCTTGTTGCGTTCGTTGAGGAAAAGAAAGGTGGATTTGTTAATAAAATGACCGCACTTGATTCGTGATGTTTTATTTGCTGTTGAGAATCGAAACAGTTGTTTTAAATGAAACATTAAGATGATGTTTCTAAGTCTCTAAGCGTTTGAGCCGTATATTTCCGTTTTTCATGTTCAGTTCGAAACTCTGAAAATTTATGTTTATGAGTATAATTTCTTACACTACCATGGATAAAATATATAGACTTGGATAAACACAATAAAATTCAATTATCCATTTTGAAAGCTAGTTTTTAAGACTTTAAAGCTATTACATCAAAATACCTAACTACTGAGAGGATTAAACATCCTTGCATCAATTGTATCAGGTAAATTTAAAAAGATGGTTTATTAAGTCATCTTACAATGAAAAGATTTAAGAAAAAGAAAAAAATATATATAAATTAAAACAAAAGTGCTTACAAAATGATATCTGATGTCTCAGAAAGTAATGTGTAATATAGAGAAATATGTCAAATTTTATAATTTAAGTCTTAATTTTGTTTGTATAAGTGATATGAGGTGTATTGTAGCTTCATAGATTGAACTGTTATTTTCTTTTTCTGAGAATATATGTTATCAAGTAATTGCACAATAAAACGACATTTTTTTAAAAAATGTAGTCGATAATTTAAATGCCCATCAAATAGTTTTTACTTTTACAACCAGTTTCTCTCAAGTAATATATGCTGAAATATTCACTTGATTCAGGAGATATTCTGATCAAGGAACATTTTATTTTAAAAATATAAATGTTACATAATAAACTTTTAGAACACAAAGAAGCGATAAGCAATAGTTACGGATTATCAGTTGAATGTGCTCAAATGTAAGAATTATGAGAATTTAAGGCTATGTTATTACTGAAAAAATTTTAACGAATGATGAAATTTCCTAAAAATCGAGCAATATAATTTTTTATTCTTACAAACATCAATATCAGTGCTTTCCTCTAACAGTAGTTTCCGACACTCGAATTGGAATAAATTTCTAATAGCTAAAAGCAACGCAAAGCGAAATCAAAGTCAAATAAGAGAAAGGAAATCTATTCCTTGCATTTATTTCGCAACTCCTCCAAGATATGTTTCTTCTCTGGGAATAATCCAAGATATCTAATGTGCTCCCACAACTCAGCCAGCAACTAAAGCTTCGTTTATATAAAACAGAGGAAATATCTTGTCAGTTATATCTAGAAGTAACAGATAACACATTTTGAAGTGAGAGATAACACATTTTCTCAAAACTCATACTGACAGAATTATTTAGATATATGTATATAAAGTAACAAGAAATGCACTTAATATACATAATTTGCCTAATAGTGAATTTAAACCCAAGTGTATTTCTGACAACTACAATGAAACGAAAAGAAAACTTGAGATTAAAATAAATCAGATCTTTCCCAAATAATTTAAATTTTTAGAATTCTTCTGTTATCAAAGCAACATAGGAGAAAAATTGAATAGAAACAAAACCTACCCAAAATAGCTCTCAAATGCCTTCAAAAAGAAATGTCAGTCAGATCTATCGCTTAATGAATCTGTCGACTCATACCATATGTAGAATCTATCAGTCATAAACAATGTGTTCCAAACAAATGATATAGAAATCGAAACTTCGATTAGAAAAATTATCAAAATATTTACTAATTATTTCTGGAAGTTTATGTGATGAGCAGAGACATAACATAGATGCACGTAAAACAAATTATTCCTATCAACAAATATTTCATATTAGAACTAAGCGATTATTTATTCTAAATCTAGAATGGGAAACTACGCATTTTAAACAAATAAAATCTTCCTAGTTTATAATATCAGAAACCTTGTTTTCTTTAAATTGTAAAATTTTTGAAACGGAGAGAATTTTCAATAACTTTCTGTGAAGCGAAAACATATCCAAGATCAAGAGAGCATAAGCAAATTTATACGCTTCAGGTGGATTTCTGAAAGATTCAAAGTCTAAGTGAGGATAATCCAAGAAATCGAGAATAATTAATAATTTATATATTATACTTATAGCTTTCATTATTTTATACATAAGGCTTCGCATAATACAACCACATGACCTACTTCAGTTGGCAACAATTTTCTAATTCTTCAAGTGCAGCATTCATATTCAAATAAGTTCAATTTACATATTTTTACGAGTATCAGTTTAAATTTGAAAAACGCCTTCACTATCTATAACAAAAACGAAGAAAATAAAGGTTCAGCTAGGTGAAGACAATTTATCCGCAGCAAGTATATTTCTTGTTATCCAAATCCTACGAAGGAGCTATTCAATATATCGAGTGTAATTTAAGTGTAATATATATCGAGTGTAATTTAAGTGTAATATATATCGAGTGTAATTTGAGTGTAATATATATCGAGTGTAATATATTGAGTGTTATATAGAGGCACAATTATTTATTGCATGTATTATTTTACATAATATAACCATGTGGAGCTATTTTGTAGAAAAAATTTATTTTCGCACCACCAGGAAAACGCGTTCAAGTTAAAAATCAATTGAGTTCGCATATTTTTCAGGAAACCATCTTTAAATTTGATCGAGTCTCGAATAACTTTGACCAATACGAAAAGAAAATCGAGGTTAAAAGAGGGGAAGCAAATTTATCCGGGGCAAGTGGATTTCTGCGCTCTCCAAATCCTACGTAGGAATATCCAAGATATCGAGTGCGATTTCACGATTGACCCCGCCTGAGGATTCATTGGCAGGCTGGGTTTTTTTCACGCCAGGGAAGCGAGAACAAATCAAGAATAATGGTCTCTGACCAGATGAAAATCAGGGGAAAAGGAAGAGGAAAGAAAAATCTGGACAAATACCACATCGCGGACAGTCCTGCTATCTTTTATTCTTCCCCCAATTTTTTTTTCTCTTTCCCAGATCCTGAGCAAAGTGCGAAGCTTTTCAGAAAATGGAAAAATAAGCAGGTCTTGTATCATGCAGCCTTTGCTGACCAGTCACATGCTCAGATACGTTCTCTTATGAGAGTAGTGTTTTATATGTATATGGTTTTTGTTTACAGAGATATATATACATGGAACGATATATATACAGTTTCGTTGTTTAGTTGTATCTTTATTTCAGATTTTTCTTCTTTATTTCCACTTTCACTTGTTTATCTTTCTTTCTTTTTACGTCTTCCACTTTTATAAGATGAGGTATATACGGGATGAGAACAACACCTGGAATGTTCTGTTGAGCTATGTATAAATGTTTCGTAACTTGTGAGCGCTTATTAAGGATTTTTGTTCCAATTCTTGGCTAGATCAAAGGATTGTGATGGCAATAATCTTGAAGATAAGTGTTAAATCTCCGTGAAAACGAAGCATGTGTGTTTTAAAATTTCTAATAATTTGCGAATGCATACGATGTTTCGCTCTCTAGTTTAGCAGTTGGCGAAAAGTGTGTTAAATCTGCACATAATAATGCATCTTGCGATTTAAATCCAGAGGACATTCATACCAGATAACAAGTTTCAGATTTCAGATGAAGAATTTAAGGGCAGTAGATTTTCATTTGCAATAAAGGTTTCTAGTAGAAAAACATGCGAAAACTAGAAATAAAACATGAAAAACAGAAAACAGCATAATGATGATGCAAAATAATAAAAGGTGATAAATAATAAAATGAAAAATATGAAGAGAAACAATTAGGGATAGATTCAATGGTTTTGCGTACATCTTTCACGTAGATATTCCGTAGAGAGTGACGTCATAAAATTTGCGGCTAATTCATGACATTCCATCCAGATTCAAGTTTTCTAACATAAATTTTTAACTTATCTCTATGATATTATCTTACCTCTAAAATGATTTTATATTTAAGTTTTCTTAAAATCTCCTAAACTAATTATTAATATTTAATTTTACTTTATATAATTTTATTCCAATTGAACGTTTCATTTTCTCGTTGAAATTAGGCTACACTGTTACTGCAAAATTTTATTTCTTAATTAAATCGAATCGAGCACATCAAGACCATTCTTATCTGTTTCAACACAGAAATATCTTGGTATTGAGTAACAATACTTCTCCCCTAAAGTTTATGTAAAGTTGATATTATTCATTTAAATTCTTACTGGGTGAAAAGTGAAGCTTGTATTATCGTGGAAATTGTTTCCTTCTGCTATAATTTGAAAAAAAATTAGCAATAGACGTCCAGCATATGAAAATTTCATAAATCTCTACTTTAGGTAGAGACGCTATTTCAAAAGTTACGAAATTTTACAGAAAATGCATTTTTTTAATCCTCCCACTTTAAATACGCATCAGAAAACTATAAAGGGTCTTAGAAGTGCAAATTTATCTTAAGGCTTCTCATTTTAAAAAAATAGCATTTATCGGAACTATAACCCAGATTATTATAATCAATTGAAAGAAAATATTCCGAATTTCGTAGAATAGAAGAATGAAATTCTGTATGCTTTAATATTTGTATTATATAATCTTTGAAAATTCAACATAAAAACTATTTGGAAGTATAGCCGTATAGAATGAATCAACATAGCATATCAGTAGGGTTAAAGTTGAAATATCTGAAGCATTTGTACTTAAAACGAAATTACTTCTAAGAAAGGTTCTTAAGAAGAAAGCCTATTAGTGGTTAAAACTGGTATGTACATGTCAGAAACATTTTATTTTAAATTAGTTTCTTTCCTTAACCCCGTCGCCCCTGGCGTTCTAGTATTCGGACACATTTTTATATTACTCAAGATTTCACATTTTTAAGAATTTCCACTTCAAAACCCTAGGTCCTACTAATTATGCATTCAAAAATAGCAAGATGCTTAAAGTTCTCCTCAATAATTGGTAGCATAGTCGTAACAGAGAAAACAATGGTGGCTTCGAGCCATGTGCAGTTTTGAGTGCTCATAAGCATTATTTTATTTAATCCTCTATTTTTTGAAAAATTCCATAATATAAATCATACTATTTCAGCCTAATTCAGTGCTTTTAAAAATAATGAGAAATTGTACTACAAATGAGAATAAAACATTTGTTCTACTAATAGGACATCAGGGCTTAGAGGAAGCAACATGAATTTTTATACTTGTTCTATTATTAGAACACCAGGTGTCTATAGTACAAAACTTTTACTTTGTTTTACAGTTAACGATACATCTAGGAAAACATTGTGTTGGATGTATATTTTAGAGTTAAGATTCACCTCCTAGAACCAGAAGTCCAAAGAATTCCCAGTTGAGCAGCAGAACACGCTAGCTTAAAAACAGCATCCAGCCACCACCAATTCTTCCGTAATTCATTCGAAAAACTCACCCTTCACATCACTGCCAACCCTTGAGTAACTATTCCAGCGACCCCTCAGTATAAATAACAAGACAGAACGAGAAAACAGTCCCACGATTTTTAGGATGGTTGCGACAATTTTCATTAATGTAACAGGTATAATACGTTTTTCAATTCTTCTTTTTCGTCGCATCGAATACCACTATCAGCCCCGAATCACGGAGCTGCAACTGCATGAAAAAATGTAATTAAATGAAACATTCAACCCTTTCACTTCACTCAAATTTGATAACTCCCCTTGTAAATTTCTATTATAATACTCGGATTGTAATCCTCAATGTGTTTTTTATTCTTCTTTGTTCATGTATAATTATGTTCCCTTTCAAGTGTATTTATATCCTAATGCTGTATTTTTTTCTTTTGCTTTTCAATAAAGTTTCACACATACTCATCCAACCGACAGGGTGCCGTTTAGGCGCCGAGTTCGGGGGTATGCTGTGGTGTTATGTAGTTATTATTCAATTATTAACCATTAAAATAGATGCAAAGTTGAAAACAGATAGACGAGGCAGTTCAGATAAATGTGTTACAGAAGCTGGCAAAATCGCTGTAGTGAAATGGTACGGCAATCGTGCGGACGTAGTTAAAAGATAAAGCAAAAAATTGCTTTTGTTGAAATTTGCAGACCTGAAATTGTAAAGTGTTACAATAAAAGTATGGGGGGGGAGTGGACAAGCATGATTTATTAATGTTATTGCACCAAACGGCTAAAAGGAGCAAACAATGGACCCTCTGAATCATCTGTTATTATTTCAATATGTCTATAATAAATTCTTGGGCATGGTACAAAAGATAGGCAAAATATTCTGGAATTCCTTAGAAAAAGTAAATAGATTTACCAGACTTCACATTTAAAATAGCAGAAGCTCCCTCAGTTTCAAATCAGTCAGCAGCCCCTACCAAACCCGGACGTCCATCAGGTACTAGCCCTGCTGTACCACCTCCAAAGAAAAATTTAAATCCATCTGTCAGACCTTGCAATGACGAGAGATTTCATGGGATAAAGCACATGATTGAAATAAGTTCAAAGCAACAAACATGTAAATTGAATGTTGTACTTTAAAACTTCATCTTTTCATGAGAAATGTGAAGCATATTTACGTTTTCATGCTTAAAGAAATTATTTGAAATCATTTCATTCATATTCATTCAAATAATTGTAAATTGAACTTTTTACTTTTTTTATTTTTACTTAATTGAAGCCTGGTGTCCTATTATTAGGACATTTTTTAATTAGTTTGCTAATTGACAATAAAATATGATATTTCATACTTAAGCTACTTATATATAATATAGCATATTTAACCGCTTACTGATTTTTTTATCTGTCCTGTGTATATTCAGCGCTGAAGAGGTTAAAGTGATTACTCATTGCAATTAATCAGGATTAATTATGTAATCACAAAAGGGAAAACTCATAATAATCTAACAAATTTTAAAACGGAATTAAGGACATAATGACGCATTATGGATCGCAAAAAGTGATAAAACAACTACTAATGTTTTCTAAATTAAGAAATCCACACTGAAGCTACAGTTTAATTGGTATTCAATCGACTTTAATGGCAATGGAATCATCTTTAAATTAAAAATATTCAAAAGAACATCGCATACTTTAAAAAAAATTACCAGAATTCTTTAAATTAATTTCATTCAATTTCCTGTCGTTATCGGCGAGTAATACATAGATATAGTGTTCTTAAAATAATACTGAAATTAACATCGCTCATATATTGACTTTTCATTACTGAAATGTTAATATATCATATGCTTTTTTTAAAAAAAAATGCTCATTTCATCCAAATAATCTCATTTGTCCCAAATTAAATGCGATTGAGATCGATTCTTAAATAAATAACTCATAAAATATATTATCTTTCAAATGCAATTGATATATATTATTCGATTGAGACAATGGAAACATATCGATAAAGTTTTTCAAACATGCAAGCATGAAATGTGTCCTGATAACTGATTTTATTGAAATGGGAATTAAGCAGCAGCTTCTACCATCGCAAAAAGTTAATTGTTCCAACAAACTCAATCGATACTAACCCTTGAAACAAGAACAAAAGGTAATTTTCTCCCCCAGAAAATAAAACAAAAATTTTATAAGAACGAAACAGAAAAAAATTTAATGACATTCACAAGAAGCATCAGATTGGGGAAATCCAAGAAGCCATCGTGCAAAACTTTGTGTCTACGCTTGAGCGCTTGCACTTTATAAATTAGATTAAAAGTGACAACTGGTTTTGGCTTTTTGGAGCTCAAGTTTCTTACCAGTGCCTGAGTTGTCTTCGAGCGAGAAAGTTAAATAAAATTGTCGAGTTTACTTGCTTCAGGAAGAAAAAAACCCTAAAAGATGCGACGTAATTATTTTCATCACGTGATGTAAATTTATCTTCATATACATTAATATAGCTTCACTAATCTGTTTTGTTGCTCGTCTGTTATAAGAATTGCTAGGGAAGGGTCAGAAAAGCAATCAAGGATTTTATCTTCTGTGATTTGGGTTTAATCCACCTTGGTGTAGAAAACAATTTCATAACTCTTTTTTTAATTTTCTCCTGATCGCTGCAATTTCTACCTCACGCTACTAACACTTTGCACTTTTCCTAATCTGTTGTAATTTCTTCTTCTCCTTCGCTTCTTCATTTTGTGCGTACCTTTATACAAATTAAAACAAAATATTTTTCCACTTCCCAATTAGTTCTGCGTCACAGGCTCGAACTTATGAGGCTAACATTCCAGAAAGAGAGGGAGAGAAAGAGGGGAGGGGGAGGATGAATGATAGAAAAATGAGCATTCATATTTTTTTTTTCTTCTTTCTCCCAGTCCTCAATTTTGTTCATTTTGATCCGCTTCTTTCATTCTAAGTATGCTTGTATGTCAGATGAGTTTTTGACTTTAGAAAAAGATTTCCGCAGATTTGACCATCTTATCTTATGACCTGCCTGTATTTAACACAGTAATGAATGTGGAAATTTCTTAATCACTAATGTTCTGAACATTAGAGAAGGCTTTATTGTGAATTTAACGCAATAATGAATCTTGGAAAGTTTAATCAGTACTATTCTAGAAAGGACGCGCGATTACTTGGTAGCGGATTCCTGGCTTAAAGTTTGAAAAAATCTGGTCTATAATTCAGTTCTACCGAAGATTGGAAATATGAGCATTCAGAATTCAGATTCGCCCTCCCGCTTTACTTTTGCTGATTTTAATCCGTTTTTTCATTCAAAGTAATGCATTTTCGTGCCATTAGAGATTGCTGCTTTGAAAGGTGTTTACAACAGCTTATATCCATCTTAACTTATTAACTGCATATGCTTAAAACTCAACTATCTTATCTTATTAATTGCATGCATTTAACACCATATGAATGTAGATATTTCTTAATCATTACTTTTCTGATAACTATAAAATGCTTTACTGTATACTTAACACAATAATGAATGTAGTATGTTTTAAACGTTATTATTTTTAACATTAGGAAGAACATCAATGACAGGGCTGTAGAACATAGGTTTATAGATCTGACCATCGAAAATTAGAAGCTAAATAAAACCCCAATTTTTTTAAAAATATTAACATATATATTAAATATCATAGGAGATAATAAAAAGAACATCATTAGAAAACATTTTAATTTTTAGATTTCAAGCCTTTGTGTCAGTCAAATTATTTAGCTCAGAATATCGAAGATTCGAGATCTCCCCCTCGACTCGATTTCTTTTGCAAAAACCATGAACTTCTTTAATATATCATAAAAGCTATGATGAATATGGATGGAACACCCTTACAAATATCCAGAATCCAAGTCTTTTCTTCACCGAAATAACTCAGCCAACCATTATCCAGTTTCTGACCTGCTCTTAAACGTGCTTCTATTTAGAAACGAAATAATATTTATTGCATGAAAGACTGTTATCAATCGTTATCTACCCTAGAATTGACGAAATTTTGTATATTCTAAGATTAATGACGAATAAACTGTTGTATACAATAAAGGTATTTTTTAAAAATAATATGGTTTTTCAAAGATAAGGGTTTTGATTGAGGAAAAAAGTGGCTATTAAACTTTCTTAAAATCATTAAGATTAAAAATACTGGAACATGACTTAAAATAACAAAATTAAAATTGATTTTAGCAGTCAAATCGTTCACTTTTAACAGTAAAACATTTTACCTCTCAAGCTTTGATATATGCTGTATAATTATATTTATTTCAAAATTAATATACAACAAGAAAAAAAATAGTATCAAAACAATTATTTGCAACAATTATATCAAAATAATTATTATTTTTCCTGAAAAAGTGGAAAATTTGTATTCAATTTTGTTGAAATAATGCGACTATTTTTGGGATATTTCTTTATTTCGAACACATATAAAAGATAATTCTTATTCCTATTAAACTATACTGATTTCAGTTTTTAAACAAGTTTTAACACTATAAAACACCTTAATGTTATTACGTTTCATCAGGAATTGTTCAAAAAAGATTTCACTTTACTAATGAAACTGTCGTGTCCTGGTATTAATTTGTTTGACGAGGTAAAATTTCTCGTCCAAGATCTCGACATCGCTATTCAAACTTGTGTGACAATTCCGTATTCGTAAATTAATTGAATACTGCGTTAAATACAGACTGCTTCCCTGTTTAATTTGATTCAGATTATCTCAAGTCATGCAAATATGGCAATCAGAAATGTTTATCTCTCGGTGGCAATTATGCGACAGTTAATCCCTACGCTTTCAACTAACGTGTTTGCTAACGATAGGGAAAGTGAAAGTACCTTGCTTGCCAAAATCTCATTCAAAAGCTTCGAGACAAGTGGAAGCCGACTTACCTGATAGTACCTGATTTTTTGAAGAAACCTTCCTGAGATCAAGAATATCATGGAAGTCGGATAAAAATAATAAATGATGATATTTTGAACCGGTTTTTTATTATAAGGAGATGTTCTGTTTTTCAACTATTAAGCTTAAAATATTGTTTGTGATGTTAACGATGATATGACGAATTTTACAAATCAATACATACATACAACAATACATACATAATAAAATACATACAACATTAAGATTTTCGTCATTTCAACTCACATAAATGCTTTGATTATAATTAAAATACATTTACAATAAAATACAATGAGCCTTATGTTTTCAACTAACTCGTTTTCAAAGGAAACTGGAAATACCTCGCTTGGCATAGTATCATTCCGAAGCTTTCAGGCAAGTTCAAGCCGACTTACCAGATTTTTTGAAGAAGCTAGACAAAGATGAAGACTCTCATGGAATCGATTAAAAAAATAAGCAAATGATGATATTTTTTACCGGTGTTTTATTAGTAGGACATGTTTATTTTCAGTAGTAAGCGTGAAATATTATCTTAATATTATAAAGACGAGATGCTGAATTTTACAAATAAATATTGAATAAAACATATGGAAATACAAGATTTTTGGCATTTTAATTCACATAAATACATTTATTATAATTAAATACAATTAAAATAAAATGCAATTACCCCTACGCTTCCAACATACGTGTTTGCAAAAGTAAGGAAGTTGGAACATTGGTTGATAACATCTTACATAATTAATTTAGGACAAAAGGTAATAAACTTTCCCAAATTATTCTGTAATTTGGCTCAGAAAAATTAAACCAGGGAATCTTTTTAAATAATTTTATTAGGAGGGTTTGATTTTTTTTCAATGCGAACCATTTAATATTTTCTGTGACGACTGAGGAAAATGATGAATTGCCCTGGTGGACATTATATTTCAATACTTATTTTTTTACATTTTCATAAATTTGAAATATAGTGATTATAATTGAAATAGAATGATGCATGTGGCTTCAACTACTATCCTTAACTAAATTTAACATTGTTTGTGAATGATAAAGAAGGGAAAAGTATTTTCGTATCTGAGTGCGATTTCTCCGTGCGTGCAAGAACGAATCAGATTTCCAGAGACTCTCTTGAAATTTATTTTATAAACAATCATGAGATGTTTATTCCAGAATTTTACTTAAAAAGCTAAACTGCTTTGCATTCAATATTTTATGTAGTAAGGAAATAATAATAAAATTTATTGATGAACAATCATTAAAATACATTTCAATAGTAAATTCTCCGATGTTTTGCTTTTTAGAAATATAAACAGTTTTGTAGAAAATTAGATACAACAAGTTCATTTGCTGTCTTTTCTATTAATACAGAAATATATGGGGCCGTGATTCGCAAAAAAGATACCGATTTGCTGAATTAACGATAATTATGGGGATTTCATCTAAAATAATTTATCCAATGTTTCGTATTGTTGTAATAATGGTTCTTATACAACAAAAGTTAAAAATAATTTTTGGAACGTAAATAAAGTTGTGGAATCCTCTTGATATTACAGAAAACTAGAGTATTTTATTCTGAAAGATTGGAAAAATCATGACATTTCCGTCTTTTTTGCACTGTCCATGATTATTTTTACGTGGTGATATTAGATTTGTCTGCTTGAAACAAAACTATACTTATAAAAAAATATTGTGAATATGATATCTCATTTAATTTTGGGACTATGTTGGTTTTTCATATTATTTTTTTGCTCCTCCAATAAATAATAATTTCCTATTGTAAATAAAATGAATTCATATATAAACGCAAAAATTCAGTCAGAATTCTCATAATGTGTCATGTTCAATAGTAAACTCCGGAGGGTAATATGGCTATCACAAACTTTCATTTTCAAACTTTTCAGTTAAAAGTATAAAATTTTATTTTTGAAAATCAGTGTATGTGTATGATAAAACGCATACTGGTTTGACATATGACGCTGAAAATATTTAATATGGAGAATGCTCTAAATACAGAAGAAGTATACTTTTGTTTCAATTTAAACCTCGATATTTCACAAACTGTTGTCTCTAGACACGCCTGGACCAGTGAATATTTTAGAGTGTGACAATTGCATGAAATTATCCAAATCATCCGGTTTTCTATATTAAAATCAGAGGCGAACTCATATTTTTATGAGTGCCTGTAAATTTTAATAATTATGAAGGGTGAGAAATATTTTTCAGTTACGGATTGAGGTTTCACTGTTCTTCATTGATATTTCAAGTAATTTCTGAAATGGTATAATCAAATGAGTACCGATAATAATTTTTTATTAGATCAGTGCTTACACAATAACGGGGAAAATCAAAAGTATCAAAGAGTAAGTCGGCTATTTATGAAACAAGAAAAATAACTTTGACGTATTTATGCTTTTGCAAAATTAGAACCACGGATGATTACTTTATTTACTAGATTTTAAAGGCCTTCCCATATTTTCACTATGCTATAATCATTTCTAGGGAACAAAATTTCTTCGAGTTCCCATTTTCGAAAAATACTAAAATCCCATCTAAATGTAACATCAAAATTTCGACCGTTTCTAAAGCCAATGGTGGGAGGCATTTTGCTGGAAACAATTGCATAAGAAAATTTGAAAACGTGGAAACTTGTTCAAGTCTTTTTCCCGTCGAACAGGCGATAATGAAGCAGAATTTTTCCCAATTTTGAATACTGTGAATTTTCATTTTCCTATATTTCTAGCATAATCACGGCAAAGTCTCCAGGAGGGGCGATATTTGGTCTGGAATGAAGCTCGAAGAAAAATCAGGTAGCAAATTGCTTTTGTCGGAAGCCATGCCTCAGATTAAAACTCTTCCTTCATAATTGGATTTGTTCTGACAGTCAAGCTGTACCCGTATGACGTCAGCTGACGCTACCCGTCTGTCCGTTATTCTGCATCCATTCATTTGTTATCACTCACAGGTTGCTGAAGGTGACGCCAACAGCAAGGAAAACATCGCCAACTGACTGTTTTCTTAAACTTGTATGCCTTTCGTTGGGGTTGAATACCCGAATCTAAGTTTGCTACAGAAGGGCACTTAGTATTTTAAGCACTGATGAAACAATCAGATTTTTTGATTGAATGTTTTTTGCAAGAAATTCTCAACTCTTAACATGTTTTGGATTAAGTAGTTAACTTTTAGAAATTTAAACAGATACGCCAAAACATTGAGTTGTTAACTCATTTATCTTTCCCTGTTACGAAATGCACCAACCAATATCAGATAAGCATGCAATATAAAAATATTCCAAATATTTTATGAGAAATAATAAAGTCATTTACTATCTTCGGTGATTGTATTTAGCATATAATATCACATTATGTATAATCTAAAAATCTTTTAAATGAAATTATTATATTTTAGAATTTCGTATAAATAAGACTAAACTCAATTTAGGTGCTCGTATAGTAATAAATGTTTTACATATTGCATATTATTTTGAAGATCATGTAAATTAACCATAAATGGCATTTGATTAGTCAACTCCACTCAGGGCGTTTTAGGTGAATGTAAAGTAAAGCTTTAGCAAATGATTTTTTAAAACCCAGTTGCCTTTTGCTATTAGTTTATGCACCAATATAAGAAAAGTTTGCTAGGATAAAAATAATTAAAATATTTAAGACAATGACAAAATAAATCACTACTTTTACTGACTCTTTTTAAAAGTAATATCCGTCTCTACTTAAGCTAACAGCCTTTTAATTGAAGTAGTTAAATGTTATATATTTATTCAAATAAAAAACATATGATTATTTAAATTTACGTCGCTCTCTTTGTTGCAGAACACGCAAATAAATTTAATTTTCCTATTAGAAAATATATCTTTTAAGGAATAATAAAATGATTAACGGTTTTTTTTTTGTATATTATACCTAACCCTACTTATGCTAGTAGTCTTTTGACTGAAGTTGTTATACTTCAGAATATTTAAATAAATAGACCTCAAACTACTTTAATTACTTTTATAGCAATAAAATTTTTATGCAACATGTATAATTGTAGAAATAATACTTTAAACAGTAAAAATTCTTGAATCATCAATTAACAAAATTCTTAAGATTTCTCGATTCATTCCAAATAAATATTTAACGGAGGAAGTTTTTTGCGATTAACTTCTGTAAGTATTTATAAATACATATTATTTGCATTAGTCCGCAAACTTTAAAATTATGTTTTAAGAAATAAAACAGTCATATGTATACCAGAAATAGTTCAATTCTCGATTACTTTGAAAAACCCTGTGTCTAATAATCGCGAACTTCATTGATATTTAGGAGAAATGGAAGATTTTTGAATTTGACTAAAATTGATGATTTGATTGATTTCTAAACATAATTTAGAGTTTAAATATATAAAATATTAGTTAATATAATTGCAGGAAACTGCGCATAAGAAATTTTACTAAAATGTAAACAATGGCAAAAGGCAATCTTAATAATAGCCATTGCTTTCAAATAACAAATTGAACATGAATATCATGATTCATGTTTTACTTAAAAACCTAACAATATTTTATCAAATATATAAAGAATCGACCTCAACCAGATAAAATTTGAAACTGATGATCATCAAGCATTGAGTTATACAAATTCATGGTGTATATTTCATATGCAACACAAATTTATACACTTCTCTAACTTTTTATAAATATAATTCTTTTTTTAAACATTGACCATGAAATTAATAGCCGAAACTTTTACGACTCGGCTTTCGAACGAAAGTATACACACCGCATCATTGCCCCTCCTCGAACACGTCCTTCGCCAAAAAAGCGCTAAACTGTTCAACATTGCAAACCATTTCAATTCATCATAACATGTCCGTTCCACTACAAAGGAAAAAAGAACAAGAAAAAAAAAAAAGGCATTTCTTCCCTTCTCCAATTTGTTTCTTTTCCCCTGATTTAAGACCTGTAGGGGGTGGCGGTCTATAGGAGGATAGGAAAGATGAGGTGTTGTTAATTACTGGGGAGCCTGGAGTCTTGGATTAAAGAGCAATCACAGCACAGATTCACTCCGCTGAGGGCCCAGCGACGTTTTCTGTTACTACTTCTATTATTCCACTCTTAGCTGACTGTCCCTTTGTTCATCACACGTTCCGAAGTAGTTTTTGGAGGACTATTCCGGGAGAAAAAGGGTCCCTTGGACTGACTTTTTTGGACGGAAGTGCGGTCAAAAGGTGTTAGACAGTTCCCAGTAGCTTTGGATTTAGCTGTCTGGAATTTAAGAAAAGATCCGTAATCTGGAGGATTTTTTCTGATGTGCTTTAATTACTTTATTGAATACAGTTTTTTTAATAGTGAAAATCGTATTTGAAGAGATCAACTCTGGCTTCAGATAATCTGAAGAGAACATTTAGAAAAATTCATACCATGTGGAAAACGTATTAAAAAGATTTCTTATTTTCACGCAAATATAACAATTTTGCTAAAAATAAAATAAATATTACAATTTTAATTAACATTTGAATTTTGCATATAACATAAATCAATTTCCCAATTATTATTATTATTATTATTATGTAAGCATATTATGATTTTAACAGTAAAAATTTGTTAGTTTCCCCTGACAATACGAAAATTAGCTTTTCCTTCACTAAAGTTTTCCTGGCAAATGATCGAATAATTTTCATCATATTTAAGAGAAATATTTTATTGCTTCGAAATATTTTGAATTTTATTTTCATTCAATTAAGCCATATAAATCTTCCTTTTAACCCTTACATTTTATTAAATAGGGTTGTAACCATTTTTCAAACTATTCTAAATTTGTAGCAATGAATATCCAATAATTTATTTTTTAGTTATTCAGCATACAAGTCTGTAATAAAAGATACTTAAGATATATATAACGAAAGCATTACAAAAGTTATATTTTTCGATTGCAAGATTATTGGCAATAAAATTTCGCCGTTTCTATCTTGTCATATGAATAATCTCCGGAAAGTTTTCAGATATTTCAAATGATTATTTTTAACAGAGCAGCAGTTTAATGATGGAACACATGCCAGTTCTTCAACTTTGCACTTCTCAAGGACTGAACATATCAATACGAAGCTAGATTCATTTTTCACAAATAACTTTGATATAAAATAGACTAATGAGCTGTTATATTTATAGATTTTTGAAACTAATAAAATAGAAGGTCACGTGTTTGTTTTTACTGCTGAAAATTTTAACATGCTGGAATATACATATTTAATTTAATATTTCACATAGAAAACAGTAATAAATTTACGTAATTTTAATAGATCGTACGGCTTTCAAGAAATGTTGATGCATAATTTCTATTAATAAAATTCTCTAAAATCAAAGAAACTACTTTATTATCACTACACCAGTGTCTGCAATTCATATATGCTTCTAAATTGACTTACTGAGAGCCATGAAATGATATTCATTATTTACTTTTGGATCTGGCATGAAATCTGTCAAGGGCTGTTAATTACGGAAGATGAAACTTTTAGGTACAAGATAATTCTGCTAATCCTCCTCTGAAGTAAAAGTTGATTTTCCTCGAAAACGAAATTTGAAAGAGTGGGAAGCAAAGGGAAAAAAATCCCTCCACGAGTTGAAATTTATTATGAATCCGGGGAGTCGGAGGGAAAATGTCTTGGAAAATAACCTCATCCAAGTTTGACCGCGAAATCCTTTCCCCCCATTCTCTGCAATTACAAGCTCTTTAACAAAAGCACAGAGGTATTAACTTAATCCCGTTGGATTGACCGAAGCAGAAAGTAGGATTAAGTGAACGCCGCGCGTCCAATTTTGCCTTCCCGAAACTAATTTTTGTGCGCGACTGTGATTGAAATTAAATTAGTCATGACGAAAACATAGACTTGTAATCATTGTTGTAATCACCGGAAGAACGAGCAGAAAACACTGAGCAACTCTTAAAAGGGTCATATTAATTTTTAAACAAGGTATTCCATGTAATTAGAACTCATAACATTGATCTGCTGTTCAGAAAAGACCCTTTTAGCTTGAAGTATTGATTTTTCCAGTACATTCTATTAGTAGCTTGTCAGTAATAGGGTAAGCAGTTAATAAAGGAAAGACAGACTCCATTCTGAAGTTTCAGCTATTCTTTTGAAGATTTTATCACAAACTTAATGAAAATTTTGACAAAGATATGGGTTTAAAGTTGAAATGACAGGAAGGAAAAATGTTTTAAAATAAACCTTTTGGGTGAAGGTTTTTAATCCACATCAACTTTTGTCTTTAATCGGAGAAGTTTTCCTCGTTCATTAAGTTGAATAAGAATAAGGTTATACGGAGCAACTTATGTGCTTTGCTGCTAAAACGGAATTCAGGAAACAAAATGACTAATCCCTTTCTCTCGAATTAGCTCCAATATTTGGTAATCAATGCTGGTGTCCTTGCTAATTTGTTTTGCAGCTTTGCTTTTAATGTTTGAACTTTAGAAGTAGAATTTTACATTTCCTGTAACTTTCTAGGTATTTATTTTGAAACTATTGTCCTTCTTTTTATTGTCATGAAAATTCAATGAAATATGTAAAAATAATCACAGTTTAAAATTTAGGGTTTTTAACACATCATTGGTAAAACTTTTTGTTCTTGTTCTTGTTCTATTTCATAAAATTACTTGTTGTACTGTAAACACTATTTAGTAGATAAAGAGAAATTGTATTGGGAAAATTTGAATTCTCTTTGAAGAATCCAATGTTTTTTTTTTCATTTCGTTTTGTGGTACACATTTTATTAATCGTGGTATTTCATTAACTACTGGTTCTAATATTTCGTAAGTTCAGAACAAAATATCTGTAACTATAAAAAAATGTTGCGATAAACTTAGATTATAGGTAGAAAATAATTTACGTCATAATTTACAAAATTCGGAATTTAAATAGGCATAATAAATTTAAATGAATAACAAAATAGCAAAAACGTCCTCTATTTTATTACTATGACGATTCCTTTTATCTGTGATAGCAATATCATACGTATGATGATTATTTGCTTCGAAATTGCCATATTATAGCATAACATTATCTTATAGCAGAAACTTGTCAACTGAGTTTTGTGATTTATATGTCTAAAGAAAAGATTTTAAGGAAAATATTATATTATTGGTGACTTATGCCTTCGTGCATTATCCACAAGAATCCATCTCTTATTTGAAGGGAATCAACAACAAAAAATCCTAATTTAAAGTCTCGACTTAAAATGTAGACTTATGTTTCTTACCCATAGCAATAACATATCGATAACAGAAAAATCCATACATATAACAATACATATAATAAAACATTGCTAAAAAGTAAAGGATTTAAATATTAGAAGTTTTGGGGTTTGGGACACCTTACTTGTAATTCCGTTAGAATTGCAAAGAAAAATAAAATGAAATGTTTTTCAATGAAATTAGGCCGAACATCAATTTTTTAAAAACTTTTCTGAAATGGTGTAAATGTTACAAATATTATTCTATTCTTAACAACCACTTACTGATATCGAATAATGCATTAAAATAAATTATCTTTCTTCAAAACATTACATCTTGTGTTTAAAAGAAGCAATTAAACGTCTAAGATGCGCATTTAGCTGCATCCTGAAATTGAAAATGATGGAAGATGAAATATGTTTCGTTGTGAGGCACAAATTTATTTACTTGGAATAAGTAGATGCATAAATACCTGCAAAATATCATACTATACTGCAAAAAATGTTCCACAGTATTAAAATTCTTTCTATTAGCTAGATTACATCTTCTGTATAGACAAATCAGCTCTCTTGAACAAGAAAATGTATATTCTCTCTGATTACACATTATTTGCCGCAAATTTTGCAATCCGTTACGACGTTCTTTTGTGTGACTCTCAAACGAATATTTACTGGATTTAATGAAATTTAAGTCTGTTTTATAAAAATTTATTGCTCAGAAGGAATTATGTTTAATTGTAAAAAGTAAATTTTTTTTCTTGGAATAAATAAGATATTTATGCCTGCAAAGTATAAAAATTGTGTGAGTGCATTGTCAAGAATATGTACCAAAGAAGTTATCAGTCTACGTTGGAAATCGATTTTCGGCCAAAAATCACAATATTTTTCATCGTTTCATCTGAAAGCTTATACTTTTTGGTTCACAATTTTTTTTATTTTATTTCTACGACACCCAGAAAGAAAACTAGAGCCTTTTTTGGAAACCTCGAGAGCTGAAAACGAAAAAGAAAATAGAACGATAGGAAAACAATTTTCAGTATTTTTAACCATATAATTAATATTTTTAAAATTCATTGTTTATTACAATTATTTATGCCTTATTAATTATTTTTTAATGTTTCCAGAAGATAGTGGGATCTAAATTCAGAAAATAGAAAAATAAACACTAAGGTCTGGGAGAGGAGAGAAAGCTGACTGACAACTATTATGGGATAGCAACATAAATAACTTAGATGCAATGCCAAGCTCTGAATTGCTAACTTTTTTCATGTTTCTCTAATAACTTTCAACCAATGCATTTACAGAGTCCGACGGGCACCGACAGTTGGCACTCGCTTACCTGTAACAAAGTTGGTCTGAAAAAAAAATGATCTAAAAAGAGTAAAATCACCCTGGAGATGAAGAAAGAGGGTGTAATGTATAAATGTGGTGATTTTTAAGTAAAGTACTGCATAAATTTATATTAAAAAATCTGATTTTGTACGTTAAACGTGTTTTTCTCAAAACTGTACATTTCATAAAATTCCTATACCTGTGACATGATTTCTCAAACCCTTTTTATGATACACTTTTCAAACTTGGTATGCAGATTTTATATGTCATTATCTAGAGTTTGTACTAGAATAATCCCAACTGCATCATAATTTTGAATTTTATAGCCTGTTATTGTGTTGATAGTTGTACAAATATTAGGAAAATTCTGTATTATCCACTTCAAAAACGTATAAAAAATTTATTTTTGAAAATTTTCATTAGATTCTAGTACATTCTCTAGACACGTGTTTAAAGTTTCTCAAAATAATTTATTTGAAATTTAACTTTTAAAAAATCTGTGATAATTGCAAAAGTTTTTATTGCATAAATTTAAGTTTTTATGCACTAATCATTATGAAATGTGATTGCAATATTTATTTTAATGCTGTTTCTCAAAATGGTCTCCGAACGTATGCGGATACCTTAGAAAAATCCTAATTTCAGCGATCACATCTACATTGTTTCTTATTTTTAAATATAAATAAATATATCATATTCACTCCCATAATAAAATAGTACATTTGCTCTGACTACTCACCAATTCACATGAAATTAATGATTCATTATGATTCGATTATCTCTTGTACTCTAATCAGTATTTGGTTGGTTTAAACACTTAACCGATTTACTCTAATGTCATTCGTGAGCAGAATTACAGTATTACTCAACTTTTGAATATGTCATTCGAAAGAATTCAAAAATTGAGTTGTATTATGAAATGAATCATGTGTTCTAAGAATAGTAATTGAAAAAAAGGCAAAAATATAAAAAAAAAGCTTTAATCTAACCTGATAGAACAGAAAACTGAACTGTCATGGGTGAGGTTAAATTTGTTTCATGACAAATTACTGAGTTTCTACAGTAGCCTAAGTAAAAAAAATCAATAGCTATTTTGTATATAACTCTTGCTGTTAAAGTGGTTTAAACTTAGATTGAGATTTTTCGTACTTATTTAATCAAGAAAAGGAAACTATAAGCGTGTCCAACTATCATCAACTTTTTCCATTATTAATTACGATTAAATAAGACATTAAAATATACAAAAATCTCTAATTATAGAAAAAAAACCGAGTAGCTTCATGTGATTTAAAAAGTTATATGATTCATAATAGTTTTGTGAAATCTGAAGAAAGCATATTCCCGCCATTTGATTTCCAATTACCAGCCGCTTATCTTACATTTCTAAACCCAAACATCAGTTAAACTGGCCTTTATTTTTCGCTTCCCCGCTTATGCAGCAAACTCTGGGAATTAAATAGGCGGAAAATGTTTGAAAATATATGCACCCACAATTTCATTTCATGTATGAAAATGAAATACCCTTTTCATCAGAGGATCGCTTCATTTAATAACATAGTTTTACATCAACGGGAAAAAGATCGCTCATTCCTCTCCATTTTCAGATATTTCAAAACACAGTCATTACTACTTGCAGTTTATGGCTTGCCTCCTTTTCATATGCGGAATCTTTAGCATACGAAATGGAAGAGCAGAATCAATTTGCCAGTCCATTATAAAATCAAAACTTGCAATTTTGTAACCACGTAACAGAGGAATTTTGCAAATATCGATGAGTTAAGGATTAATCTATTAAATGTTTGGGAACGAGCAGATGTGAAGTAGAGTGGACTCATCTTTGTACTTAGGAATCAGCTCCTATTACGCTCGAAGCAATTAATTTTTCTATCTGGTCAATTAAAAGAAAGCACAAGGAGTTGATATTGACGTTAAATTCCTTCGACTTCAAATAATCAATGCCCTCGCTGGCAGGCATTTAAAAGGCAAAAGAAGGAATATCTGCTTTGATTAATTTTATTGCCACATCGAAGGTACTAAATGCTTACATATTAATTCAACCAATCATTTTCTGCTAAATTATGCTTTCTCTAAATTCTGAAGGGTTGATTGATCATTTAAATACGAAATGACTGCTTTGACTTATATCTTTCTAATAATGACTGATAACTTCATTGATCAAAGTTCATTTTGTTATCAAAATGACCTGTACACCTAGAAAAATAAATGTATAGCGGTTTTTATTCAGAATTTTGTAAATTTTTATGAAATGTAGAAAAAGAATTTTGAAATATTAAAGAGGAATTGCATTTTTAATGGATCTTCATTCTTTCTTCTTCTTATACTTATATCTTAACAACTTATTATATAACACAAAGTAACTTTTTTCCTGTTAAAATATTCATTCAAGATAATACTCTATATGGGAACATTAAAAATGGAAACCATTTTAATTTTATACCATGTAATACATTAAACGTGAACCACAGAATGATACATTTTAAATATTATATATTTATTTCTCTATCATAAGTGTATTAGGATTGAGTGAATTAATTATAATTATCATTAATGATTATCTTTTTCCATTTCGAAAGGAATAAAATTATTGAATAAGTGAATGAATTTTTAATCAGTTTGTTTCATAATTAGAGAAAAGTAAAACGTGCGTTCAGACTTTCTATTCAAATATTTCCATCTAAATCTCTAAATTTAAAGTATGCCTTTGACTGAAATTTTAACGTGAATTGAATGACCGTGGGTAGAAATAATTGAAATAGAGCATTTAAAAGCAAAGAAGCGCTTTACTATTAACATCAGTTGAAAATTGTTTTTCAAATTTCTTTTCTCCATAACTGTGCAACTACAATAAAAAAACCGTCAATTTTTTATTAATAGTTAAATAATTTTTATAATTACTACTAAATTAGATGTTAATTAAAATAGCTTCTATTTAAGATTATATAAATATCTTATTATCAGCATTTTACAATGTATTGAACTTAAAATACAGTTAGTTATATTTACAGTTAGTAATATTTTTACAGTTAGTAATATTTAGAATTCTAATTGTAAATTTTGTTTTGCATTATGAATATCGAATATTGTATTTTAAAAAAAATGTATTTACATTTTGTGTTCAGTTACTGAAGATTAAGTGAGTCTGAAGACAAAAAGAGGAGCAATTTAAGTAATTCTTCATTAACAACATATTTCATTTAGAACTTTTGGATACTTATTAATAAATTCAATTTAATTAGCAAAATTATTCCTATTTTCAGAAGAAGGGAAAAAGATATCACTTTCTATGCTAAATTTTTTCATTTGATTTTATATTTGATTTTGCTCATATTTGTTGTAAAACACTGTCTGAGAGATATTCCCCAGCATTTATCAAACAAATTGGAAATACTACGGTGCATGATTTCAGGATTTTGTTGAATTATTAGCAAACAAATATATAAAATTTCAAAATATCTCATTTCTCACTTTTTCGCTGAAGACTTTAAAATCATACAATTGCGAGAACGTTTCACCCAGTTTCAGATTAATTAATAAATGTTTACCCTTCAATGTTTATATGTTTTGGGCATTTATTACTAAAGCCACAGTAAAAACATCACAGTATAAAAAGAAACACTTGCACGATATGTTTCATTAATGTAGTTTTTCATACAAACTCTAGCATTAGATATTTCTAGAATTAATAGTTCTCTACTTTCTTCCAAGCGTTATCTATCTATAAAACTTTTTTTATCAATCCTTTGATTAATATATTTGCATTATTTTCATTAGAAATTGCTATAACTCTATACGTTGTTGTATGAAATATCAAATTTCTAATAGTTTGTTTATCTAAGTTACATTTCAAAAATAATTTTATTCTGTCACTAAGTTATATATATTACAGCTTAAACCCTTAATTACTTCTAAACTGATTGTACGAAATCATTTAAATTTTGATATGTAAACAGAAATAAACTTAAAACAAAAACATGTTTGAAATTTGACATACTTGGCTTTAATTTGCATTTTATTAATTTTCAGACTTTAAATACTTTATATCTCTATCGAAATATCAGGCGTAGTTTACTACTTATTTTTTATCGCAAATTCCCTTTAATAATGGAATTTCTTCTCTTGCTAGATGATATAAACCCTTTTTAATTTGTCAAATGATTCCTAACTCAAAACACTGAAAACATGCAAATCTTTAGGATGTAAACAGAGCTGAGATCAGGTAAGAGCATCTCTGAAATGAGTTCATGATGTCCTGCGCCCGTGTTCTACTCTTTTGAAGCGCAGCATATAGTCAGTGTACAAACTTCCCTTTGGCGAACAAGTGCATGTCAATATTTAAAGGAGCTTCGCGTAAGCATTTCTCTTGCTAGAATTCTTCTAAATGCGCTTGAATCCGCTTGGAGATATTTTGAATATCCAGAATATTTCATAGAGTTTCTTGAGTTAAATATTTTCCTCAAAAGACTGTATCGAAATTCATCTGAGCTAAATAAGAGATAAGTAGGTTTAACATATGTTGATGGAATCGTGCCTAATTTTATTATTATTTTTTATTTTCCATTTTTAATGTTATTTTCCCAAAAAATATCTAGTCAATTAGGTTTTCGAAACTTAAGTAAGTTAAGTATTGAGATCCTTTAATAAAAGCAGCATTACAAAAATAAATATTTTGATAAATAACTCATAAAAATACCCATATATAAAATTTGAACAGAATTGATGAAAAATGCGGTCAATTGTTATATTTTTCAAAACAGAACAACATCAGTAAAAAAGAAACGTATGGCGGAACAACATTTCCAATACATGGAAATTATTTAACACATACATCTAAAGAAGTAATAAAGGAGCATTTTTTTCGTTCAAAACTTGATGACTTGTTTGAAAATTTTTTAAAAAGTTTCTATTTTAAAAACACTCTATTGTTAGTATAGTAAAAAGAAGAGAACAAATATTTGAAACACAATTCCGGAGATAAAAATATAACTTAAAATGGTGTTGCTCTGATATAAATAATCTAGGTAAACATGAATTTTGATTACATACATAATTTAATTTGATTTTTGATGAATGATTGGGAATTTTCTTTATTGTGATTTTAATTGTGGCTTCCTTTCCTTATCGTATTGTTTTCAGCTCCTCGTGCATTGTCGAATTTTGTTTTGACTTCTAGATCTTTGGTAAAAAAATTTTAATATTTAGTACACTGATAAAATTTTGCTTTTAAAAATATTTATTATTATTACTATTTTCTACATTTTAGGCTCATAATTTATTATTATAATTATTTTGGAATCTTATAAATATGTGAGAAAGCCTCTATTCGCGAAAATTCCATCTGCTTAATAAATAAGAAGAAGCGAAAGCAGTAAAACTGTAAACAAACAAAGAATAAACCATTACGGTTTATTCTTACGGGAACAACTGTCTTGTTTTGCTTTCATGGAAAAAATTAGTGGCTTTACAACTTGCGCATGAAATATGCATGATTTAAACATTGGAAGTGGGCGTGGCACCTGATATCGTGTAGACAAAATAACTTCATAACTCACTAAATATTCGTCTGGTTATTTTGACACTTTCAGATTATTAAGTCAAAGGTTCAAGGATCATTTTCCACTCAAAATTGGAAAATCGATATTTTTAAGGATTTTCCCGAATTCTTAGGGAGCCAAGTCCCTTAACAAAAGCGTGTAAAAATGACACAAATATTACTTTTTCTTTAAAAAGTAACAAGAGATATTTGACGAATAATTTTATTTGAAATATTCAAAGTTTGGTCGAAGGATTTATTGAGTTGACGATTCAGTTACAAAAGTCAGACATATAGAAAGAGGTTATCTCGTACAAAGGTACAATTCACCTGACGCCTGCCTCACGTGGTAGGCATGACTACACCTGCCATATAACATCTTATTTCACGTTATCTTACTCTTACTTATGGCAACATTATTTTTCCACCTACAAGATGCGCTATGGATTCTACGGTTAACTTGCCTCATTTTTCAGTTATAGTGTTCCTACACACAAAAGTAGACATATAGTCTGCATATTTGATATAGTTCAAAATTTGATACAGATCCACAAATTTTGTTGAATAACCAAAGGTACAATTCACCTGACGTCTGCCTCACGTGGTAAGCATGACTACACCTGCCATATAACATCTTATTTCACGTTATCTTACTCTTACTTACAGCAACATTATTTTTCCACCTACAAGATACACTATCGATTCTACGGTTAACTTTCCTCATTTTTCAGTTACCGTGTTCCCACACACAAAAGTAGACAGATAGTCTGCATATTTGATATAGTTCAAAATTTGATACAGGTCCACAAATTTTGTTGAATAACCAGTCAAATTTCTTTCATCTAGCTTCTTATAAACTTGAGTAATTGCAATCACGTGCGCGCGGACGGACAGACACAAAAACACAATTCCAAAAATGTGTTTTTCTAAGGTGTCCAATCATCCTCCTTTTGTAAGTCCTGCCCTCCCTCGAAAAGTATAGAATAAATAATGTTAGAAATGTTCTTATTATGCATTTATCATATCATAGTGTATTCTGTATTATTGTTGAAATGGATAAAATGTTTCTTTTATGTACGATATTTTTTTATCTTCAATTTATTTGTGTCCTCCTTTTCATTAGAAAAAAGTTGGTCACCTTAGTTTTTCGAACTCAAGGGGACCAAAGTCTGAAGATCCATCAAAATCTCTCGGTCGACTTTTTTGACGATTATAAATAGTTTCTCTCTGCTACTTGTATACGACAAATTGAAATTGTACCCTTCATTTTGAAATATTATTATATAGAGTAGAGAAGGACATTGATCAATTTCACTCAATTTATTAAATTAAAAATCCTTAACCTTTAAGAAAACCAAAGAATCATGCATTTGAAGACAGCTACTGAAAACAAAAGTCTAAAACTAAATTTCAAGCAGCACAATATTTGTCATATATGGTAATAAATGCAAAAGAAACTACAGTTAGAAAATGTGTTCTCAGTGCTTTGAAAATTCAATGTGCACTTAGATTCTTCATCATAATCAATATCATTTTAAAATATTTCTAAGAAAGCAAGATTCAATTCCTGTCTTTTTTAAATCAATTTTTAAATGTATTTAATTATCTTCCTATAAATTAAATGGAGTTTTATAATGTTTGGTTTCTAGGAAGGTAGTAATGCAAATTTTCACACTTAAGTTGCATTAATTTTATAGTGTACTATGAATTTAATAGTGTACTATATGTATATGTAATTTTAATTATTATTTATTTTGAATGTAACATTTATCATCATAATACACCCTCTTTTTTTAAGAGTTTTTTTATTGCTTAATTTGCTCAGTAACAGCGAATTCGTTAAAAAATCTATTGTTTTTAATTTTATTTTATCCTTTTTATCTACTGGGTTGATTATTTAATAAACTTCAGAGCATTTATGAATAGAAAACTAATAATTTTCTTCAGAATGCACTCTATGCGAAAAACGTAGAATAAAAGGCAATTCTTTTTACAAAAAGAAATAATTTTCAGTGAAAAATATCTCCATCCACACTCTTACATCTGTAAAGCAACATATACATCCTATCTTCTCATTTAAATTTGAGAATAAACCAATACATATCAGAAAAAGAACTAGAAGGAAATGAATTGTTCGGTAAACGAGAACTAATAATTTACTTGAGCATTTTAGCGCAAAGAAAAATGAAATTATTGTGAAACTCTCTTATGTGAGAAGTGACTGGACGTTCGAGTGTGCCGTCAAGCTGTCTACAGCAGTGGAAGATGAAATTTATAGTGCTAAGCTTGCAGCATATTTTCCATTGTGAGTTGTTATATTGATTAGTGGGGGATAGGAATATTACAGTGCGCCTCAGTGCTCCGTTTTCAAGAGAACTAACTCTGCTTTCCTACCATTTCCCTACTACAGACACTAATTGAAATTCCAGTCTTCAAGTGTCGTCGGCAACTATCTTTTCCTAAATGATAATTATCTTCACTTCTTACTATATTTTCTTCCTGCTTCAACAGTTGGAGTTAGCTGCGGCTCAACCTTTGATTTAAGTTGGGAATAATTTACTTCGGGATGCGACGCTGCTATTGTTACATAGAACTGATAAAGTTATTTATTTTGTAAGTTTAAGCAATTCCTTTAAAGTACGTTTCAGTTTCGAATGAAGAATAATTGTACTATCTTTCCATAGTATGTTGAATGAATTTTTTACATTTTAGATTCCAGCAGATATGAAAATATTGATTTTTGAGGAAATACGTTAGAACTAGATATTTTTAACCGAATTTTGTGTTAGATTTGGAAAATACTCATTTTGCTAAATACCTCTGTTCAGAAATATTTAATCCCAAGATTGTATCGTGGCATCATTTTGTTACATATTCCATGAAAAAGAGTAAAAGAAAAAAATTGGAACATACTGCATAAATAACCCGGTCAAAATTTATCTACATTTTATTCATTACGTTCTTGCATTTCTAATTAACTTATATAACCCTTCACACTTGGACCAAATTTTGCAAATTTATATTGCATACTGTCTGTCTTTGATATTAATTTCAAAGAGAAAAGGAAAAAAAGAAATGTTTAATAATAGGTATATAAACTTATTTATGTGTTTTAAATAAGTCAATAATTTCATGTTTGATGTGGTCATTCAATAAATAATTACAGAAATTTGAATATATTTCATTCAAATCATAACGAATGAAACCTCAGCTCGCCATAATAAGTATAAACCAAAAGTTTTGGACCTGTTAAACAGTCTTGAAACTTACTTTAAAGGAAAATAAAATGAATCTTTTCATGGAAATCTATCTTAATTAGAAGTTTGTAACAAAATCGAAATATCTTCGCATTTCATTCGTTAAATCTGTAAAAATTTGTAATTTTTTAATCAAAGTATAAAGACTGGAACTTCGTCTGAATTCCAAAAGAATGAACAGAATTAACGAACATTTTAAATAGCTACAGCACTTTCTTATTTCATTTAGATGTAGTTAATATTAATTCCCTTCCCCCATAAAAAAACACCATTTAAAATGAACACAAAAAACAAAGCAACATTTTAAAATGTTATCACTTGTATTCTATTTATTTCAACTAGTGCGAAGTAAGTATTAAAGTTTACTATTTTCTAGTTCTTGGAATGTTTAAGATTTTTTAATACACTGAACATCAGTTTTAGGGCATTTTTGGTAGCTCTAAAGTAAATGAGATTTATTAGAATTTATTCTTCCATTTCTGTTAGTTCCCAAATCACAAAACTTGATTTATCAGAACTCGTTTATGAAATGTCAGCCCTCTCAGCTGGTTCCTGGGCATGTCATCCAATGAAACCTCACGAATGCCTATGATTACCCACTCTAAGTAATAACCAAATTGATTAGTTTTACTGAAAAGCCGCGTAATATCCGAGAGCTTATTACTGTATAAATAATAATAATTTATATGACCAAAATCATGACAAAAAAAATAGCATCCGAGTAAAAATGAAGAAAACGCCATTTAAAAAATTAAATTCAGACGTGATGTTCATTTTATTAGTCTATTAACTGCGGTACTTGAGGGCGATCTTTCGCAAAATGTTGGAAGGGCGCCTAAGATGAGTACATCAAGAAAGCAGTAAAGAATATTTAAGTGCGATTTGAACCAAAAACAGAAAAAGAATTGAGCTTTAAACCCATTACGTAGCTCGTAGAAATCGCTGAACTACATCCATTTTAAAAGTTAGAAATAACACTCAGACAATTAGGAGCAAGAATAATAACCAACAATAATGTTTTACACACTTGCGGATGCAATATTTTTGTATGGTCCATACTTGCTGGCTTTTCAACTAAAATCTAATTTCGGCTGCCAAACAATATAGGAGATTTCCATTTTAAGGAGAGGGAACCTAGCTGAGGGGAGGTACGACATTCGTATGTATTATTTATATCTTTCAAGCTTACATTTTTTGGTATGAAACAGAAAGAATCTTGGCGTAGAAAGACAATTACATTGGCTTCGTATTAGTGCAACTCTCTTACTGACTCAAGGTTCAAATGCTAAGGCGATTACATGTAATGCCAGCAAGGAAAAGCTATAGGGACGATACCGATAGTCGGTTTTATTGCTGTAATTTGTTTTTGCTGTTTTTATTTTTTCCTCGCTAGATAATCTTATAAGTGGTTTTCAAGGTGTGTTTCGTAGACTCTGTATAGGAAATAGAATTGGCTGCGCGAAGTAAAACCCTCCCAGCTTCCTTTTTCCTTTTTTTTTCTTACTCACAAACTAGGGAAAATGGAAAAGCTCCAGCAAAGTTCTAGGTTTTACGAGTGATACTTCACCAAGCTTTTCTGGTGCTCACATCAGCTAATGAAATGTGATTTGAAACATTTTCATTTCTGTTCTTTAATTAAAGAACAAGAACGCATACAACAAAATCAAGAATTTCTGTTCCTGTTCTTGTAACAAACGAGGAGCACAGAAGAGTTGCCATTCTTCACAGTTGCCGTTGAATTTTTCATTTGAATGCAAATACACGTGAGATATTCTTATATAAATTTGCAACTACGTAGAACTTCTGAAGTCAGAATTTTTTCAAAATTATTTCTAAAGCTTATTTCTAAGCAACTCCAAAAATTAAGGGGTTTTTTTAGTGGGGCTGGGGGGATTTAACAAAATAAACTGAGTATTAAAGCTAAGATTTTAAGTGTTGGATTTGAATTGTACACTAAACTGTTATACTGAATTTGTACATTTCAGAATGATTTCAACAGAATCAGAACATCACTATGAAAAAACATGTTAGCATTCTATTTAATAATTTATGGAAATTTGAATAGTATAAAAAATTAATACTTTCTAAATTATTTTTAATTTAACTAATTATGATTTATTTTGTTACAAACTCATTTTAATCAATCAATGCATCTTAGAAATGAAAAGAAATATTCCTCTTAAGGTAGACAGGAAATTAAAAGAATTCAACAATTTGATCAGCAGATTCATCATTGGCTCTCTTCTCTTCATCTATAAATTTATGATTCCCATAAAAAAGATGCGTCATATATTTTGAACATACGAAATATTTCAGAAAAGAGGATTATGGACATTTAAAACTATAGAAATCTTTTAAATTTTAAGCCTATTTTTATGTAATATTAGTTATTAAATTTAATTTAGATAAGTGATTTTAAGCAATAAATATCATTTACAAAAATTTAATTTAGTGGTGATAATTTTACATAAATTCCAAAAGCTCTAATTCGAAATTTTAACACATTAATTATTGAATTTCATTGTTGTTTGGTCTTTATAGATAAGCGTAGCTAAGATAATGCAACAATTACTTATCTTAGCTACGCTTATCTATGTTATGCCGAAATACTCCGAAGCACGAGTCTTTTCAAAGTTGTCGAATTCAATTCATAATTTTCACCTGTCATATGAAAACATAAAACAGAACAAAATCTGATAGAGCACATTCATTATTGAATCATTTCTTCATTTATAAGTCAATATATTTTATAAACATGAGGTCTTATATATTTTAAGCATAATCTTATCTCCTCTCTTTACATATATCTCAAAACAACAATTAACTTATTTCGAACTATGAAATTATCTTATTATATTTCCTTAAGTCAAATTTTATTCTTTTTAAAATTACTGAATTTAATAAGGCTACGCAATTTCAAGCATTAAATATAGTTTACAAATTATCATTTAATATTGCTAATTTCACTCAAATTCTAGTATCCTAACTTTAGCACATTAACTACCAGAATTCAATGTCATACGAGCTTTGCAGATAAGCGTAGTTAGAATTATGCAACAATGACTTTTTAACCAAAGATAGACAGAATTCGCCCTGAAGACGAAATATAGCCTTTTCAAAATAGTGAAATTCATTCATGAAGTTCACCTATCAAATTAAATTAAAAAGCAGGAAAAAAATTGATACAACAATACACCCTTCCCTTTTGTTTACTCACCAATTCTTTTGATTTTACTTTGTAGTGTTTATTAAAAGAAGACAACTAACGGCGTTGATTTTGACCGGAGGCTGTACTGCTAATTCTGGATTAATCTTTCCGCTCCGCGCTCCCTTATTGGACGCTAAAAGTGAAAAGCCTGAATCTATTGGATCCGACTTAACAGCTGTTAATGTCATACTTGTGCATCCTGGTAACATCTCATTAGCAAACTAATATGTCATATCGTTTTGCTAATGGCCGTTATCGGAATTCAATATTTCTCTACTTACAAAATGCGTGAAAAAATTGTCACTCGACCAGAGAGTTTTGGGACTCTGGAAAAAAAGGAGAGATCTTGTGCGGATAATATTTTAGTGTTTTATTATTTTATGGGATTTCATACGTATATATAGGTGAAGTTTTTTCCCTCGTGAAGGTTTAGGAAAAGTATTTATTTCACACCAAGGATGTTTTACCTTTTAAAGTTAGGGTGGATTTGTTTTATTTCGATCTAATAAATTAATTATCAAAATATTTATTTAGTGGTTTGATAATTATTCACTCCCGACAATTAATATCAGTGGAAGCATTAGAGGAAGCAGATTAAAAGGGGTAGTTGAATTCATTTTTGTGGAAGTGATTAAATGATTTAGAATGTTAGAAAACTAAACATTTTCGTTAATATTGGCATTGTAAAACTGTAAAGCATAGATATTTGTTTTTTACTAATAATTTATTATCTTATTGGAGTATTAAGATTGGAGTTTTAAAAAAACGATCCTGCATTGTTACTAAAATAAGATAGTAACTTACAGCAATAACAGCTTCATGGTTCATCTTCTGAAGTTCAAAGAAATACATTCAACATTTTTTATCAACCTAATTACTACAAACGATTCTCGAATTTAAAAACTAACACAGACAGTTAAATAAATCAACTGAAAAAAAGAACTCGTTATTTGATGGCTTAATTGTGACGTTGTATAACACGTTGTATATTTAAAAGAGAAAGTCACTTACTGACTCATCAACGAATTTCCCAAACTACTGGGACTAGAAGCTTGAGATTCGGCTGGTGGTTGCTTCTTGGGTGATAGGTGCTTGCTAAGAAAGGATTTTTCAAAATTTTAATTGGAATTTTAATTCATTAAAAACTACCTTAAATTTTAACGTTTTTCAGCAATAAATTTGGAGAATATTAACGCACAAAAACTATTTTAACATCATCTTAAAGTTGATAAAATGAGTTTTTCAATTATACCAAATGCAATTCCATGCAACATTCGGTTTAATTTTCATTAATTTTGAATATATTTTCAAACACAATTTCCAAGTATTTTTTATATTGTCTTCGTCTGCTGAAAGGATTTTGATTTTAAAATATTTCATATAAAAATACCCAATAATTATAATACGTGAACGAAGTCGCGGGTAACAGCTAATATAAATATATAATAATGAAATAAGAAGTGTAATCCAACTCATCCTAAATTTTTATTAAACCCAAAAACTGCTATTTTTACACAATGTAATAAAGATGGGTTTTCCGCCAATACGCTCCTATGCAGAACTTTTTTTAGGTATGCCTGACCAACCCATAAAGTTTGCCAGAACCATATTGTATGACTCTGTATATGCATTTATCCCTGGTAATAATAACAATACAAAATCTAGAAGAGTTTCTGTTACAGAATGATCATATAGACAAGAAATTTTATTAATGACTTTCTATCGTTCTAGTTAATCAGTTTAACTAAATTGTTAAATTGATGTTTTAAATTTACAGAAATTTTTGTGTACTTTCGTTTCGTAATTTTATTTCAAGAGCTTCTATCATATATCTGATAAATATATTTGCCACTCCACTGATGATTTTCCCCGTAGAAATATAAATTTTAAGAAGGTTTTTCTACCTGTTTCAGAAAATTTGACGTCTTTTACGAATTCTGTTTCAAATTTTGCTTCTACTTATATGGAATCTTCTTTCAAAGTGAGACAGGAGCATAACTGGCCGTTTACGAATACAATTTCTTATGAATATGAATAATAGTTTAGAAATTATTTTATAATCAAGTATTGATTTAAGTTCCTTTTTGGAGAATGCACCAGTGAAGACTTTATTTAAAAATTTTTTTGAACAATTCTATTTATGCCGTTGTTTCAGTGAATTGAAGGACGACTGCTGCGAATTAACCTTACCCGCTCCGATTTGTTATTTTTAAACAACATTTAAAAATGCATTATATGCAATCTAGAGTAAGGAACATAAGAAACAATTTTAAAGATAACTTTCACCTCCACATTTTAAATAATCTTTTAATCATCTAAAAATTTTTATTTTTTCATTAAATTAAATCCCTTGTTTCAGATATATGTTCCAATTTTTCCATCCATACCGGTACAATAGAATGCAAGTAGGAAAACGTGCCAATCTCTTATCAGGACAAGGATTCATATGAGCTTGTTATTATACGTAAATTTATACAAGTTTATATTAAAATCTTCATTCAGTCTTTTAGAGTATAAAAAAATTAGGTATTCTTAATCGCTTGTGAAAGTATATATTAATATATAATATTCTTATAGTCGAAACAGGTTTTTTCAATTGTATTTGATAAGATTAAGCATTTATTTTAAAAAATATGACCCAACAATCCTTGAAATGTGATGAACATGCAAGTGTATCATGATCGATAAATGTAAAAGAAGTGCTCTAAAATTGGTTGTCTATGTCAAAAACATTGTCTCTATTTTAATTTGCATAAAAGTCTTTGAAAAGACCTTTATGCAAATTAAAATAGAGCTAATTAACTCTTTTCTGGAAACATAGCTTAAAACTTCTGAGAAATTATATTAGTTTTTCTTTAAAATTTAAAGCTAACCCCTTCTTGGTCGGCGTCGGACGTCATACGTTCGACTATTTTATGACCGTGCGGTTGGCGTCGCATGTCATGTGACGAAGAGAAAAATTGAATCGTTGAAAGTGAATTCGTCGCTACTTACGCGTCTCGTTATATTCCGCGATTTTGACAATGTAAGCAATAAAATAATTGGCAATAAAATATTTCAATGTGGTTTATACACTCTGATGGTCAAGAAAGATTGTAAATCTGTTTTTATGATAAGGTCGTAAAATCATTTAAGAAAACATTTTTTACATTTCATTAATATTTCTTTTCATGCAGATATTTATCTTAAATACCTCAAAGCAATATACTCGAAAAATATGTTATCAGAGAGTTTTTTTTTTAATTTAAAACTTGGGTGCAGTGCCGGGAAAACTGGAGATCACTAAACGGGATATCACATGTATGCCAAGAGTAGATCAAGCAAAAACTGCTTACTGACTCTAATATTTTTTCATTTTCGAATTCAGGATAGAACATATATTAATTTTGAGCAATAAAAACTGCTTTTTATTGGGTCGGAAATTCGAAAAAAAATCGACCAAGAAGGAGTTAATGGTTGTTTTGCATCTGATTCAATCAATTATCTCAAGATAATATTTTCGATTAAAACAATAAAAATTATTAAATATAATTTAAAAACCGTGCTTGATTAAACTGATCTAAGAGTTCCAATGAAAAGTTTTTTCTCTGCAACTCTTTAAAATGCCAATCAATATTTTATCTTAAAATGTATCCGGACTCTGGAAATGTATCCCCGTAAAATATTAATATTTAAAATAGAATATATTTAAAAAAAATTTTGAAACGCTGAAACAATTGACATCAATCAGTAAAATTTGCCCTTTGTAGACAGCATTTCCATGAACGTTTAAAATATCTGACTACCGGAGACAGGTTTAAAATGCCCTACTCTTAAAAATTCATCGGTTTTATGAAGCATAAATTTAATTAAAGATTCTAATTCTTCCTGAAGATTTTTAAATTATTAATAGATACTCTTATAATATAAAAATCCACATCAATTAGAGATTCCTCTACAGTGGCCAATTACAACGAAATACGTCGCTTCGCAATAAAGCAACCGATAGAGCAAGATAAAACATAAACAAAATTAGATGAAGTGAAATAATAAAACATATTTTAAAGTAAAAAAAACTGGCAATGATTTATGAAGCTCTGTTATTCCTTTGAGGAGACAAGGTATGAAATTTTCATTTGTAAACAGTGCATACATTTAGAAATTTATTTTCTAGCAGTTTTAATAAAAGTATCAACTTCAATGTTTCTTTTTTGAAACAGATGACTGAGCTTATTTTTCCACAAAGCTTCAGTCTAAAACTTCTATATTTAAATGCTGCTGTCTCCAATTGCGCAGAAAAAAATAGTTTTAAACTTAATACACAAACATTTCACGCGCTCTCAACTTCCTCTGCATTTTTCGCTTTCAGAGGTAGTTCAAATATTAGAAACAAGGAAAAGTACAGCAAAACCTCATTTCTATTTATGAATAAAATACAGCATGTTAAATAAGAAAACCCATATGGGAAATGAATTCCCAACATCTAAGCAGTGGTAAGTGTTTTATATTTTATTCGGTAGTAATTCTTTTGGAGTTTTGTTACGAGTAGGCAGCAGTGTCTTTCAATAGGGTAAATTAAAGAGATCTCATAATTTTTTTAAAATATAGACACTGCAAAAGAGTAAATAAGATGAAGTAAGGGATGCAGCTCTTTTCAAAAATAGAAATTTGAAATAGTAGCTTTTATGTAAGAAGAATTATCTTTTGTTTATGGATTAGTAGAAGCGTTATTTGCAATGCCAACTAAGCCTATAAAGTAAGCAAATGATTACCACTTTGATAAAAAATTTAAAACAGGAAATCCTATATCGTATTAGAACATGAATAAAAAAATGTTGAACGGTTTTTCAATAGAATTTAGGCCATATTAGACTAGAAAAAATTCAGCCTCTTTGAGATAGTTAGTTGAGATAAAGATATTTTTTCCTCGTATATGTGCTTAAACATATATTCCTAGATAAAATATTCTGGATTTTACATTTGTTTTTTATAGTAAAATATTGGCTGATTTCTCAACCAAGAACAAAGATATGCGGTTAGTACAAGAGGTCTAACCTCTTTGAACCGGTTTATTGGGACGAAAAATGCTCATATTTTGTTGATGGAATATGAGATAAAGTATATTTCTGGGATAGAAAAGTCTTTATAGTGAGTTTCGGGAAAAATAAAGAAAATACATACTATGGACGATTATTGAATTACCATGTTGTGAATTAATTTTAATGTTAGATGCAATTGCCTTAAAAATTAAAAGAAAATGTTTTATAACACATCTAATTAATTAGAAGGACTTGATAATTAAAATATTAAAAAAATGTCTCTGTTAGATACAGTTTTTCAAAAATTCATCTTAAAGTGCAGGAAAAGTAATATTTGACTATTACTTAAATTTTACTTTATTTCAAAAAGATTCATAATTAAAATTCTTACTATGCATTTAGTTTAAATTTATATTTTTTCCCATTTATTCATTTATAGAGACAGTAATTAAAAGACCTAAAAGGGGTTTAGTAAATTATATATGATAAGTACATAATTCTTACGATTATACTGTTATTATTGAATTACGGTTATCAACATTTATGCTTAACTTGTTATTTCTCAAGCATGTATACGGTATATACTTTTATAGTATATTTTGTATTTTTAATACAAATGGTAATTGCATACATTGGATTATTCGAAGGACCACAATCAAAATTCGATTTATATGAAAATTCGAATTATGAAAAACTGGGTCAAAAAATGAGTATAGCAGAGAAAACGACAATTTTTTAATCTAAAAACGGCTGTAACAATTTATTTTTAAGATTTAAGTATTTTAACAAATAATACATAATAAATAAATAAAGTGATAACAATTAATATTTAAAAATTAATAATTTTAAAGCAATTTGAATAAATAAATAGTTGTAATAAATAAACAGTATGCATCACTTTGAACATAATAATTGCACAAAACAACATAAAATGAACAGTAGAACTAGCATTTGACGCATGAAAACCCTTTTAAAGTTATAATTATTTTGGATTATGATTAAATGCATTTCCAAGTAAAATAAAAGAGACACGATGGGCGCATGGTTCGGAGGTATTCAGATAACGAAAACAATTCAGAAATAAAAGCAATTATTTTGCATTTGTTTTTTTAAATTTGACTTCAAATAAACCAAAATATATTGGAATTATCGACAATATTTAACATTATATTAATAGGAAATTCAAAGGATCAGAGAGAGAATTCGATTTACTGAAGAATTTAAATTTAAAAAAAAATCCGATAAGCCTAGTTTGAATGCATCAGCATCATACTTGATGTGCTCAGTTTGTATGTTGTGTTAAATTTTATACATAAGAACTTACGACAAAACCGAACAAAATAGAAAAGCTCTCATTGTACTTACGATACACACATCAAAATATCCCATGTTATTTTGCTTAATACAATTTTATATGACATTAAGCTACAAAAAATATATAAAACATGTAATTTTCATTGTTTCATTGTCTCTAAATGTAAATCCTTTCCATCGTAACTTCTAATTAGTCTAATCAATAAAACTTCAATAAGTGTTTGGAATTAAAATAGCTAATCTTAAAGTTTCTCTTTTTCAAAAATGAAATCGCAAGTTGTATAAGAAAAACTGCATTCACCACAGCATTAAGACGGGTGACGGCATTCTAAGAAACCCGAATTGTAAACAGTTTCCCAAAGAGAAAAGAGCTGCTCTAATCTTTCTGTTTAAAGATATTTGTTTGTTAAATGATTACACACTTAAACTGAATAAGAAAATGAGAGCTTTGACTATTGAAAGTGATTGAAATAAAGAAGTTTTATTCAATATTCTAATTATTCTCCCTCTAAGTATCCTTAAGGGTGTAGTATGTAATTAAAACTCAAAGAAAACCAAATTAAATTTCCTTATCAGTTTCAACGCTTAGGCAGAAACAGCTGTTTATTATCGATAAGATGAACTTGTTTTCGGATAAGAATCGACAAAATCTTCTTGAGGGAGATAGGAACAAAACTGAAAAGTTAATTTTCCATCTATATGCAGATTTCAGAGAGAGAAATTAATTTTCAGTTTTGATGATCTGAATGTCAAGGTTTAATTAGATAAGTAGAATAATGCGTACTCATAGTTATAAAGTATCAGTTACGCTTATTACTTGCAGCAGAACAATTTTTAAGGATGATACTTTTTGAAACCATATTGAAAGTTTGATTCTTTGAGTAATAAAAGGTTTTGAAATGTGTTCGGCGTTCTGTTTTGTTTACATGATTTCATACTGAATAAGTATTGAAAGGACATGCTGCTGGGATGAGATTTACATCCAATGGAAATGTTTAGATCATTTCAAAAAGGAATATTGGTATTTCTGTTGTATGCGAAAAAAGTTTGAAGCAATCCAAACAATTTCTTGCGCAACGATTTAATAACAATGAAACAAATAATTGAAACTAAAATAGTCCTTTAAAAGGATTTCTTAAGCAGCAGCATTCATAAAGTCTTATAAAAACTTATGCATATTCTTTTAATAGCATATTTTCATCTCCGCAATTTAGCGATTAATGTTGACATTTTGAATTTGAAGACAACAAGTTGATAAGGGGTACATTTAAGTGCAACTTTATAAGAACTGCTCAGAGTTGAATTCTACTATGTGGTTAACGAACGTTGTATTATCTTATTGATCTTAAATAATATAGAAGATACGTAATAGGGAATATAGCTAATATAACGCATATATAATAATTTTATATAGAATATAATGTAGAAGATGCAGTAATAATTATAATACAGAAGAATATTGATTTTGAAATATATACATATATTTACTTAATCTTTGAAATATATTGATATTTTTGTATAGATCTATAGTATAAAATTTAAAAAAACTCCAAATCCCATCTCTAAAAGTATATTTCTAAACTAATCTTAATAATAATTTAAAGCTTCCTTTCTGTAAATAGTATAGAAGTATTCTTTGAGTAATTATTATTTTACACCAATATAAATATACACAATTTCTTAACATAAACGGATGAAAAGGAAATAATAGATTTGAAGTCATGTTGCATTTGTTTAAACATTTTTAAGTACAGAACAATTTTACAAAAGTTCGTGGTAATGAAAAAAGAAAGTAAAGTACCAATTAATTTAAAAATTAAAGAATTTAAAACAAATAATCTGTTTGGGCGAAAATTAAATACCACAATAAACATTTTGTAACATGCTTAATCATTCAATACAATCAGCAAACAAATATGCAATCTTTTAAACTACTCATATTAAATGCTTCCTTGGAAATATTTCTAATCTATTAGAAACACAAGCAAAAAATGTCATGTTGTTTTATAATTAAAATGATTTATTTGTAAGTCGTATTAAGACAATCTTCAACTCCACTTCGGCTTTTTTAGAGCGAAGTTTAGATGGAAACTAAATATCACAATAAGATTTTTGAAACATGCTTAATTATATAACACCGTTAGTGAACATATACATAGATATTGAAAATATTCATATTTAAAGCTTCTGTGAAAAACTTCCTATGAATCAGAATAACTGAAAGATAATGCATGTTGTCTTATATATTAAAATAATTTATTCGTAAATCGTAAGAAGATGATGTTATTCCTGATATTTTTAGGAGAAAACTATATACTACAATAATATTTTTTCAAGATGCTCAGTCATGTAATATAATTAACTAATCAATGCGTAATTTTGAAAAAAATCTCGTATTAAATGCTACCATCAGATATATCGAATCTATTGGAATCGAAGAAAGACAATGTATGCTGCCTCATATATTAAAATGATTTATTCGTAAATCGTACGAAGACAGTCTGTTACTCCACTTAAGCATTTTTCTAAGGACATTTGAATTACATTCCTCAAGATGGAACAATTCGTTTTGTTTTCCCTACATTCAGTCTTTTTTGGTCGAACAGTTAAAACTTCGACATCCGAATGAAGATAAAAAAATGCTCCTCGAATGGAGACCGTTAGAAATACATACATAAAAAATCCCCACTTCTATAACCATGACGATGTTATCTAAATCCTAAACGCATATGTTATAAATCACCGAAATATTTCTCTCCGGTGTTTTCGTAAGATTAGAGCATACATACACATACACACAAAGAAAACATAGTGAAATACGCACACACAAACACACTCTTACAGGCATATATGTATATATATATGAAGAAGTGTATATATGTGTATACATATATATAAACAGTTCCATTCCCAAAAGGCGTAACTCCCATACGCAACACGATTTTGAAAATATTTGCATTTGAGAGGCGAAAACATGGGAGAAAAAACACACCCTGTGGTCTAGGGAGGACGTGTTGGAATTCTATGCGTCTATATGGAAAAGGGGGTTGGAGTGATGAAATTTAAAGGGGAGAAGGCCACACTAAGAGAAGGGGACACGTACGATGAGCAGGGGTGCGACCATCACAAGCTCTTTGTGCAGTGCATGAAGTATGAAGTGCACTAGTGTGAGATGAGTAGTTCAGCCCCCCCTTCCAAGTGAATGGAATCGAATGGACGGGGTTGCGGCGGTATCAAACACTCCAGCTTTAATTCAGATTTCTTTCAAGAGTTATTCCCGCTCTTTCAGTGGCTCTTTCTACTGTTCGAGGACAGTTAAGAATGAAGCCAATCGGGGAAGTGGGGATTGAAGGATTGCTGGAGGGGCTTGATTAGTTATTAAAACGGAATTGGATTTTGTTCGTTTATCTTGTCGCATTCGGGAGAATGATTTAAAGCAAAATCAGTCAAACGATTGAAATGAAATAACGTTTTTATTATTTGAATGCGTTTCATGTATGTATCAAAAATGTTTAAAAATCAAATTTGATTTTTTAAAAAGATTGAAATCATGCCTCTAATTCATTTTCATTCAGAATTATTTTCACTCAGGCAAATAATTTTTTTTACCTCTACGGTGATCAAAGGTTTCATTTCATAAATAAAAATTGAAAAAAATGTTACAATAGTTTTGGATAGTCATGTAGTTATTTTACTATCGAGTTGCAGCATATGTTCAGATTTTTGTCAAGAGTTATTTCTGCTATTTTAGTGGCTCTTTCTTCTACTACAACTTAAACTAATATGAAATGGAAGGTATGATGGATTGCTCTAGGTTTTTCTTAGTTATTCAAACAGAATCTTTGTTCATGTCATTTTTCACCTTCTGAAGACAATTTAAAAGAAATGAGTTCAGCCTTATAATAGAAAATGCAAAATTAAATACTGGAACAGTTTTATTCATTTATATCTTCACCTTGTCAAACAACTTATTAGTAGGAGACAACACAAATCAAACATTGCTCAGTAAACAAATGTTCATTTTACTTACAATTCATTAGACAACTAAAATAAAATTTAATGTATTTTCCTTATTTTGTGTAAACGAATTGCAGCATATTAATGAATTAAAAAATTATTGATAAAAATAAAGGACAAAAATTTTAATACTTGTGAATGAAGCAGTCAGCAATGCATCTTGACGAAGAAATTTATTAATCAGTTTTTATTATTCTTAGTATCAGCCTATTTATCGTCCCTATAAATAATATGGATGTGAATAATTTTAATATATTATTTTAACGGATATATTATTTCTCAAATATGAAAAAATCATGACTATTTTAAAATTCGAACTATCGCTCCTTAGATTAAATCTTCATTTGTTGAAACTTTCATCAAATTCTTGAAACATACCGTACACATTGTTAAACGATAAACAGGTTCTGTTATAAGAAACAATTTGAAATTCTTATATTTTTATATAAAAAATGTTTCAAATTTGTGAGCATTAATATATTGTTGAAAAATATCGATTGTTCTCTTTCTACTTTTGCCGAATATTCTTAATCAATTCTAATAATTATTCTGATGAATGAGATTTTGTAAAATATGTGAATTCAGCAATATTCTGGCTAAAAATTCAGAAATATCTTCAAAACATGTCGTTGCAAATGATACTCGAAACATGCGGGAAATATTCTAGTGCTACAGATGGCTTATATGCTCATATTTTATGTGCATGCTATTTTCTGAAAAAAATTATTTTATTTTAATGAAATTAATTTTTTACTAAATTTGAAATAAGAAGTTCAGTAAACTCTCGCTACAACGATAGCCGATGCAACGATAAATCAATCTACAACAATAAAATTTTGTGGTCCCGATGAATTTGCATAGAACATAATGTTAATGTCCCTTCAATTTAACGATATTCTGTACAGCAATAAACCCCTGCACAACAATGTTTTTTTAAAATCTCAACACCATTTTCTTCCTCTGCAACAATATTTCTGTTTCAAAATACCTGGAAGTGAAATATCAAACCAACTACACTTCAGTTTTGCAGTCTCTCGACATGGGTATAATCAAGTGCTTCAAGGGATATTGCAGAAGGCGGTTAAGTGGACTCGATACTTATAAAAATCGAAAATAAAGTAGAACAGACTTTTAAAACTGCAAGGAAGCGTGTGACAGTATTGCTGGGAGTTGGTGGGAAGTTACGGAAAAAACAATTCGTAATTGTTGGAAAAATGTGAACCTTTGTTTCAAGGAGGATAAGCAAACTGATAATGGCGAAAATTCCAAAAATGGTGATGTTTCAGGTGCTTAAGAATTTGTTTGGAGCCTTCAAATGTTTTTAATTTAGCTTGAAGAAAAAAGTTACAAAATTAACTTGGAGGAATATTTAACATTGGCTGATGATCTTATGGCCTTTGCAGAAGTTACTGAAGAAGATATTCTGTCCTAAATCACAGACGAAATGGAAAATGATGAAGATGATGAAGATCCATCTCAATCTTTATTGACATCAAGTATGGTATTTCTTTTCATTATTGATGACTGTTAAAAGTATCAGTATAAAAATCTCTTTCGTTAGAAAGAAATTATAATTTTTTAAAATCCTTTTTTAAATATGAAAGTTTTTCTGCTTCCTATAACAATGAGATTTTGTATTCAAATCTTGAGTCAATGAATTGAATAATATTTTTAACTAAGTTGTAACTAATCGCCGTATGCTCACAGTAGCACTTTATGATATGGTTATCCATATTACTATCAAATGTAACAATTTTTTTCAGAAGCGAGAGATACTTTATAATTACAATACTAGTTGATTTTCAAAAATTGAATAAAGATATTGAATATGCAATCATACCAAGCATTTATAACTGTCAACAATCGTTCCTGACAAAAAAGCTTTCAATTATAAATTTATTTTAATCAAACATTGATTAAATCTTTGAATAAAATCAGTTTGACCACCTAATCACCGTATGCTCACAGTAGCACTTTATGATATGATTATCCATATTACTCTCAAACGTAACAATTTAATTCAGAAGCGAGAGATATTTTATAATTACAATACTCTTTGATTTTCAAAAATTTAATAAAGATATTGAATATGCAATCATACCAAGCATTTATAACTGTAAACAATCGTTCCTGACGAAAAAGCTTTCAATTATAAACTTATTTTAATCAAACATTGATTAAATCTTTGAATAAAATCAGTTTGTCCACAAATGCAAGTTAATGGGAATGTAGTCACAATACAAATGATCTAGTAAATACTCTCAATGATAAAACATTTCACATTGTAATATTGGAACTAAAAGTATTTAACATATTATAATGGAATTTCGTACTAAGTTGTTGCAGTAATTGTTGCGATGTTTGTGAATTTAATGATATTTATGTAGAAACGATTTATACAAAATATCAAGTAATTTACAAGCAAGAGATATAAATCAGCAAAATTATGTAACTATTTAGTACTTTCGTTGAACAATGACAAATAGAAAGTTTTACGTTTTGTACATTTCTATACATCCCATAGACAGAAAAAGATTTATGCATTGTCAATATAATTAATGAAATATTGCTAGATAAATTGAACACATTTTATTGTTTTTCATATGAAGTGTAGTAATATCGAAATTTGAAAAAAATTAAAATATTCGTTTACAGTAATTCATAAGCTTAATTTAATTTTTATTAATTAATTGTAGTCAAATCATGATTTACATATTTATTAATTAATACCTTATATTAAATGCATTCTGGAAGTTAACTGAAATGTGCTTCAGCAAAAATAAATATAAAACTTAAATTCCCCCTGATCACTGTACGTTATTCGGAAAATAAAACAAGAATACGCTTACTGATGGCCTTAAAATTTGAGCTCTCCTTTATCATTTTGATTCAAAAGTGGGAACATCCATTAGCAAATACGAAAAGCAAGAAAATGAAACTGAGTAAACTTACATGAAACAAAAATTCGTTTTTCTTTAATTTTTTTGGAAACAGAAACAAATGCGCTTCATCGATTTTCAATAAAAAGCGTTTTTATCTGAATAGTTTCTTGAATTTTGTGTGAAATATAGTCCACTAGCCTATGTTTTGTCTGGTGCCTCTCTCTAGATCTATTTATTCTTGTTTCGTCAAGGTAACTCACATCATATTTTTTTCTGTACACCAAATATTTGTCTAATTATACTTTAGCAGCCTTATTCTCTGTGCAAACAAAGTGTCACTACTTTCCTGGAAAGGGAATAACTTAAGGAAATTCAGAGTTTCATCATGTTGAATGCTAACTAACCAGCAATTGCATGATGATTATTTCCTACCATTCTCTGCAAATTTTTAATAATTACTTTAAAAGAAGCATAAAATAGTGACTCATATAATTTTTTCTTTCGTCTATTTTAGGCGAAAAGATCATATAGTCACAAGATTCTTACAACTAAATTACAGTGAATGTAAATTCCGAATGGTAACACTAAAAGCAAGTGATAACATAAAAAATTATCAACTACAATCAATTATGATTTAAAAACCAAATTTTATTAGATGCATGCAATTTCTGTTATCGCATGGAGTCACTAAGCCAAATTTACTTTCGCACTAAAATATTAACGGATATAAGAAGAAAGCGTTTAAACTGTAAAGCTATTAACGTTCCCGTATTCTATTGAAGAATATTTTTGAAAGTTATATTTTATTCTATTGTAAGTATATGAATACAAACATTTTATTTTGGTCTCCAATCAAATTCCTCAAATTTATACAATATATATAGTTTTTTTCGTATTGGAACATCAGTAAAATAAAAAAATAGCTTATAAAATCTAGCTTACTAAAGAAAATGATTGAATTTTGCTTAAAAATACTGAATCAGACAAAAGAATTTTATAGATTACAGGAAAATAACTCAACTTTGAGAACTTTTCAGGAACTACAGTGAAGGTTTAAATATTTTGCTTTCCATCATCTCATATTTTTTTACGTAATACTTGCTTTTGAAATCAAAATGAACAGAAACGGTGGATAACCTTTGAAATAAAACTAATTGCAAAAAATCAGTAACTATATTTTTATATTTAACGATCACTTTATTCAGATATAAAAAAATAAAATTAATTCACTTCGTAAACTAGGGTATTTTACCGTTTTAAGATAAATGAATTATACAAGCTGTATTTTTCACAATACGAAACTCTGTTATTGAAGGGTAAAAATATTTAGAAGCCAAGCGTGGGATCTACTTGCTTTCTTTGTGGAAAGTTTTTATCTTTTATTTACATGGAACGCCATTTTAAGTTGAAACTAGTGGCAACGATTAAGAGTTTTCTTTTAAAAGATGTTAAAAACGAACAAAATAAACTGGCTTCATTATCTTCACACATAGTATATGCTATTTTGACCTTCAATGAATTGCTGACAAGGCAATATTACAGTTGCCTTCAAAGTTTAAATTCTTTTAACTAGAATGAATTGCTGTCAAGGCAATATTATAATTGTCTTTTAAGTTAAAATTCTTTAAACTCATAAATCAGACTAGGAATTCAAAGCAGATGCAACATCAGCTTTAAATATACAAAGTCTACTCCATATGCTGACTTGTAAAATTTAACTACAGCCATAGCATAAATGAAAATAACCTAAAAGGAACTTATAAAAATTGAAAGGGCGTTTCATTTTTTACTTTGTTTCAATTATTTTTGGTGAAGGTATCATTCATTATTTCCCTCAATGGAGAGTATATCTCCACTGTAAGTTTCTTAAAATTTGAAATCGCCTTTTGCATCAAAAATGTCTGTTGCAATAGTTTAGAAATATAAAGCATTTTGAGCTTATAGAAATAATAGAACTATTGAAAACTATTATACTAATTGCTAATATTAGAGTTATTAAAAAGTGTTTTAATCTCATGGAAAAAATATATTTACAGAAAATTTAGCATTTTTGACATAATAATGTGATCACTTTTCTGATTAAAGTTCTGTATATGCGGCTTAGAAGCGAAATCCTGCTCAAACATTCTGATTAAGTTTTAAAGAAAGTTTAGCATTTACAATTTACTCCTTTCTTTCCAGAATAGATTGTTTTGTTAGAAATAATTTCAAAACAGCCAAAATTTGGTAATTTATGGAGAATTTTACTATACATTTTTATATCTAAGATCAGCTAATTTTATATATGAAGTATTTTAGTATTGGTAAGCAGAAAATAGTTATCTAAGCAGATACAAATAACACATTTTCTTAATTATGGTTAATTACATTAATGACGACTAAATACCTAAAATCTTTAAAACAAGATGAACTATGTTACGATACAGTTTTATGTAGCAGTGTTAAATATACTTGTAGTACGTCAATTCCACATCATACACTGAAGAGTGAAACTCGCCTATTTTTAGCACGACTTTGGTAAGTAAAAGATTTAGTTGATGCTAATATTCAAACTTTTTAATACGATATACCCACATATATCCTTTATTAAATACAATAATTATACCAGATATTTAAATATTTTCATATGAAAAAATTGTAAGGAGATGTGCCCATGAATCATATGAATATTCTTTATTAAATATTACGCATTTATTAGCCATTTCAATGTTCATATTTCAAATATAAATGAAATAAACCCTTAGATCAATCGAATATCCTTACTTCAACAAAATGTTTATACCAAATATTAAAATATTTCTTTTTTTTGGAAGATACGTAATGAGCAAATTTGAGTAATTATTTTTCATTTTGAGTTGATTATGAATCGTTATAGAGAAGCCTATGTGGATATAGCTTAAATATTACAGTCCATAAAATTAATCAACAGCATTTTACTTACCTTTATGTGTAAATAGGAACCATATTTTCTAAGAATATGATGATAATTGTTACCCAGTTATTTAAAATTACCTTGTTTGAAGTGTACAAAGGTTTTTTCAGTGTAAATTTCACTTACTTTTACTATCTATTTATTTATTTTTCAAGTAGGTCTCATTTGTATCTATCTGTATATGTCGATCCTCTGCTAGTTTGACAGAGAGTAACAGAAACTGAGAACATAAATAGTCATGCCTCTAAATGAAGCGAATAGGCTAAACAAAATCTTATCATTCATATAACGGCGGGATTTTTAAAATGTAAATTTTGTTTAACTTCGCCTTACATTAATTTTTATTTTAATCTTTGTATCGTTTTTAAACCTTCTTGTTGGTTTCAAACTTCCGAGTTAGTGTCAAAAATCTTGCATACACCAAGTGATTTGAGATATTAGTTTTATACAGCATTTGAAATAACTTATTTAAAAAATAATTTCAAATAATTGTAATATTATTTAATAATAATAATATTAATTAATTAATAATAATATTTCTTGAGGTGTTTTAACAAGCCGTCATATTACATATTGAAAATTTATAGAGAGGTTTTCTAAGTATTTCTAAATCAAAAAGCATATATAAAAAAGGAAGCGATATATTAATATCAAAATATCTTATATGTAGAGGCTTTTTAAATGATTCTCAAGTGGTTAGTAAAATAGCAATAGATTTAGATGCAGTTTTTTTATTTTTATGCTGTGGAGCTTATGAATCTAACGTTTTATATGAAAAGCAAACTTTTATACTTATACGTTTAACATAGCCGAAAATAACTCTTGTGCAAAATATTTTAAGGCAAATAAGACGCATAATTTCGGAGAAAATCCAAGAATTAAATTCAAACTTATTGTTTTGCTGTGCTCAAAAAATTGCTAACTTTTTTCACCGTTGACACACTGAACTGAACAAAAAGTTTCTAAAACTTCAAAACCCCTTGTACACTTCAAAAGCTTTAAGAAAAGCATGAAAAACATCAAATTCACTCTAAAGCTGTGAAAAAAGATTCAAGACAAGCAAATTTCACGCTAGCAAAGGCATAACTTAAGGAAAACTGAGATTCTTACATTATGTTCCACGTCGTTGCTTGCGATTAATTTGCATATGATATCCTCTATTTGCATCACACATACTTCATACGATTCTTAAGCCAGGACAATGATATGTCCCTCGACTCATTTCCATCACAATTCTCTTAATTGTGAATTATTCAGCCAAAAGAAAAAAAATAAAAACTAGTTAATTTTAAATGAAAACACGACTTAGTAGTTCTTGATAAACAGGTGTGAAATTTGCTCATTATCATTCTTAAACATATGCAAGAATGAATCCGGACTGAAGAAGGAGTAATGTTTCGAAATAAAAACATACCTTTTCAGCTGATACGCATTGATATGGCCCCGTCTGAGTATTCTTTGGAGAGCGTTTCATTTGGATCATAATGTTTACAAACTCTAATTCAAAATGTGTTTTGTTTTTTCGGTTTTAAAAAGGGACAGAAACTGCATGGTATTTTGAAAGGGATGTCAATATACAGAGTAAATACGGAATATAATTTCCGTAGCAGTAGCTTTGAGTAATTTTGAGCCTTGTTTATCATCTCATTTCTGTCGGAAGTTTATTCAACCTCTTCTTTGAAGTCATCTTTCTGTACTATCTAGAACATCGTAGTTAATTCTATTGAATAGAGAAAAAAGATGACGCTATTTAGATTATTTATCTACGGGTTTGATTGATATTTTATTACACTGATATTAAACAGTACGGGAAAAGTATTTAAAGAAGAAAAAAGTGTATGGTTGAAGTATTTGAACGGAGATACAGAAAACATTCCGTTTCGATTCGACTTATGATTGCATATATCCTTTCATAAAACAGAACGTTTTGCGAAACCAATTGTTCACAGTTTAATTGCGGTCTTTTCGTCTTTAAATGTATATCATAGACTTAAATATGTCCGCGCAATTTTTCAACCAACCTTACAACTGCCGTTTGCTAGCTTACCTTCCAATCTGGTTTGTCATATACGTGCTATTCTAAGTTATAATTTTGAGGTAGCCATTTTAGACAATAACGTGATATACCTCAGAGAACCATACTATGTCCATGTGTACTTTCAATCAAGTAATGATTATCTATCCGAAAGTGATCGCGGCCTTTAAAATATTTTGATATCTTTACGTTGTTCAAATATATAAATTTTAGTATATATTTATGAACATTTAAAAAGATAGCAAAAGCATTTCTTTTTAATTTTAAATTTAATTATTCCAATTAATGCATTTATCAGTAGATGCTAAACATTGAATAGAAGCCATCATTAACTTCCGATGCTTACAATTTATCCTAGCCGCATCGGTTGCTTTGAAGTCCGGGGAAACGAAGAAGTTCCGTCGGTAAATTTGCACGCTCTAAGGACTGCAATAATGCTTAAGAATCGAGCCTTACGTTGACTTTTCAACAAGTGGAATAGGTATAGGTGTTTGTAGTTTATTCAAAGAAAGTATGAATTATCAAATGTTAAAGTTTTATAAAGTTATCCATTGACCACTTTCTACTTATTATCTAGTTCGATTTTTTACAATGATTGTGTTAATACAATGACTGACAATTTTTTTGAATTCGTGTCGGTAAGATATTTTATTGATACATATTAAATGTCAGGCATGGAATTTATGAAAATCGAGCATATATGAAATAAATTCAAATGTAGCTCGAAAAAAGAACTGAAAGCTAGTGAAACTGTCAACGCAGTCAAAAGCAGAATGATAAATAACTTCACTTGGACGTTGTCTATTCAACAAGTATGAGCACCTCTTAGTGGATTTTCTTTTATTCATTTTTTGTGTTATTTCTGTCAAAGAATGTGTGAATTATTAAGAGTTAACATGATTGTTTCAAAATATATTTCCATGTATTTTTAAGCTTGTTTTGCTAATGTGATTTTGACATAATAGGTGAGGAAAAAGTTGAATTATGGTGTAGAGTATTTTATTGATGCAAATGAACTACAAATATGAATTTCCTGGACCAGCAGGTATATTTTAACTAAAAAGTGTTTACTTCAATTATAAAATTATGAAGCATCAAGTTTATGTACATTAAACAATAATCCGCTTATCATTTTTTGCATATTATTTTGGTGTTTTTGCTTATATGCTGATGATATATTATAAAGTTTTGATTTGTGGTGTAGGTAGGGTGCTTCATTGATAATTTTTGTAGGATAAATGTGAATTTTATTCTCCGAAGGGAGTAGATTGATTATAGTTGAATGTGTTTCGAATGAAATATACAAAATTTCGAGTAACTGATAAAGCAACCAGAAGAAAAAACGAATGGAACGTCTTTCAGTCTTTCATCTAACATTTTGTTTCTAACAAGCACGAGTAAGACTTAATAAGTTTCCTTCATTAAAAAATTATGAATCACTATGATTATGAATGTTACACAATACTCCGTTAATCTTAGTTGTATTTGTATTAATAAAATGTTTTTGTTGGAGTGATATTAATAAAAATGTGTTGACGTATAGTGTGTAGGGTGTTTTATCGATAAACATTAAAGGATAAGTATGAATTTTATAGAGCGAAGGGGTAGATGGAATAAAATTGAAGGCGTTCTGAAAGAAAGGGACGAAAGCTAGAGGAACTGTTAAAGCAGCCAGAGGCAAAATGACATGTAACGTCTCTTGGAATCCAAATGGTATGGGGTGGGGAGAAGAAACAGGCAGGTAAGAATAGAAATGCTCCACAATGTTATCATTTCCCTCTGACTCGAATGTGAAGGGAGCGTTTCCCATTCTTAGATATCTGCAGCATGCATGCATACTACGAGAGAAAAAAATCTCAGAATTGAATGAAACTTTCTAGAAAAAATATTTCTAGGATGAGTTTAGTTCATATGTAACTGATTTAAGAAAAATTATTTTGCTTTTTTAAAATATATGAAAATATCTAACAATTTTAGAGATTTTGTTCGAAAATAATTTGAGAAGGAGAAATAAAATATTTGAGGTCCTCAATTTTGAAATTTATATATTTATAATGTTTATTTAAGTTACTTTTACCAAGTAATTAGGCAATAAAACAATCTGAAGAAGCATTTCTCGTTCTTAGATATCTGCAACAAGCAATAATACTAAAAGGGAAAGTATCCAAATTCATTAAAATATTCTAAAAAAATTAGGAGGAAAAAAACGATTTATGCTGTGTTAAAATATATTAAAACATCTAAAGTTACTTCATCTGCTTTTAATACAATAATTCCTTTGGAAGAGTAACAAAATTTCTGTTGTAGACATTTAATTAATTTTATGAAATCATAATGTGGCTTTCAGATAATTCTAGTAGCAAATAATTCGTTTATTAAGGGTTCGTTTATTTATTATAAAATTCATTTTTTGAAACCTAATAATGCAGATATTTTAAGCATGATAATAAATTCGCAGAACTGAATGAAACTATCAGGAAAAAATAGTTCCATGATGAGTTTAGTTCATAAGTATTTTATTTAGAATGAAAGCAATTTTTTGGTGTTTTGAATTATAAAAAGACGATCAGCATCAGATGTTCATAGCATTGAATTTTTGGCTGGTTTGCGTAAAGAAATGGGTTTAGGAACAAAAATCTGAAATCAACATTTTTTAAATGAAATCTTAATGTTGATTTTGATTAATGTTTAGAAAGTAACCTGACCTAAAGAGAAGTGCCCACTTCTAGATAGATATCTGCAACATGCAAACATATCATGCAGGAGAAAGGAATTGCAGAATTGAATTAAATGTGCTGGAAAAACTTTTTCTGGGATGAATTCAGTTCACAAGCTACAGGTTTAAAAAGAAAACCTAATTGAAGGTAATTTATAAATCTTCTTTCCATCAAGTAATTATCTCAATAGAGGTAACCAAATATGTTGATGTATATTTTTTATGCAAATGTCATGCCGATTTTAGGTACTTATTTATGAATAAAATATATCGAATAATGGTGTAGGAAAAATAAAAATGTATGGGATTGCTTAGAATTAACTAAGATTTTTATATGTATTAAAGATGTGTTTTTATATTTGTGAACATGTATTGACTTAGTCATATGAACAAAGGGAAAGGAGAGTATTTTTTGATATGTTAAAGACATAAGATTTGAGAGTTGTTATAAAGACGCATCCCTTTCTTTATATTTTTCGACAACTATCATCAACTAGGAATCAATAAAGCATTAAACTTAACTTAAGTGTAGGGAACCTTGTAATACTGCCGTATAATAATAATTAATATTTCAATACAATTTTCCTATATCGATTAATACAGTTCTTTATCAATAAATTTATATAATATATAGTGTTGACATCTCTGGGAAAATTGCGTTAATTTGTTTGAGCAAAGATCTTTTTTCAGTTTTTTCTAAAACACTTAAAAAAGGATTGAATTTAATTTTGATTACAGTTATAATTGGCAGGTTTCTGATAAATTAAGCAAGAATCATAAAGTGTAGTTTGCTGTGGGTCTATTTACTTACAAAAATTAAGAAAGCGATTAAGTTTTCATGAGAAGTAAAACATTGTATAATTTCATTTCATAGTGTTGTGCTTTAATTTTGTAGCAGTGAGAAAATATGCGATGTGTATTTCAATTAACAATATTTATTTCTGAAAACAATTAGGGTTACTAAGAATAGGATAAAACTGAAAATTATTGTTAGAATTTATTTTGAGTCCATTTCTGATTGAAATTAGATTCTCTAAAACTTTACAAAGTGTTCAGAATTGCATAAAAATTAAAATTAGCTTTATATTGAAGAAATTGCTATCGTATGTCATTCAACATTGAAGATCTATTTAATTTTACTGAAAACATTGGATTAAGATGAAACAAAAGAAAAAGAAAATTAAGAAAAATCAACTCGAATAGATTTGCCAATAATTGACATTATATAAAATTTAATTAAAAAGCTGAAATAGATTTAACGAAAGCATCTTCGTCATGTATAATGATTTGCTTTTCACGGAATTAATTTTTGGAATAAATCAAAATTTTAATCAGAATTAATTAATTTGTGTAAAAGTGATAAAAACTGTAATTTATGGTATAAACATCGAAAGCAATGTTTTAATAAAATGTGTTTTCAAAAATGTTTTGCCATAAAAATTCCACAAACATAATTAATTACAGATACACTTATTTATTTATTTCTAAACAGATTCATTATATGGAACTGAGAATAAAGAAAAAGAGAAGAAGATGCTTTCGAAATCATTATTAAAGAATTAAAAAGATAAATTAAAAGCTAAAATAAAAATTTTGTTTTCCATTTTCGAAACGGATAAATTATATATTTATATATATGAGCTAAGTTTTAATATTTAATTTATTTAAAACAGTTAATAACAAACATTATTTATTGAATAAATGTTAAAAGTGATATTTTTTAGAAATTATTAATAATGTTTTTTATAGCTAAGTGTATAGAGAATCATAGATCCTTTCACCTATGTTTGTGATTGTCTTGCCGAAGCCTTCCGGTTTGTTAATTTATTCTTAATGTGTTTATTGTTTGTAGCAGTTTTTTGTAATAGTAATAAAGTGTATACTGTCATGGGATTCTTTATTATAAATATTTTATTGCTTTTAAATTCTCTGTTCTAAAAATATGAATTAATTTATTTAATGAAACTTCAGTGAAGTAACTGGTAAAAAATCTATCTTTTACAAAATTGTTAGGTTAACATTTAGAAAAGGTTTCAGAAATGCCTTACCTGTTGCAAAGCCAACGTTTTCCACCTTTGAACCAGAGTAAAAAACGATATATTACCTACCTCATTTTTTGAAATCTTCATTTAACTTTGCTTGTAAAACTCAAATTCTTACAGACATTCTAACATTATATAGAATGTCATGGGACTGTTTGTTGTAAGAATTTATTGGAATCATGGTTTTCAAATCTGTTAGATTCGCAAACTTTCTCTTTCTGTTGGAACCTATTTCTAACGTTTTTACTAATATTATCTTTCTATTAGTGAATGATTTTTAAAAAAATTGTTTACAAACTTTTGCATTTTAAAATAATGAATACAAATACTAGGATCTCTAATTTTTGTTTTAACACTGACATTTAATTACAAGCACTGAAAATTTTTACTCAGTTTTAGTCGCTGATCTTTTGCGTCATGATACATATATACAAATCTAAAATATGATATAAAAAGCGTCGTATATTTTTACTTGAAACATAGTTCTAGAAAATTCATACCTTATTACAAGACTGGTTACGAATGATATGGTTTCATCGGTATTGAAAGCGCAAACATTATTTTTATATGTAGGTTCCTAATATGATCAGATATTTTTTGAGCATTCATTCACTTGATCATTGAAAGATCATGTAAGCAGAATTAATAGTAATTGCGTTAAAATCAGGGAACGAAACATACCTAAAAGTAGTTTGTTTACAATACTTAAATGCTTAGAAACAAAAAGGTTACTCATCAAACTTAAAGGTATAAAAATGTAATAAATTATTGTATTTTGCAGGCTACCACAAAATATTTAGACAATTTACTGCTGCAGAATGACAAGTAAGGATAGCATACGGCAGTTTCTTAAAATCTAAGTAATTAGAAGAAGATAAATATGCGGCAGGTGATTAGGGATTTTTTTAGCTTTGAATTATTTTTTGAATTTCAAAGGACCGTCTCTACAGTGTTATAAATTTTACTTTAACATTATTTGAATATATTCTAGTGGAAAAACCGGTTACTCATAATTATTTTTTCGAAGCATATTGTTAACGATGTAAAAGCTATATCGAAGAAGATTTTGACTATCATTTAACAGAAAGTAACTTGATTTCAGCAAGTCATCTGACGAAAATTTTCAATTGGTTAAGATTTTAAAGGATATTTTGACTTTAGAGATATTCTTACATATATTTATTTATATAAAATATTTGTTTAATTTTTTAATTTTGTTTTCTTTACTCAATCAAAGGGATATTTTGCGATATTTTTTTATTTTAAGAGGGAATTTGGAGAGAACGTAAAAAGTATAATGTTTCTGTTAAGGGAAATCTTGGAATGGCAGAAATTATTCAGCTTCTAAAGAAGTCAAACGAAATACATATTTCAAGAAAGAATTTCAGATGTATCATAATTTATTTATATTACTTTTCATGATGAATTTTTATCTACTTATTAATTATAATAAATGTTTTAGATAACATTTTTTTGTTTTTTAACAGTTAGTTATAGATTTTATATTATTTTTTGGAGAGCCAAATCTTGCTCTCTATGCTTAAATCCTTTCATAGTTTTAAAACCTATATCTTGATACATTCTAATGAAGTTGCTCAAAAAGGGACAAAATCAAATTATGTTACAAGTAAATTTAATGTTGTTTAGACAGTTTCCTTTCCGTTATATTTAAGGTGGTTACTATTAGAGGAAACTTGTAGGAAGTGGAATTCTAATTATTACTGACTTTCGTATACTTTTCTGTTTCTCTTTGATCAAAATTAATTTACTATTTACTTTACTTGAAAGTGGTTTTTATGAACTTCAAAGAGGACATAATATAGAAATTTGTTATTAAAGCTTACCTTTAATTATTTTTGTTAAGGTCACTGCCTACAGCATTTCATTCAGGATTCTAATTTCAGCCCTTAGAAATTGTGGTATGTAATGATATACTAATTTCTAGAATATTAAATAAAGGGGACATTCAGTCTTTTAATGAAAATCTACAAAGTTATTTCCAAAAAGGAAACAGCAGCGCAGAGTGTCGGTAGATCCCTTCACCAAAAATCACTGTTCCACCTGCCGCATACCTAGAGAGACACCGACTGGGAAGGAAAATTGCTTACCTCTTCTTCGGTACAGGTGTGCACCGAGTCCATGCTTTGGCTCAAAGTCAGCGGGCTGTTGTTACTGCTCGGTGTTGACATCCCTTCCCAACTCATAAAAAAGGATCTTTAAATGAAGAAGGCCAAAACAAAAATATTTGCGAGCGAAGAGTCAGATAGCTGTTGCCTATCTCTAGTGGTAAGTCTCTAAGCACGTGTCTTTTAGATTCAGATGATCCGCTTCTGCGCTGTGTCTACCCCAAACGAACGGAATAGAACTACGAGAAGTTCTGGCTGGAGTACGGATTGATAAAGCCTTCTCTTGCTCTCGTTTGCTCTCTACGTCCGATAGAAACATCCCGCTCTTCTTTCCAGCCTTGGCGACAGATCGCGCAACGCTCTTGCTTACCTGGCCACCCTTTGGCAGGTTTTCGGAGGGAAGGGATGGAGCGTGCTATCCTTTGTTCCATGTTGTTGATTCATCTAGGTAGAGTTTTATAGAGGATATATTATGTTTAGTAGAATTGTTTCAACTTCTGAACTTGGTAAGTGCTGTTTGAAGAGGGATGATTCTTAAAACACTCATTTGAATGGTTGGATGAATAGATTTAAAAATATTTATAGCATTTGATACAAAAGTATGAAATTGCATTAAAAAGTAAGAATTTTTCTTTGGTTGGTTGGTTGAGTTAGGTTTCCTGCCTCAAAAGCCTAATCTGACCATACTGCGCCAAGAATTTTTCTTTGACTGTCTCTTTTAGCTTAACCATATAATATGCAATAAGTTTCTTCATTACTAGCAAAACATTTCCAAGGCCGTTCCTTGTTTAACCTGGTAAGTATCATTTGAATTTGTGAATGAATATAATCATGAAATTGCATTTAAAAGTAAGAATTTTTCTTTGATTTTCTTTTTTAGCTTAATCGTATAATATACAATAAGTTGTTTACTTACGAGCAAACCATTTCTAGGGTCGTTAATTGTTTAACTTGGTAAGTATAATTTGTAAAGGGACGTTCTTAATATGAATGGTGGAAATGGCGTATATATGAATGGTGGAAGAGTAGTTTGAAAACAAATATCATTTGATTTAAAACAACCTAATTGCTTTGAAAAGTAGAAGTAATTTCTATGGTGATCTATTTTTGTTTTTACCTAACAGTGCAATGCACAGTTGCTTCTTCATTGCTTGCAAAACACCTATAGACTGGTTCCCAGTTTAACTGGGTAAGTTTGATTTAACAACAGATGTTGCTAAATACGTAAATATATATGGTTGACCGAGTAGAAAAAAAATTACCATTTGGCACGAGATCATGAAATTTCACTAAAAAGTAGGAGCCTTTTTTTAAATTTTTTCTTTTTGACTGTGTAATATACAATAACCGTATTTCATTGCTAGGAAAAGATTTCTATCTCTAGAGTTTTTTGAAATACGTTCAGTGATAAAAAGTTTTAGTGAAACCTTTGCTTGTAAATTGTCGTTTCATGTAGCAAACTGCTTCAAAAGACAAAATTCCTTCATTGCATTTAAAATTTGATATAAATGGGATTATTTTAAAGCTTTGTTCTTCAATGAAATATTTGCGGACACTGATGTCTTCAGCAGTAAACGCACTGATTTCCCTAACTAACATGCAACTATCTGCTTTTACTTCCTTTCATTTAAACGCGAATTAAATTTATTTCTCTAAGATATTTCGTAATATTATGTTTTACATCGCCATACTTTATTTCCTAATTCAAAAACAATCTTTTATGAGAATACTTTTCAGCAAAAAATAAAGCACTATTTATAAAATGCATTGCAGAATTTAAATTTCCGACTTCAGTTTGCAGTATTTCATTTGTTGAGTTTCAAGAGTTTCAGTGACTTAGGTACAGTACCAAACAATACCTATTTACTTATTGCTATATTTTTCTGCTTCAGTCAGCTTAACAATAAGAACCTTCAGAAACATCGAATATTTGTCATGCTCAAAATATCTTTCATTTAAAAATGTCAAATTTCAATATGTAATCTTTGCATTGTGTAATTTATGTATATAATATCTTCTGCCTCAAGAACTATATACGGGCATTTGTAACTTTAAGGCATAGGGATACTGCTAACAAATATGAGTCATTACTATATAACTGAAGAGTTGTAACAATGTCAGTATATTATTATTTGTGAAACTCTTTACCTGGAAAATGCAAAGAAAATTAGAAAGAATTATTTTTGCAATAAGAAGATTGCTGAAAGATATAATTTCAATGAATTGTGTAAATAAATCACGTACTAGAAGCTTTGAAAAAGGTTTCAGAATATCACACGAAAGCGTGCCTGGGAAAATCAGTAATAATTGTTCTGTACATACTTGTTACGTAATTTCCGAAAAAGTAGTACAAGGAAGTTTTAATGTCAGAAAAGTATTTGATGTTCAAGGGAAATTTCTAGGAGAAACCTAATGGCTTCTTTCAGTCAACAATCTAATGAATCTGTGGCTAAGATTAGAAAATCATTAATAAAATATAGCGACATAGGATTAAAGGTCAGTATTTTGCTTAGGAGTAATAAAAGTTGGCGACTTAACACATTTTGAGCTGCATTATCTATATACACATTACGGAAAAGACCTAGTTTTATGTCACCAGAGAAAAATATTCTAATATAAAAATTTCTACGGTGACTACAGGTGAACATATTAAAAGAATAACCAAAACTATTAGAATCTTAAAACTTACGGACCACGATTTCAAGTAAATTAAGTCACCCGACGATTGAAAAGTGTTTCATTAAAATTCTATATTTCAGTTTTTGGGAGTATCTACAACCTGTATAAAATGCATGTTGGGTTTGCCAATTCGATATTTCGAAATCCTTATTTATCCTTTAAGTAGATTCCTTGTAAGGAACTCAGCAAACAGTTTATTTCGAGTACTATTTCAACCTTTTCCATCAGAATCAGTGAAGATATTCCCTTTCCTCAATTATTTTCTAATATGATTCTGAATGCAATTTTCTTAGTCTATTCACTCTTTAGAAAAGCACGCATATCTTAATTTATAATAAATGGGACAGCTATTTTTTAAGTAACGTTATTGTAAAATATGAATGTACTCCTCTGATTTTTAATATATAAAAATAATCTGTTTGAAAGAATATTTTCTGTTATCTAATGTATATTTAAGTTTATAGATTTAATTGGCCTTTTTTATCTATTTGTGCCTTTATGCAATGCTAATAAAATACTATCTATTTGCATTCTGGAAATGCAAATGTCTATAAATATATTCTTTTTGGATTTGTAAATAGGAATTAAAGACTTAAAAGTATTTTACTGAAGTTTGCAGTTGTGTATTGTTAGTATTTTTTTGAAGATCTTTGATGAAATAGTCAATTGCATATAATAAAAATGAAACATTATTACTAAATATAGATTAATATTAAACTGTATTTTTGAAGCATTTTCAAGGTTTCAGATATCGACCTTTGTCATCACAATGGCATGATTTTGGATTATGGGAGCATTGTTTGTTAATACTTGTTGTTCTTTTGAGAAAGTTTCTTCTGTAAATTTAAGTAATATAGATAAGTGAACTTTTAGTGATTATAAACGGTTTTCTTTATAAGCAGGTTCATAAAGAGAGAAGGAAAATTAGTTGAATGCATTCCTTTTTAAAAACCAATTATTTGATTTATTTATATTTTTTCTGAAAAAGAAAGAAATGAATCATTGCGAATAAGCATACCTCGATTTTTGATATCTTTAATTCATATGTTTTTATAATTATTCTTATATTTGCTATTATTCTTATATTTTTGCTTAAACAAGTTGTTTTTATTAGTTTTGTGTCATGTATTTTAGAAACTAAACCGTGATTTGCAATGATTTTAAAACAGTTTTGGTTCCAATGATCTCAGATTATAAACAGAAAAAAGAAGCTCACTTGAAAGAAATTCTGTTAAAATCAATTCCTTTAATTAAAGGTCATTCTATTTTGAAAGAATGAAATTGAAAGAAGAGAATAAACCTGACTTAATCATACACTCACAAGTTGCTTTGATTCGTTTTTTTTTAGTTCGCTTTTTGATTCTGGAAATGTAACCCTTACAAAGATTTTTAAGTGCTATGCATTTTGCCTTCCACTGTGACAACTTTATTAAAGTTAGTTATACTTTTACAAAGAAGCTTGAAATGAAGAAAAGAAATAAACCTATTCTGGTTTTTGATCTTACATTCTTATGCAAGCTATCCTGATTTGTTTGGTTTCGCGTATCTTAAAAGATGAATGTAGAAATTTATTTCTTGTCTGCTACTCCAGAATCCACATTATTCACAAGGGTATATTTAGTTATTTTTCAAGTATGTGAATGATGATAAGTTTTCTTTCTTCATCCTTCGTGACATGCAAGACACCCCCGCACGCACTACAGAGGTTGTCTTGAAGGGTACTACTAGAAAAATGCGCAGGCTTTTATCGTTTCGGTATACTCTAAGAATCCTAATCGCTTTTTCAGTAGAAAGAAACACTTCCGGTATGCAAGATAAAGGAAACCTCTCAATATTTCCAAATAAGGTACAAAAAATGAAACGCATCAAAACGTAAAAAATGACCCTGACCACCCATGTCCATGGAAGGTGGGGTGTATCGTATGTGCAAAAAATAATAGACTGGATAGGAAACAGCACGCTATGATTCTTTGAAAGATAGAATGTATCGATGATATACTTCTATTTCCTATAGTCTTGTCGTGAATGATCATACATGTGTTTTCTGTCGTCGATTTTGCTCCTGATTGTTTTGCGTTTGAATCGATCACAGATTTTTAATCATTGGAAGCGTGTCGGAAAACTTAATTATGGATCACACATTTTGAACTATCGACAAAAATGAAATCCTCCTGTTAATAATTTAGAAAAATTTTATACATTTAAAGAAAAGTTGCATGATCTTCTAAGTTCGGATATTATTTTAATAATTCTGAGTAATATTTTAGACTACTTTTAATCAGTATTTATATGAAATGTTTACGAATGCATTTACAATGAAAGAAATGATATTAATATGCAATATTGTCTTAGAGTTTCTCACCAATATGCTTGGATTGATTGAAAAGAAATTTCTATGTCCCCTGGGGGGGGGGGAATTTATTCTCCATTTTCGTCGCGAAGTTGTCCAGGCACAAAAAATTCTTTGACATCAAAATTGAAAAAAAAATGGAACACTATTTATCCTACAATTAAATCAATTTAAAATTTCCAGTTAGGTATTTTCTCGATATATTTTAAGCCAAAGTTATTCTTTTAATTATATTTACTTTCAACTATTTATAAATTTGAAAAACATTTAACTGTTAATGCTTTTTAAACCTCGCGTTTTTTCTCCTCGACTACTTTTGGGTTCGCAACGCATGCTCTAAAAAACTGTTTATCTACACGAATAAGCAAATTTTTGTCACATTCAAATGACCAAGACTACGCAACAAAATATCTTGTATTAATTTCAGTAGCAAATTCTGTAATTCTCCTAGGTTACATTGAAATTATTACTTTGGGATACTCTAATTTCTCTGCTCTTTCTGAATCACTTTACCGAAGGTTTACCTTAAACCTTATTTTGAAATTCTACTTTAAGTTGTTGTTTAACTCATTAATTATTTTTATTTTAAATTACAGCTTGATGCATTTCTGAAAGAAAGAACAGTTAATACCGACTGTTTACAAATAAATAATTGACATCTGGATTATCTGTTTTACTTTTTAGGTTAGAGAACCTCATAAATTAATACTTATTTATAGAAAATTTTCATTTATAGATGTGTTATTAATCTTTCTTAACAATATATTTCTGTATAAGGGAACTATGATTATTATATGATGAATTGCTATTTTTGATATAAATATTTGTTAAATTATATATCAGATTTTAAGATGATTTTACTGGAGTTTCATATGTTTTACGTCTAGGGTAATCTATGTATGTTCATGTTAATGTACCAAATTTATTTAAATTCTAGAAAGTGATTTAATGACTTTTAAGGCGTTAACATATTAATGAACTTTTTATGAAAGGTTGCTAAAAGTTAAAATGTTTGTTGACAATCTTTACATTTCTTGCAGATGTGTTTGAACTCTTTACAGATCAAGTTTTGTCAAGTTTCACTTAGTGTTTTATTTATCATGAATGCTTGTAAATGATTGAATGTAATTAATACAGACTGATTTGAAAAGATCAAAAGTTCACTAACAAATCACTTACAACCTATTTTTATTTCATCTACTTGCTTACAGATAAAATATTTTATATATTTTTTTCTCTTCGTGAATATAGAAACATTCCAATATTTATTGATTATTTGGAGGGCAGTGTAAAAATATTAAGTGTTATTTGTTTTCCCTAAAAGGAAACTATTTCTATATGAAAAGTAAATTTTCTTCTTTTTGCTTTTATTCCAGTGAATAAAACTATTTTCATTTAAATACGAGAATAGTTTGAATAAGAAATTTCTAAACTACTATTAATTTGAATATACTTTTGGAAATTCAAATAAAATTTCACCTAAATCAAAAATGTGGGTGAATGTTATCTAAATTGTTTTCGCTTGGTCCCTTTTTGTCCACAAAATATTTCCCGTCTTTATTTACATTATTTTCCTGCCCCTAATCACGCATACACGATAAAAAAAATAAAGCATAAAACTGAAGTATGGATTGAAGATAAACAAAAGAAAATATCATTGGACACATTTATTTAATATAATTAGTTGAAATGTTATCAATTGCATCGGTTTCTGAATGTTTTTACTCTCTGATATCAATGAATTCCCGCGAAAGTCTTTCTCTGAAGCTTTTCGTGACCTAAAATTTTGTTGCAAGACCCCTTCTGAAGTGACGATCCGTAGTCTAAGACAGATAACTCTGAAGTTCTGAATTAAGGGCAAACAGGTAACAGAGGAACAAACTAAATACTGAACGGAAAATCTATATAATTATATTGATGCCTTTTTCAAAGAAATATCGTAATAAGAAGTAAAGTTTCGTAAAAAAGTAGAATATTGAAAACGAAGGAAATAAGAAACAAGAAAGGTAATTTTTTTCTCTTTCATCTGAATATAGCATTTCAATTTAGCGAAAGCCCTTGTACATCTATTTACACTGCTGAAGAACTGTATCTGCAAAGCAGCTTACACAAGCGTTTGTCAAAGCTACAGTGATCCGTAACGGTTTCTCTCATTAAGTGTAGTAATTCTATTAATATGTTCTGTATTACTAAGATATTGAAACAAAATTAGGAAAGTTTGAACTGTGATAGAGGTAAAAATACAATAATGTTAACAAAAAACGAATGAAAAAGAACGAGGAGGAAGAAGAATTCGATGTATAACAATTTTATTACAATTACAATTATAATTCAATTACAATTTTATAAAATTGACATTTCACACTGCTATTGTAATGAAAAAGAAAATAAGAATTTTATTGATAAAAATAGCGGTCATGTCATTATAGGTAATCTAAAAATAGTAAATTCTGACTCTCTTCGGGAAATTATGGAAAAGGGATCTAAATTCAGATTAAGAAATAAAGTGAGCCTCAAAAGAGTGGTTGGTTCCATTGGCAGACTTGGATTCATTTATTGCAAAAATTGCTAGAAAATATCATTGGCCTATTGAAGGCTTTGGTTAATGGAAACATCGCATTTTGCTGGAGACCAAGCATAAAACTAACATAAAAAAGAAAAATCAACAGAAGTATTTTCTTTGATAAAAATCTTAAAAAGAAAATTGATAATTTAAAAAGTAAATTTATTGTCACTACCGTAGATAACAGAAAATAATTGTCGCATTATGTGTAAATTCCACTTCAAAGAGATTATGGTCAATGAGTATAATTCAAACATCACGTATCAACTTATTAATTGCGGCAAAAAAAATCTGGTCAAAAGAATGTTAGCTTTAGCCAAAAAATTAAAATTAAGACAAGTAATTTAATATATCTTTACCTTTTCCCTATTATAAAATTTCGCAAAAATCCTTTGAAATTCAGATTTATTACATGTGGCACAGGCAGTAACAATTTGCATTTTGGAGAATTCTTCTTTAATATTCTCAAAAAAATTGAAAAAGAAGACAACTTTATAATTAATAGCAACATTGAAATTCTGAACTTTCTTAAAAACAATAAAATTCATAGCATTAACATCTTTGACTTTGAGAATCTTTTCGCCAGCCTTCCACATGAAAAATTAATTGAAGCCTGCATTAATTTATATGACTTATACCTTAATTCTGATTTCATAGATAAAAATAGATGGTAAGAATTCAGATTAAATTCTTTTCTTTCCCAAGGAAAAAAGAAAAATCAATAGAAAAAATTAATTTGATGTTTTTTAAATTTACTTTGATTTGAAAATTTTTAAATGCGGTTTTAGTGGGTTAACCTTTTTCGAATATGCCTTTTCAGGAGCACATACGATTTAGTTTTCTTCGTGAAAGCGCTTTTAATTCGTGTATAAATTAACTAGAAAAATTAAAGCTACTTTTGCCATCCGCTGCTCTTATTCGATATTAGAAAATGTATTTCGCAATAATGTATGTCCCTGAAAGGGGTAATATCCGTTACCGATCTTATTCTTGATGGAGATTGGAACACCGAATCATTCGGTCTGCAGATAGCAACTTAAAATCATTAAGTCCAAGAAATAATAAAATTACAAAATATCTTGCATCTTTATTTCACCTATAGAATACTAAAAAATCTTATAACGTTTCAAATTTAAGAGGCTTCTTTCCAATGGAGTCAATTGTCTTAACGTAACATTTACATGATAAGGAGAACTGTGTATGTTATCTAACTGCACGTTGCTTGGTCTGTAGAGTGATGTTATGACATATTTCTTTCTGAAAGACTCGTAATGAATTTCAAATTTAAATTGACACCTCTTATTATAGGTGTATCATGGGAGCATGAAGGATTCCAGAGCCTGGCGAAGCTTTAAAATTTGATGACGAATAAATGAAATCTCTTTCCCGCAGAAAAAACAGTTTATGCAAGCTGATATTTCTTTACACTTCTACCCTTTTAAAGACAGAACTAACATCGTAACTTCCAAATGCCCCGATATAAATTTAAAAATAAAACTTCTCGAGGTTCGTAAAGAAGTTTGGAATGAGGGCATATTGAAATTTGACAGCATTACATTCGAATTCTCTAGCTCCCGAAAGTATTCTCTAAACTGGAAATTTGTAGAAATCTTTTATAAATCGCTTAAAAACATGTGCAACGAACATTACGGAATTCAATCTACATGCAGTTTTTTAATCATCTGATGGAATTATCAATATTATGAAATGGTAGAGATTTAATTTCTATATCTAAAATTGGGGGCTCACTATGGGGCTCCATCGATAGCATCAATTGAGGACTATCCCAATTTAAAATATTACGCAGTTAGTTTCATATCCACACATTCTTTGCAAGCATCAGATTCAAAGCATCCAACAGTTTTTTTAAGGACAATTAAAAAGTGTTATATAATTTTATTGGCAAGACACTTAACTGTTGCGGATTTTCAGCATGAAACTATGGTATTTCTTTTTGTCAAGATTTCTCGTGTAATCATTTCTTTCATTTCAATGAAAAGATAAAAGAAAAAAGTTCAACATTGACAGCATTGAATAGCACATGGGAGAAAATCGTTTGGAAGTATTTTTTACAGAAATTTATGATCACTATTACACGTTTGTTTGCCTTCATAATGTAAATTCTATACCCAGAGGCATATATTAATTCTAAATCAACTTCATTTAGGATCAAAATAAAAAAATTGTATATTCATATAAAGGTTAGGAATACAATATTGTGTATATTGAACTCCAAATTCAATATAATAACTTTCAGAAGCTAAATATTTGCAGAAAACAAAATATTTATGTTATTTATTGGAAAAATTAAGGGAAAGTATAAAAAAAGTACATACAGCAATTTCTATAAAATATGATTTTTTACTAATAAACAACAATTTTGCAACGAAATATACAAAAAACTGATTGAAAAAGGCCACTCAGAACTGTTGCTCTTCCATGGGATTTACCAAATTAACAAATAATTTTTCAGTAAAATTTATTTTTAATTCTTTTCTAAGTAAGTGAATGAATTAATGAAACACAAGTTTTTAAGACTTCTAAATTATTTTTACAAGAATTTAATGTGTAAAAATTTCTTCAAATTCATAACCAAATTCTGTTTAATTGTATACCTCCTAAAATAAGAAGTTAATGTAGAATTCTTGTAAGTCAGTCTTTTATTTAAGTTGAAGACAGATTTATTCCCAAGAAGGAACATTACAAAGATTTTCCGTCTGAGCTTTAAAACAAATGATTCTGTAATATCTGAATATATTACATCAGATGTAATATTTCTCGAATCAAATGGTTCTCTATTCAAAGCAGTATGCAGGGAGCCCACTCCAATCATGACCATATAGCTAATATCTAAGCTGTTAGAAATAAGAACATACTTCCAGTTGGAAAAATGCTTTACATGACGTAAAGAAATATATTTATGTTGTTTGAGTCAATAAATGTTAATGCAGAAATTAGTTATGATTAGAGCGAACACCCTGCATGTCAAAAATAAGATTTGTTTAGAAATATTTTATTAATCACGTATTGTGATATATTTGAAATATCAAAATGCATGAAATTATACCTGATAAATTGGAGATTATATACAATGTAAGTAATTATGAATTATTATGACAATAATATTCATAATATTGTCATAATATTATGAATAATATTATGACATAATCATTATAATATATAATTATTATGGCATGTAAAGTAATATTGAAGGATATTAGGAAATTAAGATCATAATTATAATAATATATTTTTCACAAAGTCGCGGCAACATTAAAGGTTTAAATTAATTGCTACTTCTTCTCTTTAAAATTATTATTTATAGATTTTTTAATTGTAACTTTAGGTATTGACTATTAAAACATTTTGACGGAAAATAAATCTGAAAAATATTTTTGATCTTTGTTTTTATTTTATTAAAATTTAGCTTCAAAAATAAGTAAAAAGTGAGAAAGTCAATATTATTGAGAATAATTTACTTGTAATGCTAAGATTTTATTTGCAGTCGATATCAGATTTGAGAAATATAGTTTTGCCTTCATTTTGTATCTTACGAATTCGAGGAATTTCTTTAATTGAAGATGAATTCACTAAATTATTTATTACTGATTATACATTACTGAATGCGTTTCCGCAAAGACAGCATCTATTTTGTGAATGATCAATCCGTTAAAGTTTTTTGGGTCCTGACTAATATACAAAAAAGGAACTATAAAATAGTTATGGGATTTAACCTAGGTAATTCTTAATGTAGGAAAGTTGCGCATATCATTTATGATATATGATTCATCAGAAATTTTACTCAACTCATTCCGTTAAATATTCTTTAAGAATAATGTCAATCTGTTGATTCGCTATTTCTGAAATAAGGAAAATAAATTAATAGTTAGATCCCTGCCAGACAATTAGAGCAACATAAACATGGATTTACCGTCCACACCGTTTTATTCTACAGCGTTTTTACTTAGTTATATTCGAAGCATAAAAAGAAAAAGGCTTGTTATCGTCAGACCAGAATTAGACATAAAGAATTTCGATCTCGATGTATCAAATTAGAAGAAAAGTACGCTTGTAATCATGTCTGTCGGTCAGACTGGGCATACATTGACTGAAAAATCTAATAGGCTAGGTGGATGAAATTTGTTCTGTTGCCTTAACACGCAAATTAAAGATTTCTGCCAAATATTTCATGATATACAACAATGTGAAATTTGGTTGTGTTTCCATCCCTGTACATGTGAATACGATGATTGAAAAACGGAGTGAGATCGGTTGACGTAATTCAGCGTATGTTTTATTACTAAGATTGGTTATATGTTAAATGTTTGGACCCAATTGGTTAATGTGTTGACGATCTATTTATCCATGCGTCTGTGAACGAGATTCAATGATGCAACTAAGCAGATGAGTAAATTTTAGTACATGAAATTAAAACCAAAATTGCAGATCGGGGTCGAATTTTGGACTAAATCAGTCAACGGATAGATTGACTAATTGCTTGTCCGTCCGTATGTCTGTGAACACGATAATTAAAAGATCTACATATCAAAGATCTACGTATAACATTTTAGTCCTAATTGGTCTAGAGGAAAAGGTCCTAAATGCGTACTCGATTCTCCTCACGCCCATTGAAGCATCACTAGGGATATATGGGGACGAAAATCGTAATTTTGAAAAGCGGCAAGATGAGGAGGACGACACTTGATCGGACTCCCCCTGTCCAAACTTCTGCACCACACCAGCAAGAAGATGTCGGACCCACGAAACCAGATTTAAAATACACCAGAAGCACAAACGATAAGAGAGAGTCAAAGAAAGAACATTCGCCGTGGGGTCTTTGCGTAAATTTGTCCGGTGTTGGCTCAAGTTCGTCCTCTTTATCTGAACCAGGCTCAACATTTCTCTCTCAAAATAGCCCTATTGTTGTTCCAAAAAGGTCAAGAACTAATTCGATATCTAAATTCAACTAAGATGCAAACAGTAAGACACTTCATGAGTGAAAATTTGGTGGTCAAATAAATAATTATTTTGTAATAAATGCTTATTTCTCTGTAATATTTAACTATACAACAAAAAATTTTTTATTAGATCTGTAGCACGAAGTGTATTTGTGAAATTTCATTTCTCTTACGCCTTATTGTGTAAATTGAGAAACTCCGAGAAACTTTCATGCATTTATTTTTTAATCAAACTATAACAAATATGTTTTCAAGAAATTTTATTTATGGAAGAATGCTTCCTTACGTTCATAATGTGCTCAAAAATACCAGTTTGTTTTAAGACTGTCTGAGCATCCACGGAGTCATCTACATTACATCATTGTCGACGCAGAACTTCCATGAAATTCCATTTCGATTTTTTTTTCTGTATCTGTTATCCGATTATTGAATAAATTGCATAATATTTCTACATTGATAAATACTGTTGATAGAAAATCTATTTTCTTTCGAGGTGGAAATTGAATTTTCTGAAATCTCTTTGACTCATGAAGATGACATTATATTACGAAATAAAGGAGCGCGCGTACACAAATTTAGATCAGAGCATTTTACACTACAATGACTTTTTAATTATTTAACTCTTTACTACTCAATGATTAATGTGTGCATCACTAAACAGTTTTGCTCTTTTTAAATTAGTTTTGAATAATTCAACAATTAATGTAATTAAAACTATTTAAGATACTTTTAGTTGGAGAAGGAATAAAAATTATGAGAAATGTTTTAATTACACAATAAATTATCTTTGTCGGTTATTCTGAATTTAAAAAAAATTCCTCCCAAATTTTTAATAGAGTTTTTAATTCCTCACCGTCATTTGTAAAGATTTGCCCTTTTATTTTGAAAAATGAAAAAAAAACATCCTTCAGTGTAGGCTTAATCAGTACACGATGTATTTTGAAAGACAGTTTATATATAGGATTGCAGATAAGAAAAGGAAACATTTTAGTAGCATAAATATATAGCCATTTCATTGAAATTCTCGCGTATTTTAATACACGTTCTCTAGAAAATGGAAAATTTACTGTTTTGTGATTCTCATAATATGTACAATTTTATAAACCACTCCTTTTTTATTATTTCATATCTCCAAGAGTTAGTACTGGCTGTTTAATCGTAACGGAAATTCATATTCACGACATGTTAAAATTTGGAATTGTAGTTTATTCTTAAAGTTTTTGTGTTGTAGGATGAAAAAAATTAAAGATCTTTAAAAAGAATTTATGTGTTAGAATTATGTTATAATTTTAAGTAAAATTTGACCAGAAAACTGAAAAACAAGTGTTGAAAAGTGTCATTTATTTAGCGTGCTACATTATAGCTTCATATATGGCGTGATATTATATGCTTCTATTTTTTTCAAAATATTTAATCCTTATGAAAAACTAAATACATTATGTAATAGACAATAATAATTTATTAAAAACATTTTTTAAAAAAAGAAGCATTTATAGGTTAGTATTTTGTTGAAATTCTCACATGGATTCGTAAATCTTTCTTTAGAAAACAGGTTAATAACAGTTGGAGTCTTACATTTCACATAATATACCATTTTATAACTCCATCCATCTTACAATATCTCATAGTTCTATCACGCAATGTTCTGTAGCTCCTATAGTCGAATATTGATCTAAGCTCGATGTTTTCCCAGTCTGTAATTTCAGACTGAGATGCTGCTAGTTAAGCGAGTATAATCCACCATATATCCTTCTCTCTTGGTTAAATACCGTTAATACTCATATGGTATTACCTTCAAACAATCATGTTTTCGCGAAAACCTGTATTTTATTGTGCAAGAATTATTAGATTATACATTTTATATCGTCTAGAGATTTATTTTTAGCAACCTAAAATGTTCCACAATATATTTGAGTTAAAATTTCTACAAACTAGATGCAGAAAATCATCATTTTCCAGCTTATATAGTTTAACTTGAAATTTTCTTGTAAAATAATCACTTATCATATATCTAATTACGAGCTAATTAGTACAAAATTTGTTTCCTCTCTTGTTCGCAACTGTTAGAGAACTTCCGATCACTATTCACGAAGTTATGGAGCCACTATCATGAAAAATTTACCTTTTCCTGAGAAACGCACCAGTCTTGCTTCAGAATTAATATTTTAAGATCATCTACTACTTCCGTCCAGCTACCGCTTCTTTTTTTGAAGTCTACATTACAGCACAAATTATTCAGATATTAAAAATCAGGCAAAAACAGAAATCAATGTGCATTTTATGTGTACCTTTTAGGGCAAAAGACTTTGATAATAAGATCAAAGCTTACAATATTAAAAAGTGAGATGAATTTTTATTTCAAAGTTCGTTAGCTGGATTAACGGCCGTTTCTTAGCAAGGGCTATTTTCGGGCTGACCTCTCAATTCGGAATCGTAAGTGAATGCCGTGGAGGAACTCTGAGCTTTCTCCTAAAAATATTATGCCACAACATTGAAAGGATGCCAGACCCCGACTGGTTTTTCATTTTTTGGTAAATTTACTCAGCGGATCATCGATAGAATCATGTATCGAGCAAACAAACCTCCGGCTGAAACTCTTCAACCAGAACCACACGGCCCCTTTTTTGGGTGCAAAATAAGAAAAAAGAATGTCAAACCTTGATGAATAGTTTGTTTTAAACCTTTCAATATTCTAAATATACATCAGCAACTTATTTACATTGAAAGTTTGGAAAAGCAACAGTCAAATAATGCAATTCAGCAAAATCGATTGTATAACACATTTATCACTAAAAGATTTAGTTCAGTATCTAAAAATGTATAAATTTTAATAATTCCCTCAATCGATATTATTTAGTTCGTTCCATATGTCAGCTATCTTCTATAGAGTAGAGATACGAAATTATAAATATATTTAAAATTTAAATCTAACTTTTGAAAGTGTGTTTTTATACTTTGTAGATCAGAATATAAATAGTGTTTCCATCTTAGAAAATCAGGCTCAAAAAGTTTCAGTTTTCTCGAGATGAATGCAATTTTGTATTTGGCGAAAAAGGGGCGCTACCTTTAATGCTCGCTTTTCGGCAACCCTCTTTTCAGACGTCTCTTAGGATTTGTGAGCGTGGCGCCGCCTGTCGGCAATGACGTCAAGCGTGACTTCCCCGCGAATTCCCTCCAACACGTGGTTTTGTGATCTAAGCGAAACTTCGGAATTGCAAGAGAGATTGCGGCTAGTGTGCCCAGGGGTGTCGTTTGCGACCGATTGCTGCTAACAGGTTGCTACGCCTCCGACGAGGCCAACGTTCAGCTCTAGAAATGTTATTTGAGACATGGACTGCAACCCTCTCTCTCTTATGTAAGAGCAAATTAAGATGCAGAAAATTTATCTCTACGCGAGTGCATACAAATGGTGAGATGTTTTCTCATAGAAGTTGAGATTGCATTTTGAAGAAGATTAATGGTTTTTATGTGAGTTGAGAGGGAGTTCACAAATGGTTTAGACACTTATAGTGAACGCTTACTAATGGGAATTTCTAAATATTACTATTATGTATCGAATTTTCAATTAACATTTCTGTAACAAAGATGAAAAATTTTGTGTTAAAAAGGAATAACGTTATTAAAACTCCAGAAAAACTCTATTTAATATTTTGAAACTAAAATGTATGCCAAAACATAAAAAAATTGAGAAACCTAATGTGCAAAAAATTTCTTCATGCAGACTAGGTACCTGACCCTTAGCATACAAGGTACCTGGATAAGGCATGCGTATCTTTTACTTTGCGGTATTCTTTCATTGACTGGATACATTTATTTTTCGTTTTCCAAATTTCAGAGCAACATTTTCCTTACTATAATAAATGAATTAATTTAAGCCCACATTCTACTCTACTAGTCTACTCTTCTATTCTTCTACAAGTAGTCCTAAAGAATAAAATTCAATTATATGTAAATGTTTGATTATTGTGTCAAGTATTTCTGGGTTTTTTAAACATATAAATTTGAAATATTATCAAAGCAAAGCTCCTGATAAAAGCCTTACAAAATTACCTGATTCCATATATATTTAAGATATTAAGATATTTTTTATATATTTAAGATAAGATAGAAATAAAGTTTTTAAATGCGCTTATCATATTTTTTCCTACTTTCAAATTTCTTGAAATTTTTCTTCTCCCCTGGTTTTTTGATGCATAAAAATGTTGCATAATTCGACAGAAAGACAGTATAAACAATATGAATTAAAAAGAACAATGAAGGATACATTCAGTGCTTTGCAGTAAGTGGGAAGAGAGCATCAAGAAAAAAAAGTGACTACAAATATATAAGTAATTCAGTAAATTGAAGATTAGGTGCAAATGAGAGGACATAAAAAATTATAGTAGTTCCTCTGTTTAGTTGAAAAATAATAACTTGGAAGTAAAACTTTTCTATATCTGTAATTCTCATTGCTGTATATATGTTCCCTTCAGACTGAGAAAGGTGAACATTTGGAATTCGATGTTTTTTCAATCATTGAAATTGATCATTGGTTTTTTTATTCATCTTAAAGAATAATAATTCGTATATTTCATTATTTGCAGGAAAACTTGTAACTCATTGCATTCAGATATACAAGTTGAAATTCAAACAATTTGTCCTTATTTAGCATTATCAAATAAACACTGTCATTACTTTTTATTCTTTCGTAATTTAATTGTATTCAAATATATTTGATTTTATTTTAAAATGAATTTGCCGTGTTAGCAATGTCATGCCCAAATATAAGAAAAGAAATTGTCGATGTTGTTTGCACAAATTTTAATTTTTTAAATTACCTTGATGCTATTTTTAATGCAATAGTGATTTCATCTTTCACCGGAGAAATAATTTTTAAAATTCTGACAAAAAATTTGGCTAAAATGCGTTTGAAGTGAATTCAGATGTATTTTAGCTTTTATCTCAAAGATGTTTAGAGGATTTAACCTTATTACAACATCAGAATGCATTTTAAAATTTTGCTAAAGCATTGTTCATTTTCTCAATGAAGGGTGACTTACCTTTTGATTTAATTTACCTACCAATGATATTTCATGCGTATTAGGAGTAATTTTGTAATGTTAGAAAAGATTATGCCCATGCTATACGGATAGAGATTTGTAATTTCAGAAAAAGTTAACAACTAAAGTTGTGATTGTGTGCCACAAATAATAATAGTGCAAAAAGTAACAACAGTCACAGAAATAGAATTTATATGCATTAAAAAAACATACTTGGTTCCACACTAAGCAAAGTCAAAATCCGCTGGTACTTAATTGAAACAGAAAAAGTGAAAGTCAGTCGTCATCAAGATAATCAGAAAACTGAGTCACCCCTGTCCTGCCGTAGCACCCAGATAAAACTAAATGACAGCCGCTGCAACAGCTCGAGTACTGAGGCCGGAGTCCTATAGCCATCACCGGCCTCGGCCCGATCCTTCAAGAAGAGGTTACATACTATCACTGGAGGAGGGACTCACGCATCCACATTACTGTACCCACGTCCAAAGAACCCGTTTACTTATCCGCCGGCTTCTCATCCACGTTCTCGTGGTGACCCCAGGTGGGAGCGTTTTAAGATAAATAATTTGTTTATCGAACAAAGCTTAACCGCGTAAACCGTATTAAATGAAAAAAAATACATCTTAATAAATAAGAAAGGAAAAATCGCAATAAAACATCTTCTTGGTAGAAATAGTATCAGAAAAAAGTTCGGCAACAAAGAATTTTTTTGAAAAAAATTTATATTATATTTCGCTTGTACCCAATATGCATTAAATTAATATTTATAATAAGTGATTTGATTATTTTTATGAAAACAATTCTGAAAAAGTGAATTAAAGGAGTACGGGTTATCAAATTCGTAAATGCGTCGGTTAAAAGTGATAGAATGAGAAATAAATTCTCGCAGCCAACGATTTCATTGAGAATCAGTAATACCATGAATGTTTCTGGAGAATAGTTATAGTATCTAAGAGCTAAGGAAGACACAGTTTCATTTCGACTTTTAAATATATAGATGTCCAGAAGAAAACACGGCTTCCAGTAACAATAGTACAACCATTGAGATTCATAACCTTTCTGAAATATACCTTGATTTGTAAGAATGAGGGTAAGAAGATTCCTGTGTTTCTGTAATAGGAGATCCATGCTTCTTGTTTTTATGGGGAAATTGCTTATTGTGGGAAAAGCGTGCTTGCTTAGTGTGTAAGTTTTCTTGTTTAATGTAGTGATTGCACTTGCTTAATGCGTAAATTGTTCTTGTTTAATATGATAATTAGACTTGCTTAGTGCGGAAAAAATAAAATAGCTATAATCTAAGGAATACCATCTTACTTTGTATGAAATATCGCAGCTTGTAAAGAGTCCATAATTTCATTTAGGACCAGTAATACCGTGAACGACTTTTGGAGAATGGTTACGATGTTTAAGAGGTAAGGAAGACACGGAGTTTCTTTTGCACTTTTAAATATATAGACGTTTGGGGAAAATAACGGCTTCTAGTACCAATAGCATAAACATTGGGCTTCATAACCTTTCTGAAGTAAGTTATGATTTAGAAAAATAAGGTTATTAAGAAACTTGTTTTTCTGTAATAGGAAGTCACAGCTTCTTGATTTTAAGTGAAAATTGCTTATTGTAGGAAAAATGTGCTTGCTTGATGTGTAAATTTTCTTGTTTAAAGTGACAATTGCGCTTTATGAGTGTGTAAATTGTGCTTGTTTAATGCGGTAATTAGGCTTGCTTAACATGAGAAAATAAAATAACTATAATGTAAGGAATATCATCTTACTTTGTACAGAATGTCACAACTTGTAAACATTAATCCAAATTAGGTGATGCAATGTTGGCTGTTTATGGAAATTTAATTTATAAAATATATGCCAATAGTTTTTTATTGATTTTTAAAACTTTAAGATTATGAACAATACTTGCATGACATGTAAATAACCATGGTAACTGGAATGATAATCATTCATTCAAAAATCACTCAAATATTTCTCTTTGGTGATTCTTGTGAAATATTTTTCTGTGGAAAATATTCAACCCATATGTTTAAAGGCTTCTACATTTAAATAGATACTTTTAATTTAAATAATTTAATTAAAAAATAGCAATTTTTTTAAGTGTTTGAGATAATAAAACGTTTTATACTGTCTTTCTATCTTTCAATTCGTTAAATGCGAAATATTTTTATAAAGAAGCGTACATCTTCAGATAATGTAATAAAATATTCTTCTGTTCTTGTCAAAAATATTTCCTGAAGAAAAAATATTATTCTATCAATTTTTACAGCCATTTGTTATTTAATTTTTAACAGCATGGAAAGCTCTCAAATATATCCAGAAAACAAGACCAATTGTGAAGAAAAATCGCATTTTTGAGGATTTTTTAATGCTATGGTCTGATAAAAGACAGAATAATTATTTGCTTGCAAAGTTGTTACACCTTTTAGCTCTTTTATTATCGCTTTTAAGACAGAAGTCCTACAATAGAGGAAGCGAGCATTCAACTTTAAATGGAAAATAGCTTTATACGGTAACTTCCATGTTCAGAAAATGTCATAAAGTATACCCAATTATTTTTAAAGAAATATTTTCTGAAGAAAAAACATTATTCTACCAGGCTGAACTTTTTAATTATTTAACAGCGCAGAAAGCTCTCAAAAACATCCAGAAACAAGACCAATTGTGCAGCAAAAATCGCATTTTTGATGCTATGGGCTGATAAAAGACGGGATAGTTGTTTACCAGCGAAGATTTTTCTCCTCTTAGCTCCATGAAAATCGCTTTTAAGATAGAAATCCTACAGTAGAGGAAGCAAACGTTTTTATTCACTGTTCAAAGGCGAATTATTTATGTCCTCAGAAGTCGAAATGCTGAAGTCAAAAATAGCTCAAAGAACTGCTTTTAGCTATCGACCGGTGAGTTCTTATTTCAAATACGGGAAGGATGAGCAAGATTTTTTAAGACTGAAACTCATTGTGTTGTCGAAGACTGCAAAATGTCGAATTTAATATCGAGCATTCGCTGATATTTAGCGATGGAAAATGAAACGAGTATCACTTTTTCAGAAAAATTAATAAATAAACACTGGTTTATCTCGTAGGAATGTTGCTCTCACAGTCGCTTTTAGTTTGCATATCAATATACTATATTTTACGTATTATTCAACCAAAATATGTGCGACTATTTTATGGAAAGATTAGTGCAATCTGGTCTTATCAGATCGTATATTTGATTGCATTATGAATTCATAATTTTTTTTGCTGCATGTAATAAAAAACATTTACAATTTAATATTTTCTGATATTAAATAAAATTAGCAATTTAAATTTATCTCTTGAAGATAAATGATTAATGTATTATATACTTAAAATTCAGATTTTCTACTAAATAACTACTTCTACTTAATTGATAATCACACAGCTCTAAGTAATGAGCGTCATGAGAAATGAGAGTGAATAATTTTTTGTAAAAAAATATCATTCTGTATGTATCTATCTCAAAGGAATGATTTAAAATTTAACGGAATCTAAACGTATAGAAAGAAAGAGGAAAAGAAAACAACTTTGAAAATTTAAGAAAATCATGAAGTAAAACTTTTTGCTAGATGATTTACTCTTTTTTGGTAAACAAAATTTACCTGTCATGGCCAGATTTTAATGAAAAGTATTCCTTTGTAAAATCAAGCCTTATAAGATTGTGTATTTGATTGCCTTATAAATTTAACATGTTTTATTTCATTTTAAGTAATAAAAATCTCCTATGTTGTGAAATTTCAGATGTTAATTAAATTAAGTAATTTAAACCTGTATCTTGTAGACAAATAATTCAGGTTATTTAATGCTTAAAATTAAACTTTTCTACTAAATACCTACTTAACTGACACTTTCACAACCCTAAGTAATAAGTGACATGAGACGTGAAATTGAAACAGAAGAGTATCATTCTCCTCTATACGTGAAAAATTCATAGTTTGTTGCAATCTAAATTTGTGGAAAACCAATTAAAGGAACAAATTTGAAAGCTAATAGAAGTCATGTAGGAACATTTGTTGCTATGAAACTAATTTCTTTTTTATAATCATGATTTAACTATCACAGACTAGTTAGAACGAAACTATTCCTCTACAAAAGATTTTTAAAAATGCATGATTTGTCCACAAAATCGCAATTAGCAATTCCTTTTCTCAGAAATTTATATAAAGGATATTCAAAATAATCATCTGATAAGTTTTATTCAAGGACGTACTTACGAGTCTTGATATTTTAGATAAAGGAGTTGAAAATAACCTAGTTGAAGAATTTGTGATTTGTTTTATCAATCAGGAAGAGTATTATGAAAGATGAGAATTTTACAACGCCAGATTTCAACAAAGTATACATTGTTTGTGATGATCTTTCGCAAAGACATAAGAAAGAAGAATCCCAAAATATTCTTTTATTCCTTTAAATATTTGAAATTACTGCAACTGTTTTGCTGATGACGCTTGATATTAAGTCATCACTGCAAATGAAATTTTTCTGAGTATGATACATTCAAGTGCTATACTAGTAATATCTATACTTCACAAATACCAAACGCAATCAGTAAATTATCCTCATTTCAATTTAAAAATGACATATATACAAAGATTTATTATCCTAAATAAAGGCATCAAGGAATAAAAACAGAATGAACTTTTAATTAAACTTGTTATGGAGTACAAAGGTCTGACAGATATATCAAGACTCACCTTTATTCTTCATCTTCATTTTAACTTTCCTGTAAGGACCTTTAAAAGTAAATTATGCTCATTTCAACTGAAAAAGGCATACATACAAAGACTTATTTCCCTAAATAAAGGCATCAAGGAATAAAAACAGAAAGTACTTTCAAATAAATTTCTCATGGTATCCAAAGGTCTGACAAAAGAGTAAAACTCACCTTAGTTCTTCCCCTTTATTGCAGAGTATCAAATTAATAAAATGCAGAAAACTCATTTAATTCCAATATAAATCGCCAGGATAAATATACGGATATTTTGTAATATCCGCATTGTTTCGTGCTAATGGCACTTGCATACAAATAATTTTACAGCTAATTCACACAAAAGAGTATTTTTATTTTGGAAGGACTAAAAATGTTGTAAGGACTTTTATAGTATGTATATATCTCGGGTAAAGTTTACGGACAGTGAAGCCCTGAAGCAAATCCATTCTCTCAAGAAGAAATCAATAAAAAGAGAATATATTTTTGGTTCAGAATCTTCTTCATTTAACTGACTCTTCTTTTTCATTGCATATATCGTTTTGGAACATTGCCTAAATTTATAACAAGTAGACGTTTATTTTTTGGTTAAAAGATTATACTGACTGAAAGAATGAAACATTCTTGCAAAAATACAAACTAAGTTAGACAAACTGAAGCATTTTGCGAAAATGTTATACATTCAGCAACTGAGTTTTATTTTCGCAGCAGTATTTCATTGATTTCTTTTTAATCATATAATTTCTCAGTATTGTTAGTGAAAAGAGAACACTTTTATAGATTTAAAATAGTTTTATGTAATAATACTAATAGTTTTTTATATGCAACTCAATCAAGAATTATTTTGGAACAATATCCAACAATGAAAATTTGTAACTTTACGTTACACAAGAAAATTTCTTTGCTGTAGAATTCAAAATCACATTATTTTCAACTAATGTATCATACACAGAGAAACACAGGAACACAGCATTAAATAGCTAATTACTTCCTGCATTTACTCAGCACAGTTTAAATACTATATTCCTGATTATAAATTGAGTTGGATTATAATCTACGACAGGCATCATTGAGAAAAACACGAAAACATGAATTCAATATTCCATAACATACATTTAGATAATTCACGTGTCGGGGAGATTTAGATACAGATGTTTCAGCTCTAATTAACAATGCAGATCTTCGTATATAATCTCCACAGATAATCGTGTAATCCACACACCACTAATACTGATTCAGCGTGGATGGGTCATCTGCTGATACTCCTGATTAAATTCTACAGTCGTTGTGGTGCAGATGAACTAATACGGATGAATTCTGCATTGGTTAGAAGTGTTGTTATAAATATCGATGAGCTGCTCGAATTTAAATCTGGGGCAGTTGTCCTCTTTCTCGTTAGAAATCAATGCATCAGAGATAGAAGGTGAATTTTGTAGCAAATAAATGATTAAATCGGTATTATTTGGGAAGTCAGAAGATGGGAATTGTAGCTCCTTAGACAAGTTTATTGTGTTTATTTGCATTTTCGCAAACTCATCTTTGCTTAAAATAGTTTAAAAATTGCATAACGTATTTTCACTTCTGTTACTATTTGAAGATCTAAAATCATCTTAAATAATAACATTTTATGATTTCTGAAATGCATATTCTTGGTATATTTTACCTTACAAAACGGCAAAAGATTTTTGTTTTCATATGCGTATAAAAAGCTCACTAAATAAACGGCTTCAAATGCACTTCTTCAGTGTTGGGATTTTAAATGTAAGACGATAAAATATAGTATTCTATAGGTTTAAAAGTATATAACTAACCAACAAATATGAAAAAATTCTGTTTGAGAAGACCTTACTCCTCTATTGTTTAAGTTAGTGGAAGAAATTCATCATATAAAAAATCATTATGTGGAGTTTGACCAAAATCTTCTTTATAAACTTTAGTATCTGCAAATAATCATCAAATAAAAGAATGAAAGTTAACAAGATACTTCATTCATACGCAACTTCATAAAAATTCGAATGGTTTTCAGGAAAACTTTTAGAAAAATAAATGACAATCTGTGGGCCATTCCATCATTTACTATAAAAAAAAGGGAACAATTTTTATCTTGCAGATTAAGCAATTTTAATTTTAATTTTTTTTAAAGCAATTTGCAATTTTTATCTTAATATTCAGAAGACTACATGAGAAAGTTTTGGGTGTTTAGAAACTGAAATAAAACGGAAAAATTTCTTTTCAGTTTTTCAAAATGAGTTTCTAAAAGTCTAGACATGTTATTAATTTTTGATATTGAAAGAGAATTTTATATAAATTTAGATGCAGAATTTTATGTCGTTTCTCCTGTGCAATGAATACGAGTTGTATGTCGAATCTCTTGTGTAATGAATAATTGTTTTTTTCGTGTTTTAAATGTATTTTCTAACTAAAACTGAGATAGCAGTTTCCAGCTGCTGCATGTGTATTTAAGGAACATTATGAAACTAATACTAAAGTAATCATATCACAGATTTTTTCACAATAAATCATTGCATATTCTTCTTTCATAAATTTACAGTAATGTTTACAGCAACATTATCAATTAGATACAGAAAACTTATAATTAATGTAATAGAGTTTATCACACATGTTTAACCCATTTTAAACTTCCTTGGATCTAACAATTTCCAATACTCCAACAAATATTCAAGTATTCCTTTGAGAATATCTTCAGTGCATTTTGTCTAAGCCTTGCTTATCATGATTTTTTATGTACTGCTATTTAGCTTCACTTGTTTGAAAATTGTAAGGAGGGAATTTTGTAATTGTATTTCAAGATTCCATAATATATAAAATAATGAATTCTAAATTAAAGACTAAAAATAGAAAACAATTAAAATAAAAATTCCTCCTTTTCAGTGTACAACTAAAATTGGATTTAAAAAATCTTTTTATCAAGGTTCTTTATTTTTAAGTGCCAATAAAATTTTTTGAGGTACTTCCAGAAATGTCGCTCATCCTGTATCAATGTTGGCTCATAACATAAGCTGCTATGCCAGTCGTTTCGTATGGTAAAGGTCTGTCTGACTTCGAAATTCCAGGAAATTTACAAACGGAAACCGACTTCTCTATCAGTTTCTGCGACATTAAGACGACGATTAGATTGAATTAGAGGAGAAGTAGCTGCTAGCACTGAAAATCAAGGACTAAGCAGCACAGATAGCCTTTGATGTGTTAAGAATGCTCCTTGAATTACAGGAATGAACTAGTCATCGATTTCAGGATATTGCCAGCTTTAAGAATTAGAGAATCTACGAAAATCTGAAACAAAACTCGTACTGTTTTCAAGATGTATCGAACATGCGTCATATTAAGTAATAATCATTTGCAATTGTTTATTAATTGTTTAAGCTATGTGGTGCATTAAGATAATATATCCATCTAATTTACGAAATGCAGTTCTTATTCAGAATTAATCGTTCCAGCGCATTTTACTGGTATCTTTAAATATATTGCAATTCCGCATAGAGGACGTATTAAAATTTAATAATCTTTAATTATTTTTTCAGAAACCAGTTGTATTAAGAAATTACATCCATGTAATTTGCGAAAAGCAGTCCCCAAAATATTTGGTTTGAGAATTCATATGAAGATCTGCATGATACTTTTTAGGAATATAAATTATGACAATATAAATAATTTGTACTGTTTGCATGTTTGCTAAAATTTTTAATGAGTATTTACATCTGTATTAACCTTCCAGCAGACGCGCCTGCCCAAATTTTACGACAAACGGTATTTTTCATGTCCTGTTTTCTTATTCGGAGTCAAAACTGTCTGAAAGTCGATGCTATTCCTTCATGCGACCCCTCTCTTCAGTATTAAATGGGTTTATTCCAGTTTCAAGGTGTTTTTATACTGTTTTATGCTTCTGTCGTAAATTTTATGCAGCGCGCCCGCTCGTGTAACTTGAATTTTTTTCACATTTTAACGTTTCCGTTTGATAATTATAAAACCAGTGCGGATTAGGACGATTTAATAATTAATTTTACATTATCGAAGATATTTAATATGTAATAAGCCTGTCAATACTCCACTAAGCCGAAGAACTTTTTTGAAAAACTTAAAGTTCAGTCTTATGAAAAAATACCTCACTACTCCAGCCCAAAAAATCTGATCTTCGCCATATATGCTTTACCATGTTTTGAAGTTTAAATTATATATCAGAACCTGAAAAAGCAAGTGAACAGCGACCAGAATTGAGAAGAAGAGGTTGTGGTTTTTGTTTGAAAGAAAGAAAACGATCTTCAAAATCTATGAAATGCAGTAGGTACAATATATAGTATACTTGTAAGCGTCACTCTCAAGCAAAAGTTCAATGTTTCATACACAAAGACAAAGATTAGAAACTAAGAATAAAGCTTAGTTTGTAATATATTTCTTTTATTATACATTGCTTAATACATTTTTTATAAAATAATATTATTAAATCTCATTACTTTCTGTGATTTCAGTATAATTTTAGACTTTGCAAATAATATTAAAATTAATTTTCACTCTTGATGAAAAAATTTGCTTTTCTGATGTGTCTCTTATTAGTATTATAAAATAATTTGGAGCTGCCATAGTAAAATTGAAGAAAATTATTGTGTCGTAAAAAGTACGATATGCGCCCGCTCGTGTGAAATATTTTAGCGCGCCCTCTGGAAGGTTAAGTAAAACTGGAAAAAAGAGATTAAGAATAGTTAAAATAGCAATTAAAACACTTTGTGAGCTTCAACAGTGGGAATGTATTGAATTTTTATCTTTTGTGTCTTGTTTGTTTTGATATATATATATATAGAGAGAGAGAGAGAGAGAGACAGAGAGAGAGAGTATAAATCGTAAAATGAAAGAGTATAAAATGTGAAATGAAAAACGCAATAAATGCACAATAACGTTTCTTCAGGAGATGAAATTATTGTGAATTGCTAAATATAAACAGTTTGACATTTTCTTGCAATCAGTTACGCCGTAAGGCCTAAAACACTGATTTTCATTTCAGTCAAGGCGCCAAGGAGACGCGTCATGATTTTCGGTGGGCACGTGAAAGCGATTAAAATATTCTTTTAGTAATATATATGCCAAAACGAGAGACTTAATATACCTTCAGCGCGGGAAATAGAACGAAACCGGATTTTAAGAAAAGTGATTTTGGAATACATTGAGACTTTAAAATATATAATATTAGAATTTGAAATAAATTATATATATATATTGAGATTTTGTTGAAATATGGAATACATTTTCCTCATGAGCCGACTAACTATACTGCTGGACAATTGAACCAACCCACATCTTCTGAGTTGGGTGAGAATGAGTCTCTTAGATTATAAAACGATAGGATCAATTCACACGGAATTTAAATCACATGCCTTTATCAGTAAAGTTAAAATTATGGTGGGGGTTTAATCTTCTGTAATAAACTTATGAGATTGGTAAATATTCTTATGGGGTGTAGAGATGTTTGTTCAGAATGACTGGAGCAAATTTTATGAAACATAGTGAGAATGTTTCTCATTGTTTAACTAAGTATATTGTAGTGGTAAACGAGCTCTAACTCACAGCCTTGTGAATAAAGGTAATTCATTGCTGATGGACCAACAGAAATGAAATCTTCATGTTCAGGATCCTGCAAAGAAGAAAGAATCTCTCCAAATAGACGTAAGAATATAAAAACGATATGAAATACAGTATTGCAAATCATTAAACGAAAGAAAATAGTTTTAATTTACGAATGAATTTATCAAAATTTCGGCAATATTCCGGCAATAAAGAATATTATATTATTTATGCAAAATGTTCTATTTCCTAATTTTCCACAATTTTTTGATAACAAAAAGACTTAGGGTGGGGAAACGCCGGGTACTCCACTAGTTTAGTTATAAATACGCTATGAATTGTTCTGTGGGTTACATATTATCAAACTTTTTCCCAAGCAAGAAATATTTTTAAGAAAAGGGTTCGCTTAAAACAATGATTAGGATGTTTAAGTTAAATAAAATAATAATGTAGCTATTCAAAAATAACAAACCCGATGTGACTTGAACTTTAATTTTTTTTTAAGTTTTAAAAGAAATCAACCCCAAAACATAAAGTACAAAATCATTTAGTAACAAAACAAAGGAAGCAATTATCCTTATAACTTTTAATTAGCCGTAAGGAACTGAATAAAACTGAAAACTTTTTGACTAATATCGATTTAATTTTGTGGTTCATGTAATTGTATAGGGAGAAAAAAAGAGATGTCCTATGAGAGGCTTAAATTCAACGATGGTGAGGAAGCTATGCAAATATGCACGTTTTATTTAAAAATCTTTCATACATGATACACAGAAAGCTTTTCAGAACAGCATCAGAGGTTAAAAGAACAATTTCACACATATTTCCATTCTGAACTGAGCAAAGCAAAGCCTGCCCACTTAGTTATTCATGAAATTTCCACGTGAAATTTACTGTCTTAGCTGTGCTTCTACTAGGGGAATTTTTTTGACTTTATTGTTTATGCAGATATTCATGAATACTACTGTCTTACGGAAACACTGAAAAGTTTAGATCTTTATATTCCAACGGCGAAATGCTTAATGACATAGCCAAATGTATAGTTTTGGGGAGAGGTGGAAGGGTGAAGATCAAAATGAAAATGATATCTCTTATTCCTTTCTTTTATGAAAATATCTTTTGTTTATCTCCCAAAGTGCGTAAGTCATATAGAAGAGATTATAAAAAATTAATTAGTTATATAATAGTAGTCAAATGTATAGTTTGGGAGGAGTTGAAATAGTGATAATCAAAATGAAAATGAAATCTCTTATTCTTTATTCTTATGAAAACATATTTTATTTTGTATCCTAAAGTGCGTAAATCGCATAGAAGAAATAACAAAAAATTAAATGGTTAGATATTAATAGTCAAATTTATAGTTTTGGGGTGGATGAAGAGGGAGGACCAAAATGAAAAGGATATCTCTTATTCATTTTTTATCAAAATATATTTTATTTATATCCGAAAGTGCGTAAGTCCACAGAAGATATTATCAAATATTAATTTGTTGGATATTATTGGCTAAAAAAGTACAAGTGGCATTTTTTCTATGCAGTTAAAATAAAGTATATTTTAAAATAGAAGATGGAAGTCGAAAGATCTTTTAAAATTTCTGATGATTTCATTTTGTTTCTTTTATTAACAATAAAAGTTGATGAAGTTAAATTTAGTAAAATAGGCGGAAAAGTAAATGAATTTTGAAATTAAAACGTAGTTTAAGCTAGAATTTTGTGAATAAATTCTATTTTATTTGAAACTTTTAGGTAATTCTTAGAAACACAAACTTTGAAAAAAAATATTTTATAACTATTAGCTTTACTTAGATTTATATAATAGTTATTTAAAGCATTTATAGAAATTGCTTTAGGGTTTATACCACTGGAAGCACTACAAGAAGTAGAAAATTTGGACCAGAAATGATAAACTATTAAAATAAGTGATTCTTATTGATCATTCCCTGACGGTCTTCATGCTTTAAGAAAACTGGAAGAGTTAGAACATATTTCTATGTGATTATTATGTTATGAATCAATAAGATAAGAAAACTATTAAAAATTAAACTGGTCGTAAACACTATGTGAAAGTGATGAAAACAGCAGTTTTTCTCTTCTTAAAATTATAAAACATCATTCAAAATATCAAAGATTTTGAATTTTGCTGGAAATAAGAGCTACATTCACTGCACAGATACTAGGATACAAGGAGTCATTGACATTTAAAATAGAAGGGAAATGCATTTTTCTGCCATAAGCTAGTAAAGCCATTCACATATAAGGAGTTTTATTGTAACTCTAAAAGAGAGTGCTTTTGTCACAATAGTCTGGGACATATCATTTCCCCTTTAGTGCAAGTTGCAGAAAGCGCATATTGTAGATAATGATGAGAGTTGTGAAACAAAATATATAATTCTGCATTTGTATAAAACAATTCGACTTATGAAACTTTCATTTATGCTACTAATCGTTTATGTAATAGTTATTCAAAGTTTGTATGGATATTTGGGACACTCAGAATGTTTTTTATTCAACAAACTTTGATAGGCATTTTGTAAATCTCCTTTGTTTTCAGATCAAAGTTAATTTAAGCACGACTGGTTTCAAAAACATTCTACCATTAACGCGGATTTCATTAAGGAAAGCAGCTTAAGACATATGAATTTAATCTTTAGACAAATGATATTAAATAAAATAAAGATATTCCAATGCTGCCAAAAACAAGTCTCCCTCTCTGCCCTTAAATTTAAACTATGCATAGTAGAAAATAATGTATCTAATGGAATCAATTCAGGTTAGGTCATTGCCATATCAAGAAAGTAGCCTCGCATATCGTCTAACATCTAAATTGAACTGTGACTTCACGTCTTTTTTACTCCTGCAAAGGTGCAAAGGATTCCAAATTTAAATCAACATGATCCACTTTATCAAGTGACGCTGAATTGACTCCATTACGAATGGCTCTAATCAGAAAGGCAATACCACACCCTAAGAAACCCTTCTTAGATTTATTTGGATGTGTCTAATAAAACCTTAAAAAGAGAATAAATCTTTAAAGACTTAGCATAAAATCTTTTGTTACCTGAAAAATCAGATCTGAGCGATAAATCTGGAATGAAATATTTATATGGGGTGTTTTTTGTCTTGAAAATAATCTGGCCTGCAACCTATATTGGTGATAGAATTAAATTTAAGCACCCACTGAGGGGAGGTCACGACGAGTTCGTGGATGAATAAGTGGGTTCTCGCTTCTCTGGTGGGTTAAGTAATGGTGTAGGGTTGAGTTACCTTTACACCGATTACGGGACGTACCTCCTTCGTCACGAGCTGCGCCATGGACAGTGATGGCTTCTAGGACTCCGACCTCAGTTTCAAACTGATGTCGGTGCGACTGTTCTTCACTTGACCCCGGATGCTGAGGAAGGGAGGGGTTAACTCCATTGTGGCTTAAATTTAAATAGCATTATATAGATATTTAAAGTAGACTCTTTACAAATGGTTATCATTTACTCTACTTATATCAGATACTTAACTGTCATAGACCCAGTCACTCGAAGCAAAAGATACTTCTACAGCAATCAGGCACAGAAAAATTATTCGGAGTAATGGAGTATGCTTTTGTTTTTCAGTCGAGAGAACTGGATTAAAGCCAACAGTCAGCCAATAGTTATTTGTATTCTGAAGTAAAATCAATAATTTAGCTCTACACGGGATTATTTCATTCTTTTATAAATACTAGAAAATTGCTGGCCTACAACTAAATGATAAACTTTAAAGCTTCCTTAAATCGCCATGCATCTTTGTGTTTACCTTTATAAATTCTGCGTTTTAAACCAAGATTAAAAAGTTTGTATCAATCTTTTCATGCGTAAGAGAGCAAACTATTAATCGTTATAAAATCTGCAGGAATAAGCCACAACAAAAAAATAGAAAAACGTCGAAAGAAGAAAAATTGGGCGCAAATTTAATTGCTTTCCTAATAGGCAAATTCATCTAAGCAAACCACATTTAGTGAAAATAATCCAGTAAAGTTGCGACGGTAAATTCCCAGAAAATAGTTGATTTTCTTAGAGAAAAGAATATTGCCACTTTTTGATATGAGAAAACAATAAAAGTGTTGTTTTAATTCTCAGAGTTTGATTGTTTCTTTTCAAAGAACACATTTACGTATCCAAGAGCCATAAGGATGTTCATATTATCAAATTTGCGATCAGTTATATGACAAATAAGGTAATAATATTGGGTGAAATTGAAATATTATCACCATTAAAAATGTTTAAACCTTACTTCTTAATTACTCTTTTTTCGAAAACCTTGTTTCGATTTTTTTCAGTAATTTTTCTATCTGCATAAAGCAATATTATAACATAATTAGCATGATTTGCTATATAAAAAGGCATTCATTCGAAACGAAAAAATCCTTTGAAAGTGAAAAAAGAAAGGAATTATATAACTTCGAAAGCAGTTTCCTCAAGTTTTAAGATTCTCATCTTGTATTTAAATTTTTAAAAATATTACAAAATAATTTAAAATAAGTGAATTTTAACAAATTTAAGGAGTGGGAGAATAATAGGCCTTGTAATCACTACGAATTCGCTTTCTTCTTGTTTTATGCTGTACCTAGTTAGCTTTTTTTCTTTGTGAAATATTCAGAATCAAGAGTTTAAAAAAACTTAGATGCAGTATAAATTTTCATCTTTTTATATATGTAACAAGAGACGAGAAAAAAATTCCTTCTGTTTTGTTTGTTTCATGTAATATTTTTCTTTTTTCAAAGTAACCACATAATTGGAGTGTCTCAGCACGCAACTGGTACAGAGTTTTCAATCAAGAGCTTTTTAGTAGAAAGAGTTAATAACTCTTTTCCTTTTTAGCTCTTCCCTGCGAGGTTTATTATCATATATATTAAATACATTTCTTGAGATGCGAACAGGTGATCTCCAGATATTTACTCCCAGCAAAATCTATCCTTTTTTCTTGTCATCAAAGAACATTATCATCCACTTTCAAAATATTAGAAAAATATTTTTTTTGTTTCGCATCACTGCATTCAAGTATATGTTTAAAACTCGTATGAAATTAAACTATTGAATATATGCTTTTAAACCCATCCAGGTTGAAAGAATTGACAGAAAATGTGTACAGTGATAAAACAAAATATCTTTATTCTGTACATAAAATTTAAAAAATGATGTTTAATAATTTTATAAAAAACAATTTTTATAGTAAATAATTTTCGAAATCCATTTTAAATATTTTAAAATATAAAAATATATGTTGTATTTTTTATTCAATGGGTAATATTAAAGTTTTATATTAAAAAGAAATCTAAAGCAATGAAAAATGTTTAGTCAATACTTTAATCATGGAGAACTATTGGATTATAAACTTAAATTTTGCTTTGTATTCGAAATCCTAATTTATAACCATATTTATTTATCTATAATAACGCAAGGGAAATTTTAAAAAGTAATCTTAGCATAATTTATATATTTTAACAAATAACTGCAAAACAATCAAATAAAACTCACCAAAAAATTCCTGGAATTTATTATACCTGTTGCTTTAATGCTTCTTTTGAAATTAAGAATTTATCTTAATGTTAAAATTTACAAATTAATTTGGGAGAAAATGTTTTGAGTACGCAATTATATTATTAATCAAAGGTTATAATTGTGACTAGTTATTTCGTATATTTATGTCTTTCTACAGTATTTAATTCTTATATAATCTTAGTCTTCGATAAAACATTCTTCAAAAAGTTTATCCAATTCATTTTATTTGAACTTTAGCAAAACGATCTTTAATATTTCAAATACTACACGAACAACTAATATATAAACATGTGTGGAAAATAAATTTATCATTGCTGGTTTTCTTTGAATTTTAAAATTTTAAGTAAAGCAAGAGAGTATCTAAAAGTGTTGGTACTTTCTAAACATCTGGTAAGTACAATACTCGTCAGTTTTTAAAGGATATTTTATAAAACCTCATTCTAGACAGTAATGGCTGCATTCTAAGAATAAAACTTGAGTGTTCTATCTCAATATGCGCATTAAAATATGGTTTTGCACATTATTTCTCTTTTGAAGTCTCAATGAACATACATTTCTGGATCCTGGCTGGAATTCACATTGTTTATGAGCTTATACAACATGCAAGACTTTACTGCTAAAAGTGAATTTCTTTTTTCTCCCTACTATTCATTTCAAAAGCACAAAGAAATTGTCCATTCAAACAACGGCGAAGAATATTCAAACCACAAAATTGTGCTTAAATATTTCTTAAATAATTATTTTAAAAGTTTATTTTTGTTGGAAAAACTATTTTTGATAACTAATTCAGAGAAGCTGATTTTGTAATGTAGTTTTTTCATGGGCTGTCGCAGTCACATGATAAACGTAATTGTTCATGTTAGATAACATTTAATTGCCCTTTGCACTGCACTGCACTGCGTTAACAGTACTACGCTGCGCTGTAATTTCGCGGTCCTTTTCTTCCTACAAGACTCTCAGTGGATTCTAAAAGTAAATTGTAGCTGTGCATTTGACATACATCACTTGAGTATGAATTACTCCGTTCTTTATGATTACTAATGGTTGTTTTAAAAAAATTCAACAGCAAAAATTTTGTATTCATTACTAAATAAGAGAAGTTCCCTTCCATAATGGAATCCATTCGCATGACGTCACTGTCACATGACACGCGTAACTGGGCATTTTATTTTACATCCAACTACCCTTTGTCTTACGCCGTGTTCCGGTAAAAAGTTTTGTTTCATCCAGAATGGTGTGCAGTGGATTCTAAAAATGAATTTTCATGGCGCATTTGACATACATCACGTGAGCTTGAATGGAATCCGTTGTTAATAATTGTTAATGTTCACAATAAATTTTGTATTGACAATAAATGTAGTGTGGTGATGGTTGAAAAAATTATTAGGGCTTCCGGTTCCATCTAGTGTGAGCTTCCTCATAGAAGGTGCCCTTTCAAAAAATATATGTCTGTTTCTTTTTAACATTTTAGTGGAATCGGATTTTTGATTTTTTTTTATATTTTAAATGCTAAAACTAAATTGTCTAATATGTTGTAATGTGTTTTATATCTTAAGCGTTTATCTTTAAATTAGATATTTTATATAGGGATTTTGAATTGATTTGGTAACATTACAAGAACTGACTGACAGTGTGTTCCTAGACTCATCTTTCCTTTTTTGAGTTTGTTTTGAATTTCTAAAATTTATGATGTTACTTTTTTTCGTATTTTGAGATACGTACTGATGTAATGTGATTTTGTATTTATAATGGATATATAATTGTATTTATCAATTTAAATTCTCCGCCGTCCCAGTCCGAGCCATACACCCTCTTGGTAGGCTGCGTCGGCGTGGGCAAATAAATAAATATAATTACAACTTCGAAATTAATGAATGCTACAGTCTTTTGGGTTGAGACTTAAGGTTAAAGAAATATAGCACTAAGTATGATATTTCCATTAGAAATTTGTAGAAATTTGTCCATTAGAAATTTGATTAGAAATTTCCGACTTAGAAATTTGTTTGTAGCTATACGGTGAAATATTACATCTATGAAAATATTATACATATGTATGAATGAGTTTAAAAATTAGTTAAATAACTAACTGTAAGAAAAGAAAATAGTTCATTCTGTCCTAAATATGAAACTTACTATTTTCTATCTAGTGTACAAAAATATTTAATTCATTAACTCTCCTTTATCATTGTAAAGCGTTAAATTATTTCATTCATCGTGATTTGTAAAAGTTTATGCAAAAATTTACTGTTCAATAAATATTCGAAGCAAGGCCGTTATTGAATATTCATCGAAGAAAAATATCCCTAGTTCAATGTTTTACCAATATCTTTGCAATTTTGGAAATTATTTTTTTCTCAAATATATTAAATTTTGTGAAGTATTAAAATATTAAAAGATATTGAAAAAGTGTAAACATGTAGGAAGGAAATTGTTTGGAATTCTTTAAAACTCCCATATTTCGGAGTAACCATTCTTTAGAGTGGAATGTTATATGAACAGGGTTAAAATCACGTTTTTTTCCGGTTATTTTTATAAAAGGGGTAACAACTGCTCTCTGGGAAACTGAAGGAAATAAAATTCTTGGGCAACTACGTTACCCCGGAGTACGCAATAACGTGAAATGATTGTCATAGATTTATCAAACTTGGAGTATTAAAAGCCTATATTACATGTACCATTTTTATGACCGTTCAAGAAGTTCTTCAATTTTTAAACTTTAAACAAAGGACTTCGAATCTCTTTCAAATATTCGAGACAAAATAATAAAATTCAAGTGCATATGTTGTTATTTTATTCCTCTTATGAAAGGGCTGTTATGCTTTATGAATTCTTAATCTTTTATTTACATTAACCGTTAGATAATCTGTCTGGAACTTTCTCTCCCGTGTTTCAGGAATAATTTTTTTAAATAATGGCATACTCAAGAGCTTCGCAAGCAAAGCTCTTAAAGCTTATCATGCAAACTCAAGTTTAATTTGAATGAAAGCGAACAAAATTTTTATAAAATATTTTAGTTTATTGCTTGGAGGATTTTTGATTTCTTATGTGATTGTTGATAAAAGTAAAGTAATAACACTGATTCAGATAATTTGTATTAAATTTAAAACTTCTGTAGCTGTAATTTTTGAAATAATTCACAATATTAGAATGGAAAGTTTATCTTTCAATCCGAGTTTTGTTCTTCTCTTCAACTCTGGAATCTATTCATAGAAATAAGAATTTATTAAATAATCGGAAACATGATTTAATCAGTCTCAAGATTAAATATTAACTACATAATGGAAATTTTAGGACTTTTAATACCGGAATTTTATTGATTGATATACGTAACCGCAATATTTGTGATATCGATGGGACTTGTATTTGTGTTTTGCATAAAATTGAGTAATAACTTATTAGAATGATTCGAAATAGAAATGCATGAAAATTCCGGAAAATTGGAAAATTACATTTTTCTACAGATTAGAGGAGAATAAAAAGAAAATTAAGCAAAAAGAGGGAGAAAAATGAATATTCTATTAAACATGTGAATCTTATTACATATATTAAAAATCTTATTAAATATGTGAAAATTCAACTATTAATTTTCGCTTTTAATAAAAATCAAAACATTTTCATCTGATATCTATTTACAAATGCTTGATATTTTCAGAAGCTGAGAATAAATTACATCAAAATATAGCTTGAATTATTAGGCACATAACAAAATTATGTAAAATAAAACTAGAACATATAGAAACAAAGAAACTTTACTTAATTATTAGATAACTGCAAAAGTTAATAAATATTGACGTGAGATCCCTTGGTCGCGTGTTGTATATCCAAGTGATACTCGATTTCACGTCTGTCTTTGCAAGCATCTGAGGAACTATCGAATGAATAGCAGCTGTGATACGATGCTTCAGTTCCTGCATATTAGCGTAAGGCATCTGATACATAAAATCTTTCACAGAATCCAAGGGACCAAATTCTGGAGTTCGGATGGCATGATTGAATTTTTCTCATACAATAGACATCAGACCACATTTAGCTCCATCATATCGGATTCTGGTTATAAACAATGATGTGAAACAAAACATTAGAAGCTGTGTTAATAATACGAAACATCGGGACTACTCTACTGTTCCTAGTTGTTTTTTAAACTTGTGTAATATGCCCAATAATTCTTGGATACCCTGTGGAACATGTTCATAAATATGCAGTGTTTTAGATTTGCAAAGCAATTTAAAAATGATTTTTACTAGCGCAAGTTTTTCATACTTTCCCATTTACTCATAGTTTTGTTATGCACAGAAATTTATCATAACAGATTACCAATAAGATGATTAGTATACAATCCTCCCGCTCAATTTTAATGATAGCCAGAACATTAGCTGTTTGCATTGGTGTATGAGAGTTCTGATTGAAATGACTCTAAAATTTCTTCCTTCAAGCTCATGAACATTTCCACTAGAGGTGGCTGAATACACAGTTTACAATATTAAATAACAAATATAGCATAAAATTACTCTTAGACACTCAGATAAGCAATTATACACAAATGTAATTTTAGTGGCAAAGTAAGCAGTAGCATGCATAGACTAAAATATTTTGGAATAAAATATGTACAGTCTTCTCACGGGGCTCATTGCAGGAATCTCCAATGCGTAATTTCTTTGGTTGTCTTTAGTTTCACAAGTTGATCGAGTTTTAGAGTTTTGTAAGTTTCTGCGAGGACGGTTCTAAAGTGTTTCAGAAGGTTCTGGAATACTGTAGAAAAGAATCCGTAATTTCTCAATGGATGTGATATCTTTAAAACAGTAGTATCTGTAGAAGCCTGTTTTGTCTACAAATCTGGATAAAGAAATGGCTAAATTTTGCGAAATTATTGATAGCTAAATTGAGCAAACCTTTTAAGTATAAGTCAAACTAGTTGAAGGCAATAAAATAAATTTATATAAAAAATGAGTTTATAGATTTATAATAAATTCACAATTTAAAAACAGTTTAATAATAATGTAGACAACAATAATATAAACAGTGACTCAAAAAATTTTAAGACTTTGCTCATATTTTATTGTTTCAGAATCACCTCCCACACTTACTGCAAAAAATTGCGGTTACATTAAAAATTGGTTTAGAATTATATTCTATCTGCAAAGCCCTTAGCAACAAACACTGTATCATTTCTGGATCTCAGAAACGTTCGACGTAATTCAATAAGGACGCAGTATCTGTTGAACATTCCACAAACACGATGTAGAAATTCCTATATAATTGAAACCATTCGGAAGAGAGAAAAAATACAGCCACCTAAATGCATTCAGGTTTACACATCCCATTACAATTTCAAGGAGGATGGAATGAAACACATCCCATAATAAAAAGGTGTATAAATAAATTAATAATAAAGCCGTTTGGATGTTTGTTCTCAAAATATTATCCAAAGTCAATCTGGCATACTGTTTCCGTTAATTAATAGAATTAGCTGAATGAATGTGCATCGGTGCATAAAACGCTACCTGCAGGGTCTTCGCTGTTTCATGATAAAAATGCTAGAGTATCATTGCAAGCAAAGTGCTTTATCCTTATGGTATTAGATAAAATTATTAGCTCTACGGGTCACAGAAATACGTGAATTTCTAACCTTTGATTTATTTTTATTGTGCATTAAATTTATTAATTTATTTCTCATGCCTTCTCAAAGATCCAAATCTGCTTAATTTTTCTATTTGTTTCAATTTACGTTGATTCTGACAAATGAGAAATTATAGTATTTATAATAATATAGTAATAAACACAAGTTGGATAAAGATATGCCAGAAAATGCAGATTTTTGTTATAAATATATATTTCTGAATTATCCATGTCTTAATATTCCTTTTATGATTTAATACGCATCTTATTCTTATTTTCTAACATATTTCGCGCGTAGGGCAAGATTTTATAACTATAACAGTTATCGACTTTTATATAAGCTTAAAAATACCAAATATATATAGAATACATCAGAAAAACAATTCATTAATCACAAATTAACTTTTATGTACGTTTAGTTTCTTTATGATTTACGGTTTCTATTATCAAAAAATTTTAATAGTATCATTCTTAACATTGATGTACGAGCAATTTTATCATGAAACCACGGAGACACTAGAGGAAGCAATTTACATTTCGAAGAATTTTAATTAAACTATACCTAAACATATTTATTATGATGCATCATATTACAGGAATTGCACTTTTATCGCCTTCCTCGATATTCTTGCAAATGAAAATTTGTTTTGAAAGAGACTTAAACGACTATATCTCATAAGAAATGGCAAAATAGGTTATGTTTTCAAAGTTTTGTTTCGAATCTCTTGTCATGCATCCATACCTTTTCATGCTCGCTCTTATGATTCTAATATATGTATGAAAAGCTATAGGAAATTTTATTTTACGTCAAAATTCAATCAATATTTCCTACGTTTTCATATATATGTCAAAATTCAATCACTATTTCTATCATTTTTATATTTGACTTGCTCTCTGCTTTCTTTAAAGGTGTGAATGTTGAGTAAAATATTCGATTTTTAATGAACAGCTAAACATCCATGTTTTTGTAAATTTTTATATTTTCCTTATTGATTTGCTTATCTAATCTAATCGGTAACTGCACAATATTTCTCTGATTTATTTAGACATCCCAATCTTCATTTAAATTTTTTTGAAAATCACATTCAAATAACTTTATTTATCCTCCCAAAAATCACTAAATAACGTTATTTGTTTTAGAATTCGGTTCGAAGAAAACATTTTTGGCATGCACCAGTACATTTTTTAACATGTCTTAAATACAAAGGAATGCATTAAAATACCGAGATGGTTAAATTTCATACCCAAATTCATTCAAAAATTTAAGCACATACTTCCATTGTTGAATCTGATTTAAATTTTAGATCGAATGTTCGAAGCCCTAGACATCCGTAATATATTTGGAAATTCCATTTCTAAGCGATCCTCTGCTCCCGTATTGAGTGAACTTTCAGAACACATAGTTTGCGTGGACAAAACCATCATATGCTTGCAAATAATTGAGTAAATGTTACTCTTGATTCACTCACTCATTCTGTATCCATAGAAACCGTATGAATTGAAACAGGTGGTTTCCGATGAAAATGTTTGTGTGCGAATGTTAGCACAAGCTTTCCGTGGAGCCTATAACCAATTTCTACATCTTTGCTTTAGGAGTGCGACACGAATATTGATGTAAAAATCAGCCCTGTGTTCGCATTTATTGCAATTTCCCATTCCAGACTTCCTGATGTGTATTTCAATATTATTAGGTATGGATTCGATATAAATATGGTAATTAAAATTGTAATTATGTTGTATTATTCAAATGCCGAGATCAAACATGTTTGAAGAATGGTCCTTGATTATACAATATATCTTTAATTAGTATTCGGTTATGAATATTAATGATGCAAATTTTTACTCCTCATTAGCTCTGAAAAGATACTCGTTTTAATGATTTTACTCCATTATAGGCTAAAATTCGAAAGAAAATGTCTTTTTGTGATCTAAATGAATAAAGGAAATTAGTTTAAATTCACCTCGCATTTGTTTAAAGATATTTTAAATCTGAAGTATGTATACAAGTGGAAGATCTGATTAAGAAAAGCGGGTTAATTATGAGACCAATTTTTGAATAGAAATAATTTTTGTCAATAATACTTTTCGATTTCAAAGCATTTTAACGGGAATCAAAATACATGTGTCCTAAAACATGCAATCAAGTGTGAATATCATTTTAATATATTTTAATTAAACTCAAGTGATTCGAATAAATGGGTTGAACAAATCAGAAACTCTAATGCTATTGGAAACAAAGAAACGCTTGAATTACTTCGAGTAACAAATTTAGACAATACCTATTTCTCTACTACGAACAAGTCTTTCAGTGTTCATTAGTGCAACACAAAGTTCATATAACATACAAAAGTAATCAAAAATGAATAAGGACAACTAGTAGATGAGGAAAATACATTTAATTAGATAAAACTGTTACAAATATTTCGTATTAAAAGAATTACACTGCTGTAAACTTTCCATTCTTTAGCTTTTGTATTTCACTACATCAAGAATGAACTGTTTGAAAAACAGTTATTTCTAGTAGCAAATATAATATATATAAAATTTCATCACCGTACAAGGACATAGTAACTTATTGGTTTATAGTTTCCAAATTATATGTATATAAACACATAATATAACATAAGCATAGATTTCCGATATAGGCATTCATAATAGGCATCACAAAATCAAAAATAAACATTTTGTTTTGAGTGAATATAAAGCGAGTTTCAGAGTCATGTTTAGATAGTCTAATTTATCAGTGAATTAATGCTTTCAGTAAAAAGTAATCCAAATAAATAAAGCACTGCAAAGAAATAAACAAAATAACCGAATTCCAGCAGTAATTCGAAAGTAATCAAAAAGAAATAAGGCCATATTGCAGCTAAAGTAAAACAATTTACATTGCATTTAAAAAATTACATACAATACAATTCGTATTAATGTGCACAAGGTGTATTTTTCTACCAATTCGATAACGTTCTACAACTTTGTATTTCTCATTTTCCCCTATTTCGCACCGTTTTCGAGATAGGAACGCTAACTCCGGAGTTTGCCACCACGTGGCATTTCAAGTGGTCTCATCGCATAGCGCATAGACGGTTCACTATACCTAGACACTATTTTCATGACTGTAGCTGCCGTCGTTCTGAAGTTAAGAGGGGGTGGTCCTTATTTAAGTGGGAACCCTGTATTAAAACTTATATTCAAAAGTAATATTATTCTGAAAGTTTGTAAATATTTATTTTTGAGATTTTATTTAACGCTAATTAAGATGTTTAGTTTAATAAGGATGAGATAGTTGTTTTGAGTGAAAACTTTATTACAGAAAAAAATTCAGCTCTATGACTAGACACGATGACTAGACACGAAAATTCCATTACAACACATTTTTCTGGCAAAAATTAAAATGAAATAGATATAGTTTAAGGTTAATGAAAATAGGACAGTATGCTTTGAAATTCTAAGAAATTTTACACTCAGAGCAATTATTTTTCTGACATTTTGCATTTACATGTTCTTCAATGGAAATGAAATATTCCATATTCCTTTTTTCTCATGGATA